>CAXKVY010001475.1:0-177500 GCA_964058915.1 Tetropium fuscum
TGAATGACATATTTTGTACGCGATCTGATTTTCGAAAATCCTGCTCAAAGCATCTACATGTTGCATTTAAGTGAGTACCTGCTTTATGTTCGATTTTAAAAGAAAAATCTTGTAAAAATAGAACCCATCGGTAATCAGATAATTTGTCAAATAAACTGAATGTGCCTTACCAATAGTCTTAATATTCATAAAAACACACCGTCTATATTTTAATAAAATGTTGTCAAGATTAATCTCTTGTTGTTCCGACAACTTACCTCTTAATGGTTTGCAACAATAATTGAGGAGTGTTTTCTCTATTTTTAAAGATAAGATTTTCATCAATACGATGATAAATGATATTTCTTCTGTGAAATTTCTCCCAATAAGAACGTCACTATCTAAATTGTTATTTTCGATTACATAAAGTGTGATATTTAATTTAACTTTATCTATTTGCGTAATAGCTCCTTTTTTTTAAACAATTATTTTCAATATGCCCCTCTTTTCTACAAAAATTACAAATTTTATTTTTTTGTCTACAGTCATTGTCTACAGTTATGTCGTCGCCATTCTTCCCACAACATGCACATGTAATAAAACTTACTTCTTGAAACCCCTGTAAATGATTTGGTAGCACTCGTACTAGGTTGATCAGTTTCTGGTGGCAATATTTTAGGTTTTCCGGTATAAACTTTATTCTTATATCAACTTAGGTATAAACTAGGTATAAACTAGGTATGCGGCAAGAGTATTCGGATATTCAATATTTGCTGCTTCTACCGCAGCAAGTTATGTTAGCATCATTAATTGCCCCAATGACTAAAGACACCTTATCGGCGCCTAAAAAGTTTAGTTTCATTTTATTAAATTTTGCAATGTGCTTAAAATAAAATTCATATAGAGAGCAACCTTCTATAGACCTATTACTCACGAGATTCATTAGTAACTTATATGCTATACCTACGTGGGCTGTGAAAAGTAGATTTTAAAATATTTTCCACTCTTCCCAAGTAAACTTTTGTCCAACATAACTTACTCGGTTTAAAGTTGTCATACCAGGTTTCGGCTGTGCCTGTGTGGTTTGAAATATCGTAAAATTACCGAGCCAATTATAAGTTTGAACGTTATATTCGATAATTTCAATCCTTTCATTAATGTCTATGGTAACTGGATCAAATTTCGGGATTAGAGTAGATATATTTGACGTTGGTTGCCCGTCATATAATTGCAAAAAATTAGAGGAACGATTTTTTTATTCACAGTTTCCTTTTTTCACTGTTTCTTGACTTTTTACGCCGATGAGTTTGTCACTGGCACTATCACTGCTGCTGCTGCTACTGTAACGAAGCAGATGAGGCTCTGGAGCATTTCTCTGTTTTCCCTGTGTTTAGGCATTTTTCTTTTACACAGTACATCGTTCCGATGTAGTCAGTTGGGGCCGGGTACATAAACACAGTCTATACGAATTACAATTGTAGATATATTATAAGTATTCAACGTTAAATAAAAGAAAACTGTTGTATCTACTTATTTTTCGGGAAAAATGTGTAGAATATTTTTTATAGTACATGAAATAACCATTAAAATGAGTACTGTTACTTTAATATTGCATTATAACTAAGCGCAAATAGTAAGGCAAAAAAAACAGTAGGCCCCTTAATTTTAAAAAAAAAATAGCACTAAAATCCCCAGCCATTCCCACCAGAATGGATATTGACTTTATTTACTTTATTTTAGTATTACTCATGTGAAAACGTAAAATCGCTAGAAGTTGAT
Source organism: Tetropium fuscum (assembly GCA_964058915.1). NCBI lineage: Eukaryota > Metazoa > Arthropoda > Insecta > Coleoptera > Cerambycidae > Tetropium > Tetropium fuscum. The sequence goes on from CAXKVY010001475.1 coordinate 1,759, forward strand.
ACTATCATACGTAAAACAGTACATACGTAAAACGTATGTACTGTTAAACGTACTAATAAACGTAATAAACATAAGAAGCACCCGCGAAAGCGAATTTATAAACAACGGCTCTCGGAAGAAGAATGCGCACACACCGAGGGCGTGACGTATTCAAAGCAGCTTGCCAGGACCGGCGTATTATAAAAAATACTTAATCAATAAAAATCAATAAAAATGTTAGGGCCTGTATGAATATCTTAAAGATTCATTCTTAGAAATAAAAGAAAAGGTTCGTGGCAATAAGTCAAGTAGTCACATTCAACTTGAGAAAAATTTCGGGGACACCACTTTTTATGTTTAAAAATATTTTTGGAGTATTTCAGTGATCACGTAAAGCGGATCACATTGGAAATCGGATAGTCTGAGAACCGTTTACGGTATTTTCATTAAAATATATTTAAATTTTCGATGTCGTTTAATGCTCGTATTTTATCCTAGTTTCATCCCCTTTATGTGTATAAGCGGCAATAAAGAACTACTCGAAGTTTAGTAAATAAGCCTATTTATTAAATTATTGGAAAATTTGGAAACCAATAATTTAATAGGCTTATTTATGTCTTTTTAAATAAAAAAAACATTTCAAATATTTTTCATATTTCGGCAAATTGTATAATTAAGCTATTAGTCCATTTATTTTAGATTAAAAAGACGTATAAGCGAAGCGCGTGCCTAGTTGGACTCAACCCCCAGATTTGATCGCTCACTGCTCGAAAGCCATTACACCTTTCGGTAACAGAAGTATCGCAACTTGTAGACAATTTTATAAGAAATATATTACATAAGTATGAAGTTTTCTGCGTGGGCAACCGTTTTGCAGAGAAATTGCAAAAATCACCGCGAGGTGCGTTAGTGGTGGCTTTTGGGGTGATTCGGTCACGTGCGCCTTTGGACCTCTTTTGTTTCTTAAACGTCACCCTGGCACATATAATCCCTAAGATTATGTTTCCCCTATTTATACTAGAATCAATGGGCTATACACTTTCTTGGTGCCTTGGCTCACTAATAATTGTGCCATACTAACAATTTCGTTGGAAGACGACTGTATTAAAATTTTATCAATAACATAAATTCTAAATTGTTTTCTGCCGCTTACCTAGGAAATTGTGAAATTTGATATACTAGACGATATTGATTTCCTCTCACAAGACACAAGTTAGGACACACACATAACATTGGGCACATGCTAGAAGATTTTCTAGTTTAGCTTACAAATTCCTAGTCATCGTTAGTAAAACTGTCGTAAATTATATTGTTTTGACAAGCGCAATAAACCTTGCACTGCATGTATGTATAAAACAACACAAATAATATGACTGGTCAATAAGGAAGTAAGTGTGGAGTGAAATTGACTAATACCTAATCTTACAAGTTAACGACCCGATGGAATAAATACAGAGGTTTCTTGTGACATCATCAATTGTTAACGGACTGTGGAAGCATCGTATTGTTTATGTGTCGCGCTCTGGGATTTTTTCAGCTGCATTTGAAGACTGCAATCCAGCATTTGCCAAGTCAAGCTATGAAACATAAGGTTATAGTCTCTGGATTTCAACCAAATACATAACCGTTTGTCAGGGCTAATGTTGACTGGGCTCTTGTATCGCGTCTGGAGGGTCCTCATGCATACGCAAACTGGCATGGGTAAATCTGAAAACGGGAGTAGTAGCGCCCTGTCCCGCATGCAGTTTAATTTATAGTGCCATAATCCAGAAACTGAATTTGTGCTCTGACGCAGATCCACTAATTTTACTAGCACGCCTACTTTGCGATCCGTTCGCGACATTTTATTGGCAATACGTAAAATTACATCCGTTTCTTTGAAATATTCTGACTAGACAAGCAGATAACCTTACGCAAATTGACTAGAATTAAGTAAAATTTATCTTGCTAGTTTGTTTCTTGCATCGCGCCCCATAATTATTTACAATTATTACGTCCGCTCATGACCCATTTTAGATCCCAATAAATTACTCGCTACGATTCCAAGAATCTCATTACCGTTCTTCTTCACAACTTCTGTTGTGAAGTAATGGACGGAGCAAAAAGGCAGACATGTAGGCAGGTAATGATCATATTAATTGTTGAAATGAAGTATGACTTGTTGAATCTGTTCGTTGGTTCTGTTCGTTGGTTCTGTTATACACATTGCTCTCGGGACATAGGAAATTATTTCCACTATAGGTTATTCGCTTACTTCAGACAATAATAAATCATGTCCTCTGATATATCCAGTGGCGTAAATTTTTAAGGGCTTGCAAATTCTAATAATATTAGAGGCTGCGTTATTATATTTATGTATAATACATGTTGTTTTTCGAAAAGACATCTTGGGTTTGAAGCAATTCATTACATAGAGAAATAAGCAAATAGATGAATAATAGGGAAGGCACACTTACCAGTTGTATATCTGGACATATATACGGAAAACGAACCACTTAGAAGATGTACAAGTTCTTTCACCTTCATTGAGGATCTTCAGAGCGATGTACGATTTGTTTCATTGATCATTTATACTTGAATTTTAAATATTAATACTTCATGATAAATAATAATATTTCAGTGACACTTTATGTCACATTAGTTTTGACGGAACTTTAATTCACAGAAAACACAAACCTATTCTACTATTTATATTTGTTCTATTTGAACATTATATATAAAAGCATTAGGAATACAGTTATCCAGAAGATGTTAAACTTTAAAATGCAAATCTTGTAGAATCTATTAAAACAACAAATTTCTAGCTACATGCTAGAAAATATTGAATTATATATACAATAGAATTGTGAAGCATTTAAAGAGGAAGTGATTGCTTGCTTAGCCAAAAATAAAAACATAAGATCAAACAAATGATTATAGTATAACAGTTTCAGAGTGTGCATGTTGTTAAAGTCATGAGGACACCTCATTATAAATCCGAGTGTCCTAAAGCTTTAGCTGGTAATTGTGTTTATATCATAATTGAAGGACAGTTTACTGTCATAAGTTATACCGAGGTCACAAAACGTTGGTGGGCGGGTAAGGACTGTCTCTTCTACACTGTAATTAAATTCGAGAAGCTGTTAGTTTCTTAGAAAATTTTAGAACATTGCACTTACTTATATTTCGTTGTAACTTGTTTAAATTACACCATTTGCTAATTTTATCAAGGGCAGCTTGTAAAATCAGGCAATCCTTTAGATCACCTTATTATACAACTTCATATCGTCCGCATATAATAGGCAATTTACGCCATTGTCAACTATAATATCATTAATCAAGATATTAAAAAATAACGGCCCTAACACAGAGCCTTGTGGTACACCCGATGTAGATATAAATTCTACAGACTGCTGACACAGTACTCAATGTGGTGGTGTCCATTCTCGAGGTATGATTTAAAAAATAACAATAAATTTCCTGAGAAACCAATTTTTTTAAATTTTGAGCATAAAATGCTGTAATGCAAGTATGTCAAATGCCTTAGTGAAATCAGTGCATATAACATCAACTTGCGAATTAGTGTCTATAGCGTCAGATATATATTGGGTTATACAAAAAAGGTCTGTTGAGGTAGATCTTCCCTTGAAAAGCCGTGTTGGTATTCCGTAATGCGATGTTTTACATAAGAAAACGTTGGTTTTTACAATAAAATTTTAAAAACATTTTAAAAAATTGTTGACAATCGTTATAGGTCTGTAATATTCAATATTATTTTTATCATCTTTTTTATATAGGGGAATTATTTTCGAACACTTCAATGAATCAAGATAGACATGTGATTTGAGAGCCAAATTAAATAAAAATGTTAGTGGACTTTTGAACACAGTGACACACTCGTGTAGCTGGAATTTTATCAGGATCCAATGTGTACTTCGGTTTAATATTGTTCAAAGCAGTTAGGGCTATGTACCGGGTAAGTCTCTTAAGATTGACACCCCCCTTATCTCACTTATCCTTTGCCGATTTAACTCATTCAAAAAAGGCGTAGACACGGTTTTTGATGAATTTTTATAATCTGAAAACAGATATTAAAAATCTCGTAAAATATACAGGGTGGAAAATAAAACATGATTTTTTTTAATGGAACACCCCGTATATTTTTAGACCAAAATAATGTCCTTAATTTTCTGAATCCAAAAATGTGTAATTGTTATATAATCACTCCACCTGTTCGTGAGATATTACTAAAAACTTATCACATTACGGGTGTCAATTATAAAATAAAAACATCAATATACCTCTGGAAACAATGCATATTTGCATTGTTTATTTGTTGACACATGTCATCCAGTTTTTTGTGAGATAGTAGTTCACTCTCTTAGATATTAGCGTAAAAAATACGTAGTGTTCGTAAAGAAGCAAGTTATTTTGAAAATGGTATATTCATTGGAAGAGCGAAAAGAATTACTTGAAATTTATATTCAGTGCAACAAGAATAAGTCTCTTGCTCGGAGGGAGTATGTTAGGTTATTTCGAGAAAGGTTACCTCCTTCCAAAAATAGTTTTAAAAACATTTATGCAAAGTTTAGGAATACCGAATCTCTGAGAGACAAGAAAAGGGAAAGACGAAGAACAAAAACAGGAGAAGACACAGAACTAAACGCGTTATTATATTTTGCTGAAAACCCATCCAAATCATCCTATGCCGCAGCAATAGAATTGGATATATCACAAAGAAGTGTGATAAAAATATTACATCGCCATACTTTTAAACCATATAGTATTTTGCCCGTTCAATATTTAGACAACAACATTCAAGACAGGTTAACCTTCTGCAGAGACATACTTGATAGAATAGAGGAAGATGATGAGTTTCTAAGTCATGTCTTTTGGACTGACGAATTTTTAACAGAAAAAATGCACATTACTGGGCAGCGGAAAATCCACATATTGTAAAAAAAAATAAAAAAACAAGGATACCGAACTGTAAACGTGTGGTGTGCCATCCACAAGGATGCCATTGTAGGTCCTGTATTTATAAATAGGCCCGTAAATGCACAACGTTATGTGGATATTCTTCAAGATCCAGTTGAAAATTATTTAGATAATATTAATTTAGTGGACAACAGAGCTGCAATTTGGCAGCAGGATGGAGCACCACCACACTCTGCAAGGAACGTCACCGAATACCTAAACAGAAAATATCCTATTTGGATAGGAAGGCACGGTGTTATACATTGGCCCGCTAAAAGTCCGGACTTAACACCTATGGATTTTTTCTCTGGGGTACGATAAAACAAGATATATACGAAACTGGGGTTTTTAATAATATGAATGAGTTAAAAGAATGCATACGTGTAAAAATTGAGGAATTAAACCAAAATGGTGATATATTTCAAAGGGTTAGAAGCAATTTTATAAAGCGATGCCAAATGTGTATTCAGAATGGTGGTGGTTACGTGGAAAATATTTAATTACGTTACGTGTAAATAAATAAAATTGTGTTACTCTATTGTGTTATTGTATTAATATTGACTTTTATTTATTTTTATTAGGCTTATGTTGTTTATTGTTATTACTCGTTACTGTTATTGTCACCTATATATTATTTATTTATTATCTCAATAAATGGCATTGTTTCCAGAGGTATCTTGATATGTTTCTTTTAGATATGTATCTTGATAAGTTTTTAGTAATATCTCACGAACAGGTGGAGTGATTATATAACAATTAGATATTTTTTTATTCAGAAAATTAAGGACATTATTTTGGTATAAAAATATACGGGGTGTTCCATTTAAAAAAATCATGTTTTATTTTCCACCCTGTATATCTTACGAGATTTTTAATATCCGTGCTCAGATTATAAAAATTAATCAAAAACCGCGTCCACTCCTTTTTTGAATGAGTTAAATCGGCAAAGGATAAGTGAGATAAGGGGGGTGTCAATCTTAAGAGACTTACCCTGTACATTCATCTATTTGGAAAAAATCATTACTTTCATGTACCAAATCATCGTCCTCGGTTGAACCATTACGGGTGATATAAGAACTTGAAAAATATTCTGCAAAAGCCAACCAACTGTTTGTTGCCTACATAATGATTATTCTTATAATACATATCAGTCGGGTGAATTATTACTAGTTTTCTTACTGTTAATGAACTACCAAAATTTATTACGATTTATTTTTATATTTTCTACTATGTCATAATAATATTTTTTATATTCCACTTCAATTTGTTCAATTTAATGTACTTAATAATAGTGGAATTATACGAAAGCGGGTAGGTCTTGTCTTTAATCACAGTTCCGATATGTTTCATAAAAATTTTCAAAAGCTTGATTTACATCCGGAATATTTAATAAGAAATGCCAAACAATATCTGATAAGTTTTGATACAGCTCAACTAAATTAGCTTTACGATAATTATAGTAGGTAATATTAACGATGTCCTTATTATTATTATGTTTTTTTTTCTTAAACAATATAAGAAGTACTGGGTGATGTAGGCCCTCAAATATTAATATGTCCTCAAATATTAATATAGTTAAATTGTTCTAAATTTAGGACGTTACTACGATAGGAAGTTTATTAAAGAAGTATATTTATATCCCTCCAGAGGGATATAGGGACAATGAAAGTTTGCGTAAGCTAGCTCAGCTTAATTAAATAAAAAAGCAAAATTAGTGAGTTCGGTGGATACCGAAGTCCCAAATTATCCCCAAATTGGTCCCAAATTATCCTGGGTATCGAAATTACCCTCGGCACTTTCTGTAATTTTTTATGGAAGAAAAATGAAACACAAGATACTAATATATAAGTTTAATTTAAAAATTCAAGGTCGTAAATTGCATTAAAAAGGTTACCTAAAATTTGCTTTAAATTACTTACGTCCAAGATCACATATAAATCAAATATTTATACGGATCGTAATTTATAATTAAATCCCCAAATTGGTATTGTACACATATCTTTTAAATCAACACATATAGACACATATCGTTTATCAAACGTCAAACATCATATACATATACTGACTATTGTGTCGACGTAAAAGTGTACGATGACCTCTCCACACCAATATTAACAAGAAATCGGACTATACCTACATAAACATATTGATAGCGAAAGCATACAGGTAAATACATATTCAATTTAATAAATTTACCGTGCTAATTAAGTAACGGCAACCTTCAGATATATTATCAGTTATCTATTCGTACACTATGGAATTTACTTAGTTAAAGTTATGTAGAATGAGAGTTTAACCAGTAGCCAAGGGCTCTTAGACGTTCTCTATATATACATATTAGTAGTAGTATCAAGAATCATGAAAATAGTACGCTTAAACTAATCTTATCTGTACAGTAGCAGCATCTTCCAGTAAGGTCGGTCCAGCAAATCTACATATATAGTTGATAGATTTCAATTCAGTGGAGCAAGTTCAACGACAGTTTGAGGTGGAGTTACAGATGAAGTTGCTAAGTTACCAGGTTACAATGTTACAAGGTGCCAAGGTTACAAGGTGGAGTGACCTACACTCGACGTGCGAAGCCCGAGTTGTTGGAAGCGGTTTCCCAAAGATGTGTCCCCGAATCACGTATCACAGGGTCTAGTTCAAGAAGTTGTATCCGATATACCATCGAATGTGTGTGGGTTAACAAAACACAATAACACACTACAGTGATTTTCTTATTAAATCCCACCATATCATGGAAATAACGTATTTATTCTTATAAGAAAACACTTTTTTAACTTGAACTATAAGTAACACCACTACGCGTGGCAACAGCCAAGTACGAAAAAGTGGCTTCGTACTGCACAACCAGACGATGGCCTTGAAATCAGGTCATGTGCCATAAAACTACAGACAGCCTGAACGCGCTCACAGAATAGAGACATAGTGGCTACTATATGCGCTTACACCAATCAATAATGTTCTATGAAAAATACCACAACACAAATCTGCCGTTACTAAACTCGTACTGTGCATGCCCTGAGATTTAATAATAAAAGTTAAAGGAAGAGAGCTGTCGATTTCTCTAATAGAATTCTGCAGAATTTTGTACCTACAACGAACTTCTGATATCTGGATGGTCAATTGACAAAAGAGAACGTCATATGTTTTACAATACAGACTGTACTTTACATTTACTGTGTTAAAAGTTGAACACTTCAGTTGAGTGTTATGGAACCAATCTGACACTGTGATTTTCGCTTAGCAGATGATTCAAATTTAACCTGTTGTTCGTTGAAGTATCAACTTAGGATAAAGTTCCGTTAAGTAACTTCCTCTCATATAATAATACACATTATATAGGAAAAGGAATGTATACAAGTAAGTTTATTGCAGGAGTTCATTAATTTCCATATCATGGCCGAGGAAGAGCTGGAAATGTCCTGAGGCGAGGATAATACATTACAATTCCCAACAATCCAAAGATGTTTGAATTTAATAGCAACATAGATCATGAGCGCGAAACTTCACGTAACAAAGTGTAAGTTTGGCGGGTGCGGGTGGGCTAAGGCGGATATGAGCTGGAATGGATGTAGCGGCGACCGCAACCTCTCGGGACGGACTTGAGGCACCAACACGGCCCTACGGCCCAAGAATTCCTCCTTCAGCTATATTAGGCGCTCGCCAGATCTGCGCTTCCCATTTCTTATTAGTTTGCAACCGAAACATGGAGGATACATGGAGTTAATCATCATGTTTATTGTTTAGTTCTGGTACCCGTGAAATATAATTTATACATAATAACTACCATATGGTGGTGTCCTATTGCTAAACAATTTAAAAAAATCCTTCTCTAGCTGATATAGGCAAAAGTAAAACACTACGACATAATATTTGATCGCCAACATACAATTCATAAAATGTCTATACTAAACAGTGGAAAACGAAAGTGCATTACAAGTTGGCGATTCAAAATTGATGACACAGTTTCTTCGTTCGTGCTTTTTTCTGAAATATTCAAAATCACTAAGAGTTCCCCTCAGTTGTTTAGAATAACAAAGAAATATCGGAAATAATACTTAAGAATGCTCAACTGTCATAATATAACCAGACTTCGCAAACAGATTTGATGATGTCTTACTTAAAACAATTCCTAAACTGAGATCTCATATGATTTGTTTAAAATGTCAGCTGTATTCAAGATGTCGATACTGAATATTTAAAATACTTCCATTTTTCCTATGCCTCCATTTTTCCTATGCCTCCAAACCTTCATTTTTCCTATGCCTGTTAGATTATATGTCTGGATATGACATGCCTGATTTCTCTATCTTACAGGACGACATACTTGGAATGATATATTACACAATTTTAAGGATATTGAAGAAGGATATTGGATATTTCCTTGACGACTGAAATTATTAATAAAGGGTTAATTAATTTTTCCTAAATAAATATCAAAAAGTCTTTCCACATTTTTAATAGTAAAGCATTAAAAATATACCTACTGTTCCTTATAGGTACAGTAAACCAAGAAGATGTGAACATGAGAGGATTTATAACCAATTAATAAAAGTGGCAACATCGCCACTTTTATTAATTGCTACCTGCCTAAAATTTTAAAAATAAAAATAAAACTCAAAAACATAGCGCAAGGTTGTAATAAAACGGGTACTAAAAAAACAAGGTTTCTAATTCCGCGCGATCAGTATGAAGGATCTAGACAGCGATCAAATTGAAGCGGCCCAACGACACGAGCTGTGACGTCACAAGCTGCAATATTCGGTAGGATTTGCGCCGGAAAGCTACCGAATGAACAATGTAATCAAGCGGTCGAGTGCTGGGATCTCCCGTAGCCGACCGAATCGGTCTCCTCGTCGCTTGTAAATTGTAGGATGTGACGTCACGACTTCGACCTGTTTGAAACGGTTCGTTCGCGCGTGAAATTTTTAGTAATTTATAACAGATTTATTATTGGGAATTAAGGCGTCATATTGCATCTTATTTTTCAGTATAGTAGAACATTTTTGTGCAATAAAAAAATATGTGAATGGTCCCTATTGGTCCGATCCGTGGAGACTAGTTCAAGAAGTCCATCTAGTCAGAGACAGATGGAATAGAGCAACCTCTAATTTATACAAAACCATTTCGTACCCTACCTACCCCAGATTAAAAATCCAAAAGTGGTAGAAACTTCCGGAATAGATTCTGGTGTTTTTTTAATACATATTGTATTTACCATTTTGAGGCAATTTCAGAAATAAAAGAGCATAAAGAGTATATTAAATTATAATATAAACAATTTGACCTAACTCTAAAAATAAGCCTTTCTCTGAAAGTTCCCGGACTAAGGACAACTGTGAACACTTGGATATATCTTAAGTGTCCCACAGATACGTGCCGTAAGCCGTACGCGCACCAAACTCAACGCCGTAGTTTGAAAATACATAAAGATGAAACAATGCGATATATGTAACCGAGTTCGTTACGTTATCATTCCATTTGTCCTGTTTCCTTTGTCGCTGCCAAGGAGCTGTGTAGGTTTCCGGAGGGTTTCTTGTCTGTGTTAGCGAGTACTTGTAATGGTTTTGCTCATCGTCTAGATTGGCCGCGTTGCGATAGCATCCCTCTCAAGTGTTGGTCAGCGTTATTTATGATATATACACTCAACTTTCCACTCGACACGTCTATTTAGATCATATTCCACTTTCATTAAGTTAATTGCGAAGTTAAAGCTGCTATTACAATATATTTTATCCGGGTAATAAAAAATCATCGCCTGATGCCTGATGATAAATTTGTTGGAGCTTTGACTACACAACAATTTAAATACTTTTAAGGCAAGGGCGATATAAAGTCATCTACCAAAGTTCACAGAATAAATAAATATTCTGTAAAGTTTCTGTTAGTATATAAACTTATTTATGTTTACATTTGTTAATACTTACTTACTATTATTACTATTATATATATATATATATATATATATATATATATATATATATATATATATATATATATATATATATATATATATATATATATATAACTATATATATATATAAATATATATATATATATATATATATATATATATATATATATATATATATATATATATATATATATATATATATATATATATATATATATATATATATATATATATATATATATATATAACAAATGTATACAACTTTTGCTTCCATCGTTTTTTAAATAAAATTTGAGCTTTATTGACAAAAAACTGGTTAGGCATATACTATTGCAAGTATTGTCCATCGGTGGGCACTACTTTCTCCCATCTTCTCGGCAACATGCAAATCCCGCGTCGAAAAAATTCTGAATCTTTCAAGGCGATCCACGAATCGATCCAATTTTTGACTTCATTGTAGGAACCAAAGTGTTGGTCAGCCAGGCTGTGATAGTCAGAAGGGGCATGAGGGCGCGCAATGTTGTGCTGCAAAATTACATTATCGTCCCTCTCCATGTAATGTGGCCATTTCTCTTTCAAGGCATGGCTCAAACGTATCAATTGTGTTCGATAAAGATTACCCATGATGGTTTCATGAGGTTTTAACAGTTCATAATATACTGCACCGAGCTGGCCCTACCAAATACAGAACGTATCCTTACTGCCGTCAATATTAGTTTGTGTTTTGTACCTGTCAAGCAACTGTTCACAAGCAAACAAACGTCGTTCAACATCTCTTGGTTTCAACTAGTACGGCCGTCAATTTCCTTGTTTCTGGACCATTCCCATAGCTTTAAGGTGTTTGGCCATGGCTTGCTTAGTGACCCCTGAGGCTCCCACCCCTGAGGCTCCCGCTAATTCTTCCTGTGTTTGACACGAGTGTTGATCGAGGAAAGCATAAACTTTGCATCTTCAAAAATATTCTCCGTTCCACCTCCATGATGGTCTTGATTTTGAAGCTCTAACACGTTCTTTCGCTTATTGCGGCTTCACCATACGTGTTCGAAAGCATTCGATGAGCCACAGCAGCGGATTTCTTCATATTGAAGTAGAAAATTTAAACCTCCCACAAATGATGAGAATTTGTCTCGTAAACTGACATTTTCAATCCTCAATAACTTCAAGTAGAAAACACAAATTGACCTGTGGTTAGTGGGGTTATGTTGACAGATGCCTAAACTTATAGTACGCCATCTATGATATATTTATGTCGTACACCTGCAGCTGAGCCATCTATCGGAAAACGGCGGAAAGTTGTATACCTATATATTATTTGCTTATACTGGAATTCCTTTTCTTATGGTAACTTCTTACATGAGCGTCAGTCCTTTTAAATGTATATTTGATTGAATATATTGTTAAATATATATATATATATATATATAGCAATACTTGAGGCAGAGATATATGTTATGATCGTTTGAGAGAGTGAGAAAGAGAAATTTTATAATTTTAAATTATATATGGCTTTAAATATGCTCAAGGTGAGGTAATTATTTAGATTTGGTTTGAAAATATTTTATCTGTAGATATATAAAAAAATGTTAATCTTTATGAATGAATTAATTTTTTTATTTAATTCCAAGCTGTCTTTTATATTAGTTTAGTTATATGAAAGATAGTTTGAAATTGCCAATTTACGTTTATTCGAAATTTGTTATAATAATCGTATATTTACGATTTGAAATCATTAATCACTACCGTAAGTTGACCGGTGATATCGTATGCTAATACTAGAGCCCACGATTTGATAATCACAAATATATCTTAAGCTAAATTCAAATTTAAAATTGGTTAATATCATGACCTTATATGTGTATATATGGTTTCACTTACGTACGAAGCACGTATTCAAATTTTGAAGAATTCACCGCGCTGCGAAGGAGTCGCCCTCCATGACGATTATTTGAAGCTGCAATTCGTTTCTCCTCGTCTGACTGCTGCAATAATGTGGATAGTTGTTTACGTTGAATGCGAACTGCTTTACGTTTTCCGTATTAACTTGTATCCTTCCACTTGACTGGAGAATACAAGGTGTCTCACTTTTGGATTACAATATTTATTAAATTGCACTGCATTGGTATTTTTATGACACTGGATATCGAGGAAATAATTGTGTGTTTACACTTGAGTTGTTAAATTTGCATGCTTTAGAACTTAAATTAGTGATTTGTTTATACGATAGATTCCACAAATTTACGTGCGCTACTCCCACTCACTGGTTAACAGGTTTTATGTATTATTAAATATGTATAATTATTACACTGGAGTTTACAGAGAATCAAGCGTCCTCATTTGGCTCTAATGGTATAATAACTTACTTTGGCTTTGTTTGCCGTATCTAGGTAACTAGGTAAGTAACTTATGTCCTGTTATATTTTGTTTTTTTATATTGACAATTTTTAACTAATGGCAGTTTACCATATTATGTAAATGTAAATTTATTAATTTGATGGTATTATTCTATTATAGTATCTTATCATAAAATTTTATAATTATCTTATATACATAATATACACATATCAAATTAAAAAAGATTTTGATTTCTTTGCTATATTAAAACATTTAATTTATGAACTGTTCGCTGATTGGCTTATCAATTATAATCTAGAAATGCAGCAGATTTATGCTAATATTCCTTAATTTAGTTTTCGAATTGTTCGGCAGCCATTTAATAATAAATCTCTGCAAGTGCATCCCTTTCATGTCTGACGTGCACTCCCAGCAGCATGTTGCCGGTCAAATAGAAAAGTTTTTTATGAAACGAACAAATTTCACATATAAAGTAGAAAACGCAGCATCAATATTCAATCGAAAGCATATATTCAAACATATTGGAAAGAATACTTTGAAATCGGTGAGATTATCCGATTGGTATACTGGCTACAGATGCAAGTAGTATATTATGGAGCATTACGGAGCGATTTAAAGTCGGGGACAGTTTGGCGATCGGGGCATATGAGGGGGCGGGGGACGCTGAAAGGAGTTTTGCATGTATCTAGATGAAACCCCAAGTTGGAGGGTCAACCACATAAACTTTCAAAGCTGCTAGCTAGCCAGGAGTTGCTCACCGAAGGCATTTCGCTGCCGTTGTATAGTTGCAAGTTGGAACTCACTGAACTCAGCATCTTAGTAGTGCTCGAAGGCAACTACGATCAACTATGTTAAACATTTTATTAAACATCCACAATTTTCAGGTTAACTTGAGAAATTGGTAGCGTTCATTAAAATTAAATTAACTGCATTACATCTACTTTGGACCGTGTTTCTAAAATGCCTCAAATATGTAAAATACCAACTATTATTACTAAAATATTTCTCGAGTTTTAAGCTTAGATCGCAATATTAATCTAATGTTGAACTGTCGTAGCAAAACCGGTTATTCTTGTTCTACAGAACGTCAATTATCCGAAAATTATGCCTTTCGACAAGTTTGTGTTTTTCAAGTTTTTGTTCTTTTTTTTTTTTTTTTTGGAGAGGGGTTTGGCTTCCGAAAACTCGTTCGATTAGCCACAGAAATTTTTTAACCATTTGGTTGTTTAGTCACAAATAATCGAGTCAATCTCAAAGTTGTAATTATACCATGAAATAAAAAAAAAAGAAAAGAAAGGAGTAATCATACAATGGAATAGTGTAACCGTGTTACTGATTTTCATTTTGCCTTTGTTAAGTAACTACTGGTATAAATATCTACTAAATTAGATAAATAATAAATTATTTAATGAGTATACACATACCCACATATAGATATATATACATATATACATATATACCCATATATACCCACGCATACACACACATATATACATATCTACATATCTTTTTTTTTTTTTTTTAATTTTAATTTTTTGTTTTGTTTTGTTTTGTTTTTTTTATTTTTGTTTTTTTTTGTTTTTTTTTTTTCATTTGTTTATATTGGGTTTTCAAACAGGGACAAGTTGCGTCTAGGGGTCTATCAAGACGACTTCGCACAATCACAGGAAAGACCACGGGTGTAATAGGTTAACATAACACAAGGATAAACAATGGGAGTTCTAACTAATATTAATCTACATACTATTACTAATAAATATTATTAAAATAAATTAAAGGGGTTTTTGGAAAAGAACAAGTTCCATTGTGTTTGAAAAGTTAGCTTAAATTAAGATTTTTGCAGTTTTTATGTAATTATATAATATCTCATTAATTTTGTCCTTTTGAAGGGTCAGAAGATTTTCTGCATTAGTGGGGAGTTGTACATTTTGGCTTATGAGGGATGCAATAAAATGTTGTCTTTCTACATTATACTCTGAGCAATTAAATATTAAGTGGTTTAGATCAGCGGTAGAGTTATTGTTGCATTTACATATATCCGATCTAATAATTCCTATTTTTTTCAAATGCGAGGGGCTTCTTGTGTGGTTAATTTTTAGCCTAGATATTGTCAGGGATAGTGTTCTTGGGTAATTTCCTTCAATATGCGGTATATTTTGTGGTAAGGTAGGGTGTATGTTGCAGTACTGATTCCTTGATATTGATGCAAATTCCAACCAGTCCATTTCCCAATGTTCTCGCATTTCTTTTTTAAAAATTGCTCTCCTATCTCCTGGCTCGATCCAATTTAGTGGCTTTAAGTCAGTGAAGCTTTTTGCTAATGCGTCTACAATTTCGTTTCCTTCAATTCCTGAGTGGCCTTTTGCCCACAAAAGGATCACTTCCTGTCCGTTTTTCTTTATTTGGTAAATTAGACTCATGATATTGAAAATTGTTGTGTTTTTTTCTTTTTTTGAAAGTTGTTTGATGTTATTGAGTTGTTGAGAGTTGTTGAGTTGTTGTTGATGTTGAGTTTGTTCTTTTCAAGTTTTTGTTTGTGTTTATTTATTACCCAATAATATTCTCCTAATATTGTAAATATATTTTTGTAATCTATAGGTATAATATACAGAGTGTTTCTAAATATATGCGAAAAACTTTAAGTCGTGAACTTTTCGGAAAAAATAAAACGTTTTTTTTAAACCCCTTCCCCTCTACAGTTGGAGTAAAGAAATTGTTTTTTTTTATTTTATCCACTATAGAAGAATGAAATTCAGGGGACAACTTGCACTGATAAAAGTGCAAGTTTGTGACAGTTTTTGTAACCTTGAGATATTGTTAAAAGAGGGTAAAAAACCAACCCCTATAATATTTCCTATAACTTCCTAAAGTATGGACTTGGACATTTCCTTACTTAAAACTCATTATATGACAAGTATTGCATTGTTCTTATTTTATCTAATCTCTAGAGAGTTACAATACAAATACATTACATTATATTTTACTATTTTAACAATTGTATTTATTGTATTTATTTTAACTGTAAACTTAAAACGAAAAATTAAAAAAAAACTTAACTTAACTGTAAACTTAAAACGAAAAAATTTAAAAAATACCCACTTCAATGTTTTTAAATCTAACAGCTATAGAAACAAGAACAATGGTAATAGTTACTGTCATCATGACTTTATTTGACTTGTTGAACTTATTGAACATAATGAACTTATTTACTTGACTAATTTAATTGAAAAGGGATATGTATGATTTATTTTTTTGTGAACAAACTTCAATTTTGCGAAAAAAAAGCGACATACAAAAGAGTTGCAGATTGATGGCATCTTCGCATATCCAATTTTTAAATATAGATGTCGACGCGTTGAAAAGTTCTGATGAAAAATATTAAAGGGGTTCGTTTTATTGCCCCCTTGTACCAATATCTCAGGGTTACACAACTTTTATAAGCTGTAATTTTATGAATGCAAGTTCACAGCCAAATTTCATTCTTCCTAATTCCCGTGGATATATATCAATTCTATCCTAGTGGATAAAATAAATACGTGAATAAATAAAAACATTTTTTTATCCCAACTAATAGATAACTTGGACAGGAAAGGTGTTTAGAAAATAAATATATAAAGGGTGGCCCATAATGTAGTGACCCATTACATTAGTGACCCATTGTAGTGAAATCTACATTACCTCAAAAACCTTATGTAAGTTTTTGGTGTTGCTCGAGAGAAAAACTCAATGTTTTGCCAAAAAAAATACGGGGTACTTATACTTTCGTACCTACCCAAAGTATAAAACGATTTTAATCAAAATATGGAATTCAAGAAATTTAATAGCAAGGGAAACTAACATAATAATAATAATAATAGCCTAATTTTTCAAAATTGTGTCTAAACATGATGGCCTTCACCTCTTGAACTTTCTTCTACTCTAGACACCATATTTCGCATGCCTAGCATTATGTAATATTAATGGAACAATATTACAGATTTTATTTCGAATATTTTCTTTTAAATCGTCGATGTTTTGTGGATTTTTGATGTAAACACTGGATTTTAAATAGCCCTATAACCAAAAACCACTGGGTGTTGTCACATGATCTCGGGGGCCACTGGAGACTACCAAACCTTAAAATCAGGAGTCCTGGAAACATTTGCCGCAGGACATTCTTGGATGCGCGGGCAATATCACATGTGGCGTTATCCTGCCATGTGTCCTGGCCATATGTTTGCAGGAAAACTCCGTAAATCTTTTTGAAAAAGGTTTCCAACGTGTTCACATAAAGTTCCGAAGTTACCGTGGTATTTTCTTCATTTTCATCCTCAAAAAAATAAGGTCCCGCAATTCTTGAGGGTGCTAGTTTGTGAATGTTTGTTTGCAGATCGGTGTGGACTTCTTAAAAGTGCAACTCGAACTCTTTGAATAGCTGCAGGAGTTCCAACAGAAATAGGCCTACCTGCAGGTTTCTTCTTCAGAGCCGATGCCGACCATCTAAAATGGGTGCGATTTAAGCCCATTTTAAAATGGGTATGATTTAAGCGCCCATTATTATAAATACTTAAAATAGGCATTAAAATTATTATTTTGTGCATTAAAAATATCACATACCCAGTAGCGGCTCGTGACTAAAGCATCAGGTAGGGCAGACAAAAATATTGATATTAAATTTGGTCCGCGAAGCATTAATAGCATTAATAAAATTTTTCAAACTTTCAAGGTCACGCGTTTTCCTGGCACTTCAGAATTTCAATGAAAAATCCATTTACAAAAAATTACAGGGTTTCACAAAAATTATTTTTGGAAAAAGTTTCAAACTTTTTTGAAATAATATTTATTCACGAATTACTGTTATGTTATAAATAAATTTAATAATTAATAATTTAATTATTTAATAGTTTTTCCAGAAATAAACAGTTCAGCAACAACCAACGGGAAGTTCAGAGTTCAGAAAAAAAATTACTTCGGTTACAATTACATTAATACTTTCAATTAAATAATTTTTAATGGTTTTCGACAAACCACTAAAAACAGTAGATTCATCCAAAAATTCTTTGAATTTATTATCATATTTGGAAAGTAGACTTGCAAGCTGGCTGGGAATAAATGCTTTATCATCAAAATCTAAACTGCAAATTACAACGCAAAATATTAGAAAATACGAATATTACGAATAGGATAAGAAATATTTAAATATGTAAGTTAAGTAGGTACCTAATCAAATCACGTCAATCAAGAACGACAAGACGAAAAGACGAAAAGACGAAAAGCCGAAAAATCGAACAAAAAACTAAATCCACATACCTACTCTACCCGGTATTGTATCTTGTATCTGCACAAACAACTGTGATCTAAACTCTAAACTGAAAACAGAAAACTGTAAAATCTGAATCCTTTATCATATGACTTTGTAACACCAATCACTAATTAGGGGCTGAAGCTGAAGGGCGCGAATAATGGACGTTACATCACTCAAACCGCGCCGATGGGCAAGCCCGTAGCATAATATACAAAATAATGCACGAAACAGGTGCGCCTGCACTGAATTCCTCTTCAAGTCGGTTTAAGAAGTCTATTTTAATTAAAAATCAAAAAATATATTTCCCACTACTTGATTGATGGGGTATCGTTACTTATTAGCTTTATTACTTGTTAGATTTTAGATTAGAGATTAGCTATTACTAGATACATAATTATATAAAAATCATAGCTGAAAAGCTAAAAAATGAAGGGCGATTTTATTTTCGTAGGTATATCGATATTCAAAATAATTAGTTTCCTACACTAGGTAGGTTATAATTGGTTTTTAATAAATATTAGATACCGTGGTTCTAATACCAGTTTAAATTTTAAATCCCGTACAATTTAGTGGTAATTATAATAATATAGTTTTTATTATTATAATTACGTATCACTTTTACAATTGTACGGATTTAAAATTTCGTCTAGAACCGAGGTATTTAATATTTATTATTAAGTTTTAAGACAAAAATTATTAGTTCAGCAAATAGTTACTTTGCCGCTTCAGAAAAGTGACGGTCGACCGGCGCAGGTCACCCTACGGGCAAGCCCATCTCAGATTGTCTTAGGCTGGATACAACCTAGGCATACGTTTAGCGTTTCGCTCGCACAATCGTCGCATTTTTTTTATTATTGTTTTTTCTTTTTATATTTATACCTTAAATGGGCAGGGTGGGCAGTGCCACCTCGAGGAGCCGCCAATGCACATACCTCACAATAAATATACTTATATATTTTAAGTGAATAAGAGTAGAACTCGCATTATAATAAATGGTTGCGCAAAATATTTTAATTTTTTCCGCAATGAATAAGCATTTTTTAACATTATTATTCGTGCAGTAAAATATAAATTATTGTTAATTAAGTAAATCAATCAATTGTTCTACTATCTTATAAAAATTACCTTAATATACCAATATAATATATAAAATATGGAAGCATACTATCTTTCACCTTAGGTAAAAAAACGTATTGTAGGTGAATAACCAAATAGCTAACCTACAGAGGTTTTTACGACATAAAAAAATTGTAGATAACGAACTGTACAGTTTTAACATATGATACATAGATGAATTCGTATATAAATTAAACAGCTAGTTGTTGTTTCTAACAAAATAGCGTCCGAAAAACTGTAAAATAATGCAAAAATAATCGTTTTTAGAGTTTATAGCTGTAACTACAAGTGCAATCGTTTTAACTACAATACAAAAGTTGTAGAGAATTGAATAACCTACAAAATGAAGCGGAAATCTCTAGCTGTATTTTCAGCCGAGAAAAACGGGAAAACCCTCGAAAAAGGAGCGTTTTATTGAAAATTCTTAACCTTTACAATTGTTAAGCTACGGCGCCGGCGCTGCGTCCGTGTTACGCGTAAGAGTAACTTTAAACATCTGAATTATTTGTGTCAAAACCTGGATCTGTCGGACGGATAGTTTTGCTACAATTACCTATTAAATTTTTTTTGACCCTTTATGCAGCTAATCTCTGCTCATATGGTGGTGATTTTCCCGTTTTTCTCGGCTGAAAATGCAGCTATTTTTTTTACAATATTTCGGACGCCATTCTGTTATTAACAACAATTGGTTATTTAATTTATATACAGTTTCATCTACTTTAAAACCCTGCACAGTTCGTTACCTATTATTTTATGTCCTAAAGAACCTTTGTGGCTTAAAATACAAAAATATCAAAAAAACAAAGAAATTCAACCTAACCTAACCAGTATATTATTGGGAAGATACTCAAAAATAAAAAATTAAATGAAAAATATGCCACAAATAACATTTTGACAATAGCTACTTCTTTAGTGTACACATACCTTTTATTTATTATTATGCTCCTTTCGTTTCTATGATGGAAATAATTACGTCCAAATAATTAAAACCTACCTACAAACTATCACTTCAACAAAGCGCACAAAAGCAGGTACGGTACATCGAGATGGTGTAGTGAACATTTCACATTTTTTTACTGCGAATTTATTAATTTTTGGACTAAAATATTTTTTTAATTGCTCACAGAGGTTTTAACTGAGAACATTGTATATGCTGAGGGTAATGATATTAAAATATTGGAAATATAATAATTCTAGTAGAATATTATTTAAAATAATGCTGATATTTTTCATATTATGCATTATTTTTTTTATTTAACTAGCATAATGTTAGTTAAATAATTGTGAAACAATTATATTTAAATATAAGGACATTTATTTTTGTTAAAATGATTAAATTATTTCTACCTATATTAATTTATTGGTAATTAATTTTTTTAAATATTTGATTTGATTATTAATTGTATTGAAACATTGTATTTAAACTAATGATCATTTAAATTGTCCCCTTTTAATATTGTGTTTCTACAAAGGATGCAAATTAAATCGTGCGAAACTGACGCTGAGTAACGCCAATAGACTCCTTATTTTTAAAGAAATTTTCAACAATAAAAGTCCCATGAATAGTAGTATACATAATGTAACTTTACATTTACAACAAAAAAAAACTTACCTATATGTTTTTCAGAGACAAAGTTATTAGATTTCAAAATGTGTCACTATATTATGGGCCTTGATAAGATGTTCAATCAGTCATGGGGGCTAAATTGCAAACCAGTAATATTGGGTTGTTCGCCATGGAATTGATCCATTTAAATTAAATCCCAAGATCGGTAAACTTTAGCTGGAAGCATCCCAGAAAATTATTTCGATAATCTTAGTAATATGCTTGAAGATATGCAAAGGCATCAGGACGTAAGACGTTTTCCGCCTATTAGGCGTATCATAGCCGGCTTACTCCGTGTAATGGGCAGTGGACATTACGGCGAGCCGTAAGATAATGCCTCCCCACAACAATTTCTTCAGCGGACGAATGTACATTAATCTGCATCTCAGTATTAGGGTGTGCGTTGCCCTAAGAGGGGCACCACCTTCAAGAATTTACTCAAGTAACTAAGGTCCGGCACATAAGGAAATTACAGTGAACTGGCCCCAAATTCCTCGACCGTTTAATTTCAGAGCAGGAAGGCGGCCGAACAATGTTACGTTTGCCGTTTCAATAAACTGTTCGCTTCAACGCACAAATATGAACGTAATTAAAATCGCTGGGGTTGCCTTGCACTGAGATCGCGAGCGGACAAGCCCCAGGCAGAAATTACAGGCATCGAGATACGGGAACTTAAATAAATAATTAATAAATACTTGTAGACTCTTTTAGGTATCATCATCGCCATATTAAGAAGTGCGATTTTAAATATTGCATCTCTGATAGAGATGTCAGAACCATTGTTGTACCGTAAATGTTATCACAGCTTAGAATCGCAGCTTAGAATTCTTAGAAATTACTATACATTCATAATTAGGTAGATAAATAATTATAAAGATGCGTGATAGCCTCGTGTGCAAGAAAACAAGTTTATTGTTTTGTATTGTTAAGTGAGGCGACAAAATACGGAAATTCCTCGTTCAAATACCAATTACACCAACATTTGTATGTCGGCGATTTGTAAATGAAGACTGGAGTCCTGTAATTGGATTATGCGTAACAATAATAACAAAAACGATTTGGCATTTTCTATTATGTGTTCAGATGAATCCAGGTTTACCAACAATGTTATGTTTAACAGGCTACTGGTACTAGTAGGTACTGGAGAGTAGAAAACTGAGCGATATTTAGAATTTTCAGATAATCCAAATGAGAAATTTTTGAAAGACATACCGCTGGCGGAAAATAGACGTCTATATTAGCAACAGCATGGTGCCCCACCCCACAATGCACTTGTGGTAACAAATTATTTGCAGCGATATTTTGGACAGTAGTAGACATTGGCACTCAAAGTTTACTGTATATATTGGCAGTGGAAAACATCATGAATCTGGTTAAAAATTGTTGTCAACAGCAATACAACAATAATTTGGGTAAATGTAGATATTCAGTTATATCATTACCTAATAAAAGTAAGGAAGAGAAGAGGACCAAAATTGAGGACCTGAGGAACTCCAGAGGTAGCCTCAAAAATATCATATCAGAT
Source organism: Tetropium fuscum (assembly GCA_964058915.1). Taxonomy (NCBI): domain Eukaryota; kingdom Metazoa; phylum Arthropoda; class Insecta; order Coleoptera; family Cerambycidae; genus Tetropium; species Tetropium fuscum. The sequence continues at coordinate 24,497 of CAXKVY010001475.1, forward strand.
TTCACACGTTCTTATTCCATCAATATTAGGCGAAAATTGACAAATTTGATGCCGTATCTCGACCTCCTACAAAACCATGTAAGTACCGGTCAGTACCGTCAGTACCGTCAGATATATTAATTTCTGATAGTTTTAAAGACACAGGTATAAGTACAACCGCTCTATAATTTATTATATCTGAAGCTAGACCTACTTTATAAATTGAACACACTCGAGACTCGAGAAAGTTTCCATATTGGAAAGGATTTTGATATAGGTAATCATGAGGTTAAAAATAAATTTAAGCTACTACTTAACACATATTAGTTTTAATAAATTATATAATATGGGTCATGATTGTTGCTTTTATTTTACAAAGATTGTACATATTTTTTTTACTTAAAATATATATGTTTTTTTTGTATCAAGAGATAATAATATTTTAATTTATTAGCCATAAACGATTTGATGTCTACACCTAATAAGATAGTAAGTTTTAACTTACTATCGTTTTAACGTATAGGAATCACCATTTACTGCCTTTGTTTAGTCAGAAAATGTGTCAATATGTAGATGTAAACATGTACCTGATAAGTAGACTTAATTTAGCTATGACTAGTGTATGTAAATCATCACTATGAATTCTATAGGAGGTGTAGTAAATCTAATTCCCAGGAAAATTTGCTTGATGTAATAATTATTGTACAATCGAAACGTTCCTTTCCAACCAATTATATTATCTGTATACACTTGGGTTTTTATAGGGATCCAAAACTTTGCAAAACAAGGAGGAAGTCATCGGAATAAAAGGACCATATACGTCGTTAGAAGTATCCTGATCGCTTACGACTTTTACGAAATTACTGACCATCAAGCAGGGGCGTTTTCAATTCCCAATATTTATTTATAACGCATATCCATCTCAAACAATAAAACCTATTCAAGAACTGAGTTTAAGTTGCCGTGATCCCCCATTTTCATTCTATCGTTCGGTCCTAAACATCCGCCATCCGGAGACAATCCGCCAACCTTTTATATGTAAAACGAAACTGATATGTTTATGGTGGATTATAAAACTCCATGACTTGTAAAAATCGTGAGTGACAAGCGCCGGAACATGTCGTCGAAGAGGAAATGAAAACAGGAACTCGAGTGCGTGCGACACACTAGATGGGGGCGAATAGAAATGAAATAAATGAAGCTTTAAGAGAAAATGATGATGATATGGCGGCGGGAATAATGCGTAATGCCGAGGTGAACAATGACAAATAGCGCCAAATAAAACGCCATCATCCACCCAGAACCAACAGTGTGCTCTGATTTTTGATACTAATATGTCGAATGTCGTAAAAGTTTACGAGCTTTGCAGTTGAAATATCGTAAAATTATAATATATTACCATATAAAATATAAAATTAATACATCCACGGCGGTTGTAGTAAAATATCTTAAATAAAATTTCGTCTTATATGTTAAGATAACGCGATAAATGTTGCCTGCATAATTTTTATCGCAGATTACATTAATCTATTAAATAGGACAGAAAATATTTTTTAAAATCTAGCCTAATTTATTGAATATATTAATATTAATTATTAGAAAAGGAACAAACGTAGGTGGGAATATAGTAATTATATGTAGATCTATGAAAATAGATATTTATGATACAAGTGTGAAGAGTACATCTTAAGGCAGGCATATGACAGTTTGCGGATCGAGCGAAGTGAGTTCTGCAATTCATATGCCTTAAACATGCTTTTCACACGTGTATCATACAATATTTGTTCTCATCATATATTAAAAGAATTATATACAATTTTTGACACTTTTATAATGACGTCTTTTAATGACGTTTATACGTTTATAATGACGACATTTATTCAGATGACGTCAGAACTTGTCAGAACTTGTTAAAATTACTGTTTCGCATAAGAACCGACACAGAGCAGGGGTATGTAGGGGAACCCGAAATATGGGGATTTAACGCAACTTACTCTTATACTATGTTTCACTGAGAAGCATTGAGTGAGGTTTCTTCTTCTTCTTTTGGCTCATAATCCTTGGTGGGTTTTGGCTTGCTCGACTATGTTCCTCCATCTGGTTCTATCTACCGCTATTCTCCTTCAGTTTCCTATTAGGTCTTCCTCCACATCGTCTATCCACCTTTTCTTCGCTGTTTCGGTCTTGTGTTTTGAGGTTTCCATTCAAGGATTCTTTTCACAATTATCTCTCCCTCCATCCTGTATACCTACATGTCCTAAGCAGCTTATCCTTTGACTTTTTATGCGTATTACTATATCCTCTCCTTCTATAAGTGCATCACTTTTGTGATTCATTCTTATTCTCCACATACTTTCTCTCACGTACCTTCTCTCACATACTTTCTCTCAAATATTCTCAAATATTGAGCGGGGTTTAAAATTTTGAAAAAAATGAATATCTCACTTATACTTCAACTTAGAAACACACATTTGGTACATGGTGTGAGTGTACCAAGAGCATTAATCGATAGTAGAGTTTCATTTGAGTATTTTAAAGGGATGATTGCGCTATTAAAATATGTCAGAATTTTTTAAGCCGTTGGCGAATTTGAAATAAAACTGTCAAAAGTCGAATGTCATAAAACTGTTAATCCTTGTAGTCTTCAATTAATTAATTAATTACTCGAGAAGTATTTGACCGACCACCCCCGTGCGGGACAATATATACACCTTCTCCAAGAAATTTCGGACTATTAGGTACGTATATCATTTCAAATTTTGGAAGCTATTTGCAAGTTAACGATCACACTTAGCGACTTGAGCTTGTTTTTTTTGCGAATTTCATAAGGTACACCTTTGTCAACTTTATGTTCTATACTAAAAATCCTTATACGTAAACAAGCTACAGAGGTTTTCTAGGACATTAAAAAATATTAGGTAAAGAACTGTCCAGAGTTTTAAAGTAGGTATAATATATAGATAAAACCGTATATAAATTAAACAGTCAATTGTTGTTTCTAACGAAATGGCGTCCAAAAAAATGTAAAAAATGCAAAAAAAATCGTTTTTTGGTTATCTAGCAATAACTACTTTTATTGAAAATTATTTTTACTAAAAACCTGGATCTGTTGGAGGGATTGTTTTGCTAAAATTATCAATTAAATTTTTTTTATCCCCATATGCAGGTAATCAAACTTGATCGTACCATGGTCCGGTCGTAATTTTTACAACGGTTTTGGAAACTTCAGAACATTATCTAAAATTTGTATTTTCTACTTGTACGTTAAAATATTGTAAAAATGGTTTAAAATGCGTTCGAACATCGGAGAAATTGGCAATTGTAGCAAAACTATCCGTCCTACAGATCCAGGTTTTTGTACCACACGCAACGTGAACGCCGTAGCTTAAAAATTGTAAAAGTTACGAATTTTTAATAAAACGCTCCATTTTCACGGGTTTTTCCGTTTTTCTCGGCTGAAAATGCCGCTAGGGAGTTCTGGTATCGCTGATTGTGTATAGTTTGTAACATCGATATATGAGACATGAAAACCCGAGCAACAAACCCTCATTATATCGATCCCTTCACACCTGCTACCGCATTTTAACAGCGTTGTGAAGTATAACCGATTTCCAGGAATTTAAGGGAAAACAAATAATTTTATATACATCGCCCATCACATTATGACAAAATGGCGTCCGAAAATTTCAAAAAATGCAAAAAAAATGCGTTTTTTGATTTTGTAGCAATTACTACAAGTGGACTCGTTTTGACTATAATACCTACAAGTTGTAAAAATTGAGGAACCTACTGTTTGTATCATCGAAATATGACATAAAAAATTTTCAAAGGATATCCGCAATTGCCGCAATGGGAGATCGGGGCAGTATAACTTTTCATACAGCAAGCTAAAATCGTCACTATAAAGGCTTTAATTCAACAAGTTATTATGTTTTGATAGAATACTAATAACTAATCAATTTTAACACAAAACCCAAAATAATACACTAAATTAAAGAATAACTGTATTACTTTAATACTGTTTAATAATGAATTATTGTTGACCCCACTTTACCACAAAACGTTCGATGGTATTATTTATAATCCAAATTTATAATTTAGGCAATTTATAATCCAAATGAATGCCAATGATGCCGATGTGACACAGCCGAGTAACGTGTAAATGGATCCGTAATATTTGAATGGGAAACATTCTCATTCTGCATTACATTCACCATCCAATTGTTTTATGATATGACGAAAAGTATATAGTGTGATATTTTGTTATACTACATGATTATCTCATAATGTGATGGGCGATGTTTATAAAAACATTTGTTTTTCCTTAAATCCCTGGAAATCGGTTATACTTGACAACGCTGTTAAAACTACGGTAGCACGTGTGAAGAGATCGATAAAATGAGGGTTTTTTGCTCGGGTTTATATGTCCCATATATCGATGTTACATACTATAAGTATATTATTAAAGTATCCTATAAATATACCTACTATAAAATGTAAAAGACAACATATTACTAATTTTTCCAGTTACAATAATAGAAAGCTTGAAAATGATGATAAATTTAAATATGTTAAACTCAAATTAATACAGTTTGCCCTACCGTAAACATTGGTGGTGGAGTTAAATGCATTTTCTTTTCTCGGTATATTTTATTCGGAATACAAATTATCCTAAGAGGTACCAGTCCATTAATTTGACAAAGTTAAAAGTTAAAACCCCTCTAACAGCATTTTATAGTCACTGGCTCGTTTACGCCAAAAATCCTCTTCGACAAACTTTTTCCGGGGGTTGCAGTCATGCAGGTTACCATGTAAGTGCCATAAATATTGCAGACTTATCTCAATTTACACTCATAATCAGCTTAAGAAAAGTGGCCGCTTTAAAATGTACTCGCTGGATTACGGGGACGTTTTTATCTCCTACGGGATCATAACTCCACACCGTATATCTTGTTTAACTGGTGTTACCGCGGACTCGAGTTCCATCCAAATAGGTAACTCATTATTTTAACAGCTTCTTTTACTTCGGCTATAACGAGCTTAATTATTGCAGTGCATAAAAGTGTAATAATTATAATTTATTCGGATTAGTTTATAGGTCATTACTTTATTTATGGCGTGCTTGGGGATACACTTAAAATTGATTATCATGTCTAATATATTGTGCAGGGGGAATATTTTATTTCCGTATCATATACAATGTGTTTCCCAAAGAACCAAATATGAATTAATTGCAACTAGGTATCTATCTAGGATCTATCACTTATTCAAATGACTTTTTTTAATTATGATCTTGAAGAGTAGTACTTTATCTTTAAATAAAATTTAAACCCACTGAAGTAGAAAAGGGTCAGTAGAAAAAATAATATAATAATAATAAATAACATAATAAAATAATAAAAATCATAAATAATCACAGTGGCCTGAAAACCGGGCATAATACGATAGAAGCCATAATAATCTATTTCTGTTGGGCAAAATATGAAGGGAAATGGGGTTTTCCCTTCACCCCATTTCATTTTGTAACAAGCATGAAACTCGGCATCGTTGTAAAAAAAATTATTTTAAGGGATTTGACCCGAGAAGCCACCCTCTGCGACTCGTATGACGGCCGCTAGTCTTTCTTAATTTAGGCAATATAATACTCGATTGACATAACTCGTCGATTATAGATAAAACAAATACATCACGTTGATATGATCTCAACTAACCTTGAAAATCTCTATTAATTCAAAAAAAATAGGTTTTTGTTTTTTAGTTTTCCCCTAAAAAATTGCATACGACTTAATTATTAATTCAGCAAACCAAACCAAAGAGGCATGGACCATAGTTAATAAAATGTTAGATAGGAATAAAAAGAACAACAGGAACCAAATCACTCTCAAGATTAATGACACCATCATAACTGATTGTAATAAACTTGCCAGAGAATTTGGATGCCATTTACCGTAGTACAAAACATAACTAAAGAACATTTTGGGTCAAATATTTCTGTACCTTCATTGGACCTTCAGTGGATTCATTGAGTATATGGTGCCATAAGAATAAACTAATAAATAACAAAAAGACGCAAATTTCATATCTGATGAAGGTATCATATCAGATTCAGTAAAACTTGGCACCATCCTTGATTTTACGCTCTTTTGGTATGAGCATATTGACCATGTTTGTCGTCAGCTAAATAAAGTATTCTTTGCAATATTGCAATTAAAGAATGCTAAATCAAGCCGGCTTAATTAATATTTATTACTCCATGGCATACAGTCATATAGCGTTTAACATTCTCGCTTTCATATGTCTTCTTCTCGCTTCTTTTCATATGTCAAAAAAAAATTGTTAGAATAATTTTCAACTTAAAAGTGAATGAGAAGAGCTGTAGGGTTATATTGAAAGAAAACAAAATTCTCACAACACCCTCAATTGTCATCTTAAGATAAGTTTAATTTTTACAAAGAACAACCTGAGCCATTAAAAAACCGGGCACATTTTAACAACTATGCGACTAGACATGGTGAGCTGTTGAGTATTCCTTCTTACCATACAAGTGTTTTTAAAAAATCACCATATTATAACTTCATAATTTTATATAATGCTTTTCCTAAAGAGATACTATGTATATCTGATTACAGAAAATTTAAAAATAAAACAAAAGAATATCTGTCAATTAGGATTTTTTTAGTGTAGATGCTTTTATAAGTGGTAAATGATGCTAGCTGTGCCTTTTGTTGTTACTATTTGATTTCATTGTCTGGCTGTTTGACACTAACTCGTGCATGTATGCATATGTTCATTGTATATGCATGTATTATGCCTATTTGTTATTTTTAAATTGTTTCTCATACCATGTTACCAGTTTGTTTGTTATTTAATTTTTTTTTATTTTGTATATTTGACTTGCCAATTTTGATTCATAGTTTTCTGTTTTTCTGTTTGCTATGCACACGCCACACACTACTATTTTTTTAAAAAACAAGGTGAAGGTTAAAACATTTTCTGAATATTAACATTTTTTATGAACAGATCTGTTCACTACTGAATGATAACTGTAATGTAAAAAATCTAATGTCGTACTTATCAAACATACATGTAGTCAATAACATTTAATATTACTTATTTAATGTAATGTAGCTTATATATGAATATTATTGAACTGCGTCAGTAATAATACCACAATAGGTGATGCGACTATGTCTTTTATTAAAAAAAACAACCGATGTGACTAATTTATGTTAACTGTGTAATAATGCGTGTAATAATAGAAAATTTAGTATCTTATTAAGTATTTAATATTTATCTCTATTTTTTAAATTTAAATTGCGTATTTACTGTTTTATTCATTTTATCCGGACTACGGAGTTTCCTACAGCAGTTGTGCTCTTGTATCTTAATTTAATTCAACACGTTGGTCCTCTTAAGAAATGAATAAAAATCCAGATTGTCGCTACAAAAAACCTCTTGATCTTAGAATTTATGCTTTATATTTCATAAGTACTCCGCAAAAGCGTTAAGTAGCTGAAGAGCTGAAATATGATATTTGTTTAGATAATCTGCAATATCAACATCTTCAGCTAAATTAAATCCTACAGTAATTGAGAATTGCTTCATTTCATGGCGTATCTACTTCCTTCACTTTAGCTCTACAGACCATTTCAGTCCACACTTACTAATATAGTATGGTTTTGTATAATGACATTCGCAACGTTTGGGTTTTTGGCAATTGTCTTCAGGTACATACCTAAATAATCTCCAGTATTTTATAACCGTCTTCACATACTTATTTTAATGCGAGATTTAGTCAACATCATGGTACGCAAATTTTCAGCAATATAGTTATAAAAAATTTCATTGTTTTTTTTTTACATAATCCCGTGGTTTATATCATATCTAGAGATGGTATCTACAGTTGTTTAAATGTAGACTCTATTTATATACCGGGTGGTTCAGAATAAAAAACGGATTTTTTTATTTCTTCAATAGTTTCGTTAATTTTTAATCGATTTCAATTCTTGACAACCTGAATTATAACTAAAAGATCAAGTTATAAGGTGTAATCATATTTTAATTTTTTATAATATTGTAGGCGGCGCTGGTCACCAGTTAGTGTTGCTTTGTGATTCGCCGGAAAATTGTTTGTTGATTAAATAACGAAAATAGTAAAAAAGTAAAATAAAATAGACATTTGCGAATATTTTAAGACGTCAAACAGTAAAATCGACCCGTAGGTCCCGTTGATATACTACATAACATAAAACCATTTTATCATAGCTTCGCTGTAAAAAAAAACGGATTTTTTTATTTCTTCTATATTAACGTTAATTTTTAACCGATTTTAATAATTGATAAATCTAAATAATAACTAAAAGATCGAGTTATAAGGTATTACAATCATATTTTACTTTTTTATAATATTATAGGTGGCGCTGTTTACCAAACTTAGCGTTTCTTTGTAATTTGCTGGAAATTCTCTTGTTGATAAAATAACGAAAATAGTGAAAAAGTATAATAAAATAGACATTTGTGAATATTTTAAGACCTCAAACTCTAAAATTGACGGTGAGATTCCGTAGATATACTCCATAACATAACACCGTTTTATCATAGCTTCGCTGCCAAATAAAAACGCAGCGAAGTATCTACCGAAGAAATAAAACTTCGGTAGATTCGTAGTTTTTATCCAATTTTAATTATAAAAAAACCGACTTATAACTAAAAGCTCAGGTGTTATGAGGCAAAATAAACATAATTTAATTTTTACAAAATCGTAGGCTACTCACCACCAAACTTTGGGTTCTTTTAAGATCCGCTAGAACTTTTTTTTATTGATAAAATAACGAAAATATTGAAAAAGTAAAAGTCAAACTGTCAAGTTCGATTTTAAAGAATCAAAAACTAATTTAGTAGTTAGATGTGTTATACGACCAGGACTATTCTTTATTTTATCAACAGGTCTTATTTAATTAATAGAATATTTAGAATAAAAATGGTGCTACTTTTGATGTATGATTTCTAATTTCACAGGAAACATAATATACCTTAAACCATTAACAAAAATTACTCATTTTGCCATTAAAGTTAAATTTATTTCGACACAAACAGTAACTTGAAAATAGTAACTCATAAATAAAACTTAATACAAACAAATACAAACATTTTTTTTATTTTAGAGGAAGAAGAAATTTAACAAATATGAAATTAAATGGCACATAATAATTGCTTCAATATGACCTCCATTGTTCAAAATAGTTGCATTAAGACGACGGCGCCAACTTAAAATTGAATTCCGTATCAATTTCTGATTTAAGTTTCCATAGCATTCATTGATTTTAATTTTTAGATCTTCTAAACTATTGAATTAGGCCCCATTTTCATAAACTTTCTGTGTTAGATTACCCCATAAAAAGAAATCATAGAGACTTGCGTCAGGACTATATGGAGGCCATTCATTCGGTGCAATAAAATTATTGTTATTGATTGCCTTATTAATTGATTTATTATTATTAATATTATTATTATGATCATCATAATCATTAATATTATTATTATTATTTAATCCAACAAAAAATAAATTGATGGGTTTAAATTAATTTAAAGTTTATTTTCTTCCTTTTAGAGCTTTTCAATAAAAGGTTGTTTTTAAAAATGTTTTTTTACTATTAATTTATTTATAAATATATCAAAAAATTTTGAACGTATTTTAATATAGGCACCTATTTTTATATGATGCTTGCTTGAGGCAATTACATTGACCTTTGATTATATTGTACTATGATTTATGTAAAATAAACAGAGTCTAGTCCCATTTGGTCGGTTCTTTACTATTTTTTTATGAAAACTTTTTCTCTGATGGAAATTTCATCAAATCAATAGGGGATTGAGAATCAACATAAAATAGTACATAAATAATGTAAGTCAAAGTCGATTAAGTTCATTGGCCATTCAAAGGCCATCGACCAGCCTAATGTTGTACAAAAGTATTGCCTAGGGGCATTTCCCTCAAATTGGCCATAGAAGGCCAACGATCCTCCAATATGGATTCTCTGATCGATGACACGACGGGACATTCACAAAGTACATGCTCGACCATTTCATCTTCTTGTTCACATCCTCTGCAGATGGGTGTGTCACTTTGTCTCATGTTATAGAGGTGCTTCCTTACCCGGCAGTGTCCAGTTGGGATTGCTCAAGAGATTTCTGGCCAGCTGATAGCTACTTGTTTTGTTTTATCTTATAGGTGTTTTGGAGTTTCGCTGCAATTGGTAGTGTACTTGAAGGCCGAGGCCCAAGGATTCTCAGGCTGGCTGTCTTCTTGAACAGTTTGTCAGCTTCTTTATTGCCGTTGCATTGTGAGTGTCCCTTGACCCAACATAGGCAGATGTTATTCATCTGACAGGCTCTCACAAGTGCTTGGTGACATTCCCATGTTGACCCTTTGGTTATTTTACAGTTTTCAGGGCACATGTAGTGTTCATTGTTCTTCTAAATAATTTTTGATGTGCTATGGAAAATTAATAATGAGATAGATATTTAAGGACAATCAGAATAGTCAAATTTTATAAAGGTTAGTAAATACAAGTTATACCTATTTAGGTGAATATCCATTTTGTTTATGGATTATGTGATGGTAATTCAGGAGTGGCGAGATAATATCATCGACGTTGTTATGACAAAAGGCGTCCAGACCCAAGCGTTTTTGTCCAAACTCATTTACGTTTTACGGAACATTAAAGGAATAATCCCAAACAAAACAGGAATTTCAATGATACAAACAGGAGAAGAAATATGTGGATTCTTAGAAAGTTAAAATGGATAATTGCAAGCATCCAGGAAGAATTATTCTTCTTCTTTGTTCCAACTTCCCCCTAATCTTCTGGATATGTCGGGATGTGACAATTCTATGGGCTTAGATAATACTGGCATTTATTTAACTATAAAGGAGTTTTTTTAGTCTATCGTAGGTACGCCTCGGAATACATATTATACATTTTCTAGCTTATACGTTGAACCTCTTTTTTTAAGCTAATTGCAAGCATTCAAATCAAGCTAAATGCAAGAATTTAGGAGGACATTTTTCCCTGAATTTTTTCAAACACATTTTTTTACATGTAATTTGTAGTTTCTTTGCTTAGTCTGCTTATTTTTTAAGTGTAATTTTGATCTCATGTTCCCACCATGTAACTACTAATGTATAGTGAACTACTAGTGGGAAAGAAATGAGTATTTCCCATATAAAAATGACCTTGTAAAAGAAAATGGTGTTTCTAAAATTCAGTTCTGATTCTAAAATTATATTGTGCGTATCAAAACTTTATCTAAGCCATTTCTTGACGATATGATAAATTCGGATACAATAAATAAAATGAAATAAATTCCATTTGGTTACTTTATGATTCGATTATTGTTGCATAAACCGAATATTGTTGATAATATTGTTTATGCCACAGAGAGGATCTCCAATTTTTCGGTAGACCCCAGTAATTCTATTTATTTGCTGAATTAGCCTAGCAAGGGTCCCATATTGCCATTCAGTAAGATAACCCCTTCAACTGAATATAATAGCGATCCAGCTAGTTGGTACGTAAATCGGTTACCTTAGCGAATTTGGCCCACGAGTTTGGAGATTATCTTAAGATGATTAAGTAATGTCGTAAGCGTGACCTTTGAGCTGCAATTTACATTACCTCATTGGCCCACAATGCATTAGTATGCATGCATAGGCCCTGCCAGTTCAAACAGCCCGAGCTCCGCAAATCCCCGATTCCAAATGCACAATTTAATTACGCGGCTGGTAAACTCTCTAGCTGACCAGTAGGTATTATAGGAAACTATTCCGTAGACTTAACGTCTTCGGCCTGTTTGAGAAGTTGCATCTCTGAACTAACATTTAAACTTAGGGAGGCAAGCTTTGCCGTCCCCCTTACAACTATCCGCCCCGCGCAACTTCTAAACGCTCCTTATTCGGCTCCTTTGAGTAAGTAGTTGTACCGCAATTAATTATATTGAATGCATCAGCCGGGGATTCCAGATTTATTTTATTACTCCTACAGATTTCCGATACGAAAGTGAAACTCTTCGTTTGGCGCCAAGGCAAATACATTGATTCGGGTTAATGTATCATCATATAGGTATATGATGGATGATATATTATATGTGATGTTTGTTAGCGTTAAATATAATTGTACTGTGAATATAAAACATTGCTTTCAGTAAATAATTATGCCCTCGTTTATGCTATTTGTTCACACCTCGTATATATCTCGTCATAATTTCTATAAATTACGGGCGCACGCACCCTGATGTGCTTGGATGTACGTTCTGTAAGTTTCCAGAAAAGCAAAATTTTAGAAGCAATTCATATTACTTGTTGGCAATAGGTCCTTTACCCCTATTTCGACCCCGCTGAATCCGAATCTTCCAGTTGCCAAACCGAAATCCCGACCGGACGTGTTCAAGCTAGCGGTCAATATGGTGACAAAACCGGAAACCGGAACTTTAAAGTCCCCCTTTGACAGAAGTACGTCGAAAACATGTAATAATTTGTTTTTAAGTAAGGTGAATTCAAAAATACACTTCAAAAAACATAGATTGGGTAAATTCAAGATGGCGGATATTACGTCACCAGCAGCTTCATCCCCATTTTTGACGTTGTTTACAGAGTTTTCTGCAAGGGACATTTATTTGCCTTCCTACAGCTACAGTTCTTCGAATTACAAAGTCCTTTACAGCGCCAAACTTCTGGACACGTCTTAAGAATGGGATCTAGTGTCATAAATCGTGGGGCAACTTGATCACCGTCAACGGCCCAGCCGCAGTCTTCAAGTGATGGCAACGATGGAGTGGGAAGATGAGCATTCTCCCATACACATACATACCTGTAGATTAAATAGATACAACTAAATTAAATAACATTTTCACAGTCTTTTAAGTACCTATTACAATTCAGAACTCATTTGGTAGTGTCACCTCTGATCTTTTTCACAGCTCCAAATAAAATATTGTGGACATAATCTGCAAACGCAACGCTATGATAAACCTGCATTAAAAAAATATTGTTAGTATATTTTTTTTATGAGTTCCCATTAAGTCAAGTTAAAAGCATGTCTTCGTACTTTATACATTTTGACGACAAAAGCCTCTGCGTTCTTGAGGACCAAGTCACCAGCATCCAAGTCCCCTCAGAAGCAGTTTTTGTCACAGAAAACCTTCCAGGCACCTTCTCTTCATGAATGCAAGTGTGGACGGCGAGTCACAACCAGTGATTGCATGGAAAGCCAGCAGATGTGACTTGCTCAGGTGAAAGCTTCTTGCAAATGTCATGCACTGTGCCACTCATAACCCACAGATGCGAGCACTTAATTTTGGCAAAGTGGTGCATAAGAAGAAGCACTACGTCAGGTTTCTGGTCATTACAACAACATTGCAGCTGTACTGTCAATGGCATGAAGAATCATTATAGCTCTCAGCTCTCAGGGAATCAACATTTCGAGTTGGGTTCAACTGTGCGTGTGACTCCTCTGTGAAAACTCCTAAAAACACCACTTCAAGATCTCCAAAATCGTGCTCTAGGATTTTCGGACAAAATCTGCGCAGTTTTGTTCTCTAAAAGGAATAAAATGCTACACTCAGTTCTTTTACAACGGCACATTGGAATCAGTGATGTCCCTGCTTACTGGAGCAAAACCCTTGGCTCTTTTCTTCTTTGTCCCAACTTTCACAGATTGAGACACATACCTGTTAAACACAACGTGAACCTCATGGTACTTATATCCATAAAACTATCACTATTCATAAAGCAGGAAAAAATATTCATTAGAATGTGGTTAGTTAAGTTTAGTAAAGATTTAACTTTTTTCCAATTTTTGAGTAGAAAACCTAACCAAGGTTTTTGAAGTGTATTTTTGAATTCCACATAAATAAAACATAATTATACGATCTGGACGCATGCCTGTGTCCAAGGGGAGCTCACCGATATCGGGTTTAGATGCCATATTGGCTGCCATCTGACTTCCGGTTACAATTTCGGTTTGGCAACCGGCAGATTCGGATTCAGCAAGGTCGGAATAGAGGAAAAAGACCATTTTCCAAAAAGTAATATGAAATGCTTCTAAAATTATTAGAGAGCTTTTATAGATATTTTGACAAGTCTACAACATATCCGAAACGATTTTCTCAAAACTTTTAGAAGCATGCTACCAAAGGTAAAGATCCACAGACATACATGAGTTATTTTATAGGGAACTTAAAAGGGTTTTTTATTTCTTATTTATCCTAGATCTACTGTACCATTCACATCATATCTCGGTACTGGTTTAGCTATATATTTATTATACTCCCCTCAGAAGCAGTTTTTGTCACAGAAAACCTTCCAGGCACCTTCTCTTCATGAATGCAAGTGTGGACGGCGAGTCACAACCAGTGATTGCATGGAAAGCCAGCAGATGTGACTTGCTCAGGTGAAAGCTTCTTGCAAATGTCATGCACTGTGCCACTCATAACCCACAGATGCGAGCACTTAATTTTGGCAAAGTGGTGCATAAGAAGAAGCACTACGTCAGGTTTCTGGTCATTACAACAACATTGCAGCTGTACTGTCAATGGCATGAAGAATCATTATAGCTCTCAGCTCTCAGGGAATCAACATTTCGAGTTGGGTTCAACTGTGCGTGTGACTCCTCTGTGAAAACTCCTAAAAACACCACTTCAAGATCTCCAAAATCGTGCTCTAGGATTTTCGGACAAAATCTGCGCAGTTTTGTTCTCTAAAAGGAATAAAATGCTACACTCAGTTCTTTTACAACGGCACATTGGAATCAGTGATGTCCCTGCTTACTGGAGCAAAACCCTTGGCTCTTTTCTTCTTTGTCCCAACTTTCACAGATTGAGACACATACCTGTTAAACACAACGTGAACCTCATGGTACTTATATCCATAAAACTATCACTATTCATAAAGCAGGAAAAAATATTCATTAGAATGTGGTTAGTTAAGTTTAGTAAAGATTTAACTTTTTTCCAATTTTTGAGTAGAAAACCTAACCAAGGTTTTTGAAGTGTATTTTTGAATTCCACATAAATAAAACATAATTATACGATCTGGACGCATGCCTGTGTCCAAGGGGAGCTCACCGATATCGGGTTTAGATGCCATATTGGCTGCCATCTGACTTCCGGTTACAATTTCGGTTTGGCAACCGGCAGATTCGGATTCAGCAAGGTCGGAATAGAGGAAAAAGACCATTTTCCAAAAAGTAATATGAAATGCTTCTAAAATTATTAGAGAGCTTTTATAGATATTTTGACAAGTCTACAACATATCCGAAACGATTTTCTCAAAACTTTTAGAAGCATGCTACCAAAGGTAAAGATCCACAGACATACATGAGTTATTTTATAGGGAACTTAAAAGGGTTTTTTATTTCTTATTTATCCTAGATCTACTGTACCATTCACATCATATCTCGGTACTGGTTTAGCTATATATTTATTATACATTCAAGTTTACAAAAATCGTATAGGAAATTGATGCTGTAATTTGATCACTACTTTTTGTTTCATGACATGCGCCAGGCGAAAGACCTGCACAATTCCAGCACATATATTACTTTGTTGTGTATAATTATGTAAATTTAATGAAACCAAACATTATTTTACTACCTATTTAAAATCTTAAATTTACCAATAAGAACTAAGATTAATAAGGTTCCCAATTCTATCTCACTGAACGCGATATTGTTAGGAACTGTAACAAAAATTCCAAACAGGTCAAGAACTTATGATTTATTTTGATCAGAACATTAAAGTTACATGTTACATATCCTCCGTACCTATGGATATAATTTTTGAAAATATGACTTTTAACGCCATCAAAAACTTGCTCAGGCAAAATAGTTCAGCTACCAGTTCACTTTCCCTTGCAAATACAATGTTTATAACCGAAACGTTCTTTTAATTGAATGTTTTAATTGTGTTTGTCACCCTCATACTTTTACTCTCCAACATTTTTTATTAATATCCCATCCTTTAACACATACTAAAAAAGCCTGACTGCATTTCGTAACATCTAAATCTTAAATATTAATATTACTAATAGACGCCCACACATCACTATCAGATGACGCCTAAATGCAGATATTTAGGTAGATACACTCCTACAAAAGCATGTGGTACTATTTGTCAACAATTTTGGTGATGGATGTCTTCTACATAATAATAACTTCTACCATAAATAATAATTAATTTCATATTATATACTCATTACCTGTGAACCTTATACAGATAGAGATCTTCTTCTTATCTGCTCTTATTCTTATCTCGATGTATGAGGTATTTAACATGGCTTCAGGCAAATATCGTGTCGATATCTTCGACTTGCATCCTGCCATTCCTGCCATGTCAGCAAATAACATTTACAAGTCGTTAAGGCGTTCATAAAAAGTGCATCTTCACGACTGCCATCAACATTTCAATCGCTCACTTTCCCTTCCCACTTAACATCCTCTTTGCGCGGCAGTTACGAATCCATAACTCTTCATTTGTCCCCGCAACATCCATACTGATTCCCCGTACCACGGGATGGAGACTAATGGGAGCAATTCACGAAGTTGGCGTAGCGTCCTCTACCTGCGTCCTGCATTATGTGGTGTTTTCCTTGGCAGGACGAACTCATTTCTCACCGGTGACGGCGGCAATTCTCTTTCGTTCTCTTCTGTCTCGACCTCAACGACTTCGACTTTGTTAGGGTCGCCTCTGTCCTCTCCACTACTCGCAAACATTTTCATTAGCTATTTGTTACGGCCTTATACCAGGCTATATTTTCTAAATTCTCCATACCGGAACGGTATTTGCTTTAGTACGATGATGAATGGGGGGGGTCTTTTTTGTGCTGCCTCAGGAAAGCTATATATTTGTTTCAATTAGGAGGACTTTCATCAAAAGCCTGCTTGTTATATCTGTCACATCACTTTTAAATATCTATCTAGGGAAGTAGATGCGAATACACATTATCCAAAATAACCGTAAATTGAGTGTTTTCTTGAAAATTAACGTGTTAATGTCGTCGAACGAAGAACCTGCTCTATAAAGTGATAATCTTATTTATATGTATCTCTAGTTACCCTGTGACCCTGAGTGAACTACTTGAAATATCTTATGGTCTAGAAACGGTTCTAGTATCAATATTAGTTCTCTTTTTGAGAAATACTTTTTTAGTTTCTAGACTTTTAATTTTATACGAGTAGCATATTCATATACTTTTAAAAAAATAGAGTTGGAAATAAACTTCAAAAAAAAATAATGTTCCGTAATACATTGTAAACATTTGTAAGCATCAGTCTTATTTTTTCTTGCAAACATGTATAATTGCCACATGTTAAATAGAAAACTTTGAAACTAAAATAATAATATAAAATATATCTGTACGTGTAATATATCTACGTTTAGTTTATTTCGGGGTAAGAGCGTCTTTCTTGAACAGAGGAAATGGTCTTTACAGATGAAAAACATATTTATTCAAAATAATAATATTAATAGAAAAAAAAACATTTTTAAAAACAAGCTTTTATTTAAATGATCTAAAAAGAAAATAAACTTTAAATTAAATTAAACCCATCAATTTATTACATTACACAATTTATGTGATATAAAAGCTTTCAAAAAAATTTTCAAAACTATTAATAAAAAAAATTCTAGTATTCTTATGATGTAATTTTGGTGGGCCGTACTAATATGCAACGGAAAATGTCTATGGCGATGGCGGGCCGAAAAAATCTAGTTCAGGGGCCGCTTGTGGCGCGCGGGCCTAGGGTTACCTTTGCCTGCATGAAATAATATTAATAGCAATTTTCTAAAATCGGGCAAGTCATATTTTAGAATAAAACACTTACAGACAAATCAAATGATCATTTTACGTGGAAGAAAGCGTCTCTCGGATTCATATGCAAATACTATTATTAAGTACGCTCCGTTGATTTGAATTATACCATATTAAATTAATGATATGTTTTTAAACCCTGAGGGCTTCCGCACAATAGCGTCGCATTCACACAAGATATTATGCACCTTGAATGTTCGCCAGTAGCGGTGTTCCTCATAATTGATATGGGCCGTAAGTCCTGATTTCGGAGTTCTTGTATAAATTCTGGCAAGACGAGGGGTGGCAATGAATAATTCAGCCGGTTGTGTACGAATCATTACTTGAGTCATGTTGTTGGTACGGTGAACACTTCGTTCCTGCAATCCACCGACTCTTCATCTTTTTCAGCCCCCTACTTATTTATGTAAGCACACGCGGAAATCTCAGTCATTTATCTCAACACGTTGACAGTATTTCTCAAAATTGTTTCCAACTCATAAACGCAACGCGAGCAATCGAGAATGAAATTAATTGTTTAAAAACCATCATCCATCATTATTATTATCTTTCGGGATCACCGAGAGTGGATATAAATATTAAAATAAATTTTAAATCAGGAAATATGACGTGATTATATAAACGTAAAAAGCTTTTCCAATACAAAAATCATAATTTTTTGTTGTAGTATTACTATCTCTATATACACTGCTGGCCGATAGGTTGGAATAATAAAAAATTTTAATGTAATTTTGGATGCATATATCTGCTGAATAATATGGAATATCAAAATACGGTTTCCAGGACGTCTTTCGAAATTTCATTGGTAATGAGCTCAAAAAAGGAATATACGGGGCGTAAACTAAACCCCTACATAAAATAAAAATTTCTTTCTCACTGAGAATTAAGGAAAACCAAAATCGAGAAAAAATTTATATACCAATAGATGAAATCGAAAAAAATTATTTAGCCGTTTTTTGTATTCTCTCTTGTTTTCGAATATACGGGGATTTTATTGAAATTTTTGAAAATGCATCTCTACTGTTTAAAAACAAAGTAAGTAATATATTTTTTTCTTATTTTCAAGTAAGCTTGCATGCCTCTGACTGTCTTAGTAGCTATCATTGTCATATCTCATACCTATGTACCTGATGTATGTACCTATTGTCACAATTGACAATAAAGAGAAATTGTATTCGCCTCTTAAATGAGGGTTTTATGCAACATACTGTTGCTAGGATATAAGGCGTTAGCCAAAGTATGGTTCACAAATTAAAAAAAATACGCGTGAGAGAGAGAGAAAGAGAAAGAGATAGAGATAGAGTTATATTGTACATATTCCAGGTATATCGAAATAATAAGATGTGGTATACAAATTTAATATTTAATTTATTTGTTCAATTTGTACATTCACATTTGTAGGTACATTTAAAAAAAAATTGGAGCTCGAGAAGAACGGATTTTTATGTTCGCAGGAATAGGAATCAAAGTTCGAGAACAATTAATGATATATTTCAGAACCAAACAAGAGTTTTAGTCTCGCATCGCACTATAAGGAGAACGATGATCCGCAACAACGTAAGGTAAGTTGTCTACAAGAGTGAATCGTGTACTTATGCCATGAAAGTGTAGGGGCTGTGTGAAAGTGTAAGTGAAATGAAAAAATTTAAAGTGTAGGCACTTGTACTGAAAAAAATTTAAATTTTTCATCAATTTTGATTTGAAATTAAATATACGTATAATATACGTATAATTAAATATACGAATAAGAATCCAGGATTATTTTTGTTTTTATGACACTTTGTAATGCTAATACCATAAATGTACAATTTTTCTAGACATCGAGCAAAATGCATATGCTTACTTCCCTGTCATTGGACAGCTCGATTAGCGTGGGTTCGCCATCGCTTGCATTGGAGAGGATAGTAGAAAAACTGCCTTTTCACCGATGATGGCAGATTTATTCTGATGGCGAATTTGAGTGTAGCAGGAACCTAATTCTAGATATGCCGTAAAACATATGTGCTCATGCTGCAGTCATAAATAAAAAAAATTACCAGTACATTAAGTGATTTGACGCGATTGTTCCGAATTTATTGTTGACCTGTATCAAATAATACAATACCTGTCACAAAAATGAAGAATTAATTATATACTGTATAATCCACACTATAATCGACCAACAGAAAAAGAAAAAAGAAAAACACTTGTTCTTTATAAGACAAGTCACGGACACACTGGTGTAGATTATAAAAGTAACGACTTTTTCATTAAAATTGGATTTTCTGAGTTGCTGTGTTTCGCTATATCGCCGATGCGACAAATAAACATAAAAACAAACTTAGACTAGTTCCTAGCTGGGAGAAAATAAAATAACTCTAAAAACTTCTACTCTATCAAGAAATTCATATTTTATTAACAAATTAATCTGCAGCTATTAAAATAATGTTTAAATGCCTTTTTTAGTCATGGAAGCTATACCGTAAACCAGGGGGGCGTTACTTCCACATACTTTTGGTATAAATCATTCTGTTTCTTTCTGTAGGCCGATACACCATATTATATAGATGTCAACATATCTCTTGAACCTTTAGCTATAGGCTGGACTGTATTGGAAAGCTATCTTTTCGAAACATATATTTTTTACATTTTCAGATTGGTGTCGATGTTGCCCTACGTAGGGGCAGTATGCCGATTTTATCGATCGCAAAGGTTATATCGATCGTAAAGGTTATATCGATCGTAAAGGTTATATCGACCATTAGATAATTTTTTTTTTACAAAAATACTATATTATAAGAAAAATACTTCATATTTGTTAAATAAACTCTTTATTGTCTCAAAAACGTATAGAAACTAACAAATAAAACAAACGCATTATACAAAAACAGAAATAAGTTTTACTTTTAAAATTTAAATAAATTAAAAAGCCGGTGCAACAAAAACTAAACTAAATACAAAAAATAATAGAAACATTAAATGATTCATAATCTAGTCAATTTCACGTATAGGATAAACATATTGTTTTTCTTTTGGTGTCTTGTTGCAAATCCATATCGTACACAAGACACAGCAAATCCATTCTGGGCTCCTAAGCAGTGTTTGTCATCCTCTTGATAACGGATAATTTTGGAGATTGACCTAGTCCGAAGAAATTGAATCTATAGGAAGGTTCTCAACAGGTGCACGCACATCGCTCTCCGGCTCTTTCTTTAGATTTTTCCTATCTTCCGCGTAGTAGGTCCATATGTTTGAAATCCTCGAGATCCCTTGAGAAAATATAACAGATTTTCATCCAGCAAATGGTGTCAGGGGCCAATGGAAAAACTTCGGTTGTTCGAGAGCCTGATATTTAATTGTTGCAATTATTTTCTTGAGTAAATTATATCGCCTACCATTGATTCTCTCTTTACGTTTACTGACCAGTTGTTATCGTAAATATTAACAGCTGACATAATAAAAGTACCTTTTCACGTCTTGACTTGTTCAAAGGATAAATTCCACCGCGACCTCGAAGCACACGGTACTTTTCGGAAAGCGATCGCCTGCACGTTACGTGGCATGTCGAAGTAACCCGAGTGGCGCCGAAGTTATCCTGACTGTCGAAGTAGCCCCGGTGTACGGTACTTATTTTCAAAAATCATGATACCAATGTTGAGATGTAAGTTTACAGTGAATTGTATTATTAATCATTTTGCTGGATACCTACGTACTATTATGTAATATATAAAGGCTCACTTTTACATATCTTTCAAGTAACAATTTAAAAGTCATTTGGACTTCGGGGAGTTTTAAGGAAATTTTGTGAAGGCTCCAAAATAGTCTTTAGCCTTATAGATGTTATGGTTAACGCTTAATAGACTTTAACCCAATCTAATCTAACTTAACCTAAACATTGCGAATGCGTGTCAAATAAATTCACCATCAGTGTTTGAATTTGTTTTCTTCGGCGCATTTAGCAACTTACGTCACACCATGTCTATTATTCTTGAAAAATGGTTGAAAGTAATGAAAAGTGGATATTTCAGCAGTGAGAAAAGTGAGAAAAAGTTTCATGAAAATTATTCATGGCCCTTCTGTTGTTGTTGTTCCTTCTATGATTAGAGAGGCAGATTCATTGCGTTTTTACAAGAAAAGAAAAGATAATAAATTGTTGCCAATATTGTGAAGGGATTCTGCCAATATGTGGATGTTTAATTTTTCTAATTTTCCGTATACTACTTCTTGTTTTCTTTCTAACTTCGTCTTCTACATATATTAACTAAAATGAAGCCATATTCAATGATGGGTCGACATAATTCTATATATTTTTGTTGCTGTGTTAATGCTAATGCCTTAATTTTTGTAGGTGAGGGATCTAAAATTTTCCCTCTCTTCATTTTTCTTTCTAAAAGAGAGGTTTTGAAACTAGTTTTAAGGTAGCAACGCAGATGTTTTCTAGAAATATAAAAAGTGAAATAAAAAGTGGAAAATAAACCATATTGGTTTTAAGACAATGACATTTTTAAGAGCAGTGCCGATTTATTTAAAGACGTTTTAAGAGATAATTTAAAAACGGTCTCAAAACGTTTCATAAGAATGGGCTCTTTTGTATTAGTGGCTGCTTTAAGATTGTATTAAGTAGGTTGTTACTGCAGAATGGATTTATAATAATAATAACCGTAATCTAACGTGATACACTTGTATAATCCTACTTAGTTTCTATTAATGAAATTGGTAATAGTTATTTATGTAACAAATACGAAAAGTTATACTTTACTGGATGATTAAACAGATTCCAGAAAACGTAAAATATTTTAATTCATGATGGATCGCTATAAAAGCCATCCACAATTTCTGACATAGGGTGTCTTGTCGGGAGACTGTTGTCTTACTTACTTAGTCAGTACAGCAAATAAATTAGTTACTTGTAAAATAATAAATAGCATAGTTTTGTATAAATATTGTCAAGAAAAGATCATACATAATGTAAGTTGTTGCTATATAATATCTATAGAAAGGAAATAGGACCGCCGCCGCCGTCCATATAACCGTCTTTCTGTTAATTGTGTTCAAACGGCTAACGTAATTAAAAAAGTCCTAGGTATGGCGATCTTCTGGGAAAAGCAATCTACGCCAATAGTGACTATACAAGAAGCACTGTGAGCAATTCTCTGTTCTTGGAACGGATATGGAGCAGATGTACCTTATTAAATGAGCAGAATGGCCAGTAGTATACATTTTTTATACGTTGACCATAGCTATATTTGAAAAGTATCCAGCAAATCTGATAACTATCTTAGAGGAAATTCGCAGTAATATTCATTTTATATTCAACTGGTAATAACTTTCGGTACTAAAAAATATTTGTTTATACCGTATTGAAAATTATATGTAATTATCGATAAAATGTATTATACTAATAACTTAAGGCCGTTTAGAATATTTCATAGCTGTTTCGTTCAATTCCGTAAAATTTTATTTGCAATGTCCTTTAGATAATTTTAAAATATGTAATATGTCAAAATACCCCATCATCGTTTTTCGTATATTTAAAAAAAACGAAGTTTGTCTCGTGGCAGACTATACAACGAGTAAGAATGTATTATTATCAACGATACAAAAAGTTATCTACGTACGCGATTTTCTAAAAAACATTTAATATAGGAAACAATGACTCTAACTAAATTATCTTTTAAATCTTAAGCAACATTGGTAAATATGACTCAACCATCACAAAAAAGGTCAACTGCCAGAAGGAATTGGATTCCTTCTGGCAGTTGACTGCTTTCATAAAATATAGCCTTGATAAGACAAATATTGGACACCAATATAAAAGCCTACGATATCTAGGGACTAGATATCGTAAGCCTACTATCTAGAATTACGAAGTGTGTCCTTAAATTTACGCTTCCGTCAACGTATTAGTAATTAAAAATAGTGACAATAGGTTAGAATTTGATATATATAGAAAAGATACCAGTACGATCAGATATATCCCTAATGACTCTCACCACTGCTATCAACATAAAATGGCAAGTTTTAATTTTCTTGTCCATCGTTTACTAAGTTAGGGAAACTTTAAACCTCTCAGTAATGAGAGGTTTAAAAAAGAAAAAGTATTAATTAAATATATAGCTGTGAGTAATGGTTATCCTAGAGATATAGTTGAAAAACTAATTAGGAAGCGTAAATTTAAGGACACACTTCGTAATTCTACGACCTTTCAAAAGGATATAGAGGCTCCAAAATATGTATCCATCCCGTACGAACCCCGGTTTACTTGTGGTTTGAGTAAGGTTTTCAAAAACGTGGGTATAACAGCGATTCATTCGTCGAGCAACAAATTACAACAACTTTTAGTCAATCCAAAGGATAAAATTGTTCCAAATGAAAGGTCTGGGATTTACGAAATTAGTTGTAATGATTGTGATCGAAAATATGTTGGACAAACGAGACGATCAATTAACACCAGATTTAAAGAGCATATGGCTCATTTAAAATATGGAAGAACAGATAAGTCTAGTGTTGCACAACATGCTTTTGACAACAATCATAGAATAGATATTAGTAATTTAAGATTAGTTAGAAATGTGACTAATAATAGACAGTTGGATGCATTTGAGAGCATAGGAATTGTAAAATGTAATAGTAGTATGAATAGCGACAAGGGACCTATACCGTATAGCCCGCTTTACGCGTTACTTAGCAACCGATGATTGAACCGTGATTAGTCACCCGTAAATTTCACGGTGATATCATACCGTAGCCCGCTTTACGCGTTGCTTAGCAACCGATCATTGAAGCGTGATTAGTCACGCGTAAATTTCACGGTGATATCATTAGTGACGTCACCATGAAAATAGTATAAATATGATAGATTTTGTAGTTTAAGATTAGTTTTAATCGTGTCCGGATGATGTCAACTTGGTTGGCGAAACGCGCGTCGAGCGAAATGAAAGTGTTTTGGTGTTTGTGGAAACTACTCCGAGTGTTACAGTTACATCAAAGGTTCCAGCCTTATCCAGTACTTAAAAATCATCAGAAAAATAAATTAAAAATACTAAAAAATTCGACATATATTTATTAATTTATTCAATATCAAAGTCTATTAAACTATATATAATTCAAAAGATATGTCGTAAAGCATTTGCGTAGAGAGGGAGACTATAATCATAATATGAAAGCAATATAGGTCGAACGTAAGCTGACCACTACAAATTAGTATTAAATTTCAAAAGTAAACTTAATATGTGATATGTTTGTAATAATAATCTATAGTGAAATTATAAAAAATATAAATATTAAGACAATGCGATTGGTTGAAAATAACTACAATGTGTAGCTAAGGAAATGCTTTTGTTTCTAAGAGAGGTATTTCCTTAACTATATATAACATTGCATAACAAGTTGATTGAGGGCTGGAAGCGGTCGCCACGATTTTTAGTTCCCTGTAAAGAAAATTAAGTAAAAATTTCATAATAACAAAGTTAAGTGTTATAAATTGTGCACGATAGTGTTGCAAGTGTTTCCATGTTATTTTGTAAAGATAAAAGGTCAATTTAAGTGATAGTGATTTATACAAATCATAGTAGAAATTCTAGGCAGTATCTTAGATATTTTTATGGAATCTTTCGTAATATTCTTGATAAGATTTTTAACCAGCACATAATCAACAAGTGAGTAAAATCAAAGAAGTTCCAGTAGTGCTACGAAGTCTTGTTTCCGCTTTTGCCACTAAAGGTATTCAAGTAGCCGAATCCGCAGCGAGGCAAATAGCACAGTTTCATCACAGCACCAATAGAGTATAGAGTACACCACATAAGTCGGTATTGTTTTGTGCTCAAGTGTTTTTTAATTGGATTGACTTTATATGAAGGTAATAACCAACCCCAATTTCCATTTGTCATAATTGTTATAACATATAAATAACAATTCTGATTTTTTTATAAATATATCTGAAATATTGTTTGTCTAGGATTTCCGTATCCCATGGAACATTAGGCTAAGATATGATAAAGGTCATCGCAGGATAGTTTAAGCTTTTCTTTGAATGTTGTTGACTCACCACATCATAACATTTGCGTAAGAAATTGATGTCAGTTAAATGAAAACCAATTTCTTTTCTTCTTCAATAGATTCATTTACAGGAAAATATCACATATTAAGATAATACTTAAAAAATCATAGCTTTATTAATAAGTAAAAATATTCATGAAATTACATTAAAATATTAAAAATATCCAATAGCCTAGTATCTATTCAAATGTACAAATAGTGAGTACCCTTGTTTAATTTCTCTTTTATAATTTATAGCCGTTTGTTGCTTCTACATAAAGTAGAGCCTTATTTGATTTTGCCGTTTAAAGGCGGACCTTACTCCATTGCACCGCTCCAACTAAACATGTTTGTGTATGTAGAATAAAGAATAAATCGTGTTCAGAATCTCCTATAAAATCTGTGTAAGATCCAGCTATAAACTAAGAAATTAAATGCTAAAATAAACCCTACGGCATATCCTACTTAGTATATATACTGGGTTGCTATAAGGTAACTTCCGTAGAGCGTGCCCTCTTCTTGAGCGGAGAACCAAGCAGGCCCATAAGATTATCGTCTGCTGCTTGGTTCGCCCAATGCAAAGAAGGAGGCTTTGAGAATGGCGGCCGAGAGTCGAGCTAAACCGAATCAAAGCCTGGAGTTGAATCGTTTTAATTTTCCTTTACATTTCTCTTTATTCCTTTAGTCAGAACAAGAATTAAGTTTGGCTTTTGTAAATTAAAACAGCAGCTCAGAGTAGTGCGGGAAGGCTGCAGTGGTTTTTAGTCTAATTAATTCTGCTTATAAATTCCGATTCCGGGCCGCGTGGCCCCCTTGCCCGCCCGCCTCTTCTGTTATTGCTCGCTCGGCCGGTGTGTGCTTGATAAATTCACTTTTCCGCGCTTAAAAACATTAAAGCAAAGACGATTGAAGTTATGAAAGCTCAGAAATTAAATCTAGTAGCCGGACGAGCAGAGCTCAGATTATAGCAAATAGAGTCGGAATAATTAGATTACGTACGAATAACTCGCTTTTAATACGTCGTTATAAATTGGCGGGCATAATTTAATTGACGGTCCCGGCTCCGGTGCCACCGAGCACCTACGGAGCTTAGCTCTTTTGCCGGCAGGCCGAAAGCGGACAGGGGACCCCATTTCTACGGTATGCTGAAATCGCATTAATGACTGCTGTTACATTAAGACAAACAGCAGTAGGAAGGCAGTGATTGCCACCGGCGGAGGTGGACGGGAAGTCTTCAATCAGCTCACCTAGAGAGGGCATCATACCAAGTCACCGCTAAATTGCAGATAATGTGCCATCCACATTGGTAAATGTTGGTATGCAGTACGTGTGTTATAAAACAATTTATTTTATTTCTTCGCTTTTATGGCCCATTACTACGCGGGGGCGTGTTTGGTTATTATGCCCTTAATTTTATCTAATAATAGAACTAAAACCGTTATAGAAGCTATATTACTCGTATTTAAGTATGTAAAATTTATATACTCGTAATGTAATAACTTCAATGAAGGTTGAGATGTTGCGACATAATTTCGTAGCATTCTCATTAATTTAGAATGTTTTAAATAAACCAAAGTTCATAAACTAATTAACATGCATTCTCTTGAATTGTTTACCATTCACCCGTTCTGCTCGCTATTCGATTTCATTCCTAAAACCGCTAACGGTTGAGTATCTTCAAAGCAAATTTCATTCGTATATCTTTGAACATGAAAATATAATTTACTCACAATCGGTTAGTAATTTATGGATTTCTAACCTTTGAAGTAATCGGGAAGCGACTTATTACTTACTTTACTTTCCCAGCTAGCCGGGAAAGTACTTTCCCGGCTAGCATCTGTCACTTTTCTTACCTGGAAATGTCAATGTCATTTTTGATTAAAAGATGGTTTAGAAAGAATAGAATCCACTCAACATTTATTTAATTCAGAAACAACAACAACAATAACAAAAAGAAAACTATTTGGAATTATAAATATTAATAGTTACATTGGAATTATGATTACTATTAACGGTTAAAGTAAGACCGTGTTGCTCAAAATTATGAGTTTCAGAAATAGATGAAGACGCCGACGTTTCTGGATTTTCTACATGAGACAACATATTAGCAATTTTTATTTGTCCATGTAATGAATTCTCCACATATCCCTCTGCTACGGTGTTGGATTTCCAACCCCCCAACTTTTTCAACTGTAGGATGTCTCCACCTGTATTTGCTAATAATGTTGCTGAAGTACGTCTAAAACAATGTCCTGTAAACCTGTTAACATTTTCCAGCTTTAAATAAGTTGCTATTTTTTTGGGAAAACTTCCTATAGCATTATGCCCAAAAGGCTGTCGTGTAATTTTACCAAATCTTATTTGTAAAAAAAATCTATCAGAGTCAATGTTATTACGAAGGTCACAGTATTGCTTTATTATATTTATCCATTCCGATTTGGTAATTACAAATGTACGGGAAGAGTAGGTTTTTGTGACAGGAATCACTATTATAATTCGATTTTCTAAAATATCCAGGTCACTTATTTTCATTTTTAAAAGTTCATCGCACCTACAGGCTCCGGAAATGCCAATAATTAAAGCAACCTAAAAAAATTTAATATAACATATATTTAATATGCACTAAATAAATTAAAATTACCTTTTGAGGAAGATATTCTATCGGGGCATTGTTTAAAAATGTATCGATGTCTGCTTCAGAAAAAACACTTGACTTTTTAGCTTGATATCCCACATTCTTCCTTTTCAAAAATGCCTTCAATTTTGCGTAATTACTAATATCAACATTATGCCTAAAGTTTAATACTGCTCGCAACATCGAATATCTTGACCATAATGTGGAGGCTTTACTTTGTTTGCTTATTTCACAAAAATAAGCAAGAAGTACCGTCTCAGAGGTATGCTGCACACCTTTAGCCACGCACCATTTACTGTATAGTTCATAGGTGTTTTCATACCTCTCCCTGCTTTTTTCAGGAATTATTCCTTCAGTAGCTCTCTCTGCAGCTACTCGCACTTCTGGTGGCGTACATTCAAATTCACTATCAGACATTTTTGTAAAATAAACACAATTTGATTATATGTACAATTAATGGCGTCGTGTATCGCCTAAATGTCAGATTCAACAAACTTGTTTTGTTACCTAGCAACGATCTCACAGGTTACTTAAAATAATTCATCTTATCACATAATGAAAATGGATACAGATATTTGAAACGAAATTATTATTGGTAGATTGTGAGTATTAGAAATCCATAAACTACTAACCGATTGTGAGTAAAATAGTATACAAACCTCGCGGGAACTCATTCTAGCCTCGCGTCTGTAGTTTACCTCGGTGCTTCGCACCTCGGTAAACTACCTTGCCGCTCGGCTGAAATAGAGTACTTTCCCGCTCGGTATGTAATGTACTATGAATGAAGATCAGGAAAATATGACGAATCGAATATCATATTATCATGCTGCAAAATCACTTCGTTTGAAATGCGTAAATGTCCGTAGTTGCGCCACTGATGTACTGTGGGTTGCAAACTCAGAAAGTTACGTGTTTTATAATAATTAATGTTTGTTTATTTTTCTTATTATATTATATGTAATAAACATATAATATATTATATTCTTTATAATGCTTTCTATACATTTTTACAATCGTGTGTTGAATTATTCTTGTATTAATGTTTTTAAAGAAATGTGGATATACCTACATACAGACTTTCTAATAAGTATGTGTAGTTGACTGACCGCGTATAGGACAAACCGCAGGTGCCACATGTAATTCTCAAATTTCTCAATATTCAATTAAATTATCAAATTCCGCAATACTATACAAAAGTTGTATATATTATTTGTTACTGTCATAAAAGAATTATTGTTGCATACATTAATATATTATAGGCCATTAATTATGGCAATTCCGTAAACATTTATTTTTATAGTTAAAATCGGCAAAGCCGCTCTATTGTAAACCCAAGGCCGGATATGCCAGCAGTATATCTCTTTTTAACTTATTGGCGCTGCTTCTGTTTAGTTAAAACAGTCGCAAACGTTCGCCTCTCTTGCATGGGCGTGTTTGCCGAAATTTCGCACGTATTCCGTAATCTGTAACGGTCATTCGCGATGGATTAGTGCGTTGGTTGAGATATTCACGTATATATACCGGGTGCCTACGATATTACTAGCCAGCCTATTACTTCCTTGTAAAACAAGATATCGATTTCAAATTTTTGGGAAATTATATGGTTGACTACGGTGCACAGTTTGATTGCTTCAAGACCTGATTTTCATTCACGGTTTAACCGGAAACAGTATAAACTTTGTTATTTTTAATGGAATACCCAGTATGTTATTCGAAATTTAGATTGCACAGCAAATTCTAGGTCCAAAACATGTAACATACCCTATATCTATCTTTGACAGTTTTCGAGAAAATGGCGGTTGAATATGTCATATCAATCACAAATTATTTCATTTTCACATAAAACAAATGAATGCAGGAACAAATCTGTTACGGCTATTGAGGTTTTTTGGTGACCAAAATTTGATAAAGCCATAAAAAAATTATTTCCGGCTGAACCGGAAGTACTACGAAAAGTGATTTTCAGACTCAAATTACTTGGATAGTTTTAATTGAACATAAAATTTACATTCTACTATTTATTCTCGATATTTTTTGTTTCTGGTGTCCCCTGTTTAAACCTAATAGTTTATGAGATATCGACGCCTGAATGTTCACCTGCACTATAAATACGTCACAAATCTGCATTCGCAAACATCCAGTCGCCCATATCTCATAACCTATTAGGTTTAGACTGGGGACACTATAGTTACAAAAAATATCTAGAAAGGTTAGTAGAATATAAATTTAAGATTCAATACAGGGTGTTCCATTAAAAATATCGAAGTAATTTGAGTCTGCAAATCACTTTTCGTAGTACTTCCGGTACAGCCGGAAATGAAATTTTTATGACTTTATCAAATTTTACTCGCCAAAAAATTTAAATTACCGAATCAGATTTGTTCCTACATTCATTTGTTTTATGTCAAAATGAAGTAATTTATCATTGATATGACATTTTCAACCGCCCTTTTCTCGAAAACTGTCAAAGATAGATATAGGGTATTACATGTTTTGGATCTTGAATTTTCTGGGCACTCTAAATTTCTAATAATATATAGGGTGTTCCATTAAAAATAACAAAGTTAATACTGTTTCCGGTTAAACCGGAAATGACAGTCAGATATTGAAGCAATCAAACTAAGGGCCATTGATAACCATACAACATAACGAAATTTTAAATTGATATATTTTTTTACAAGGAAGTTATAGGCTGGCTAGTAATATCGTAGGCACCCGGTATATAGAGCTGTTTTAATGCGATTGTGATACAATATAATCGCGGCGAACGATGGAAAATATTCCAAAACGTAGGCACTACCGATCGGTAGGTGAGAAAAACATTATTTTTAGAGTATCTTACTGCATACAGAGAAATCACCCTCATCGCGACAAGGATAATTGGTGGATATGTGTCCGGATTATACAGAAGCATCAAAGTCAAGCATATACACACCTTCAAGAGAAGAAAAGATACGTGGAAGTGTACAGCCACCGAAACCAAAAAGAGGTCGAAATAAGATTGTAGTGGACGAATAAGATGCAAAAAATGCGATACGTAGAACGGTCCACTGTTTCTTTAGAAGTACCGAATCGCCCACTTTAGATAAGGTGGTGCAAGGTATAAGTGAAAATGATATTATACCTAAAATGTGCAGGGCTAGTCTTGCAAAAAAATTTTAACGACATGAATTTTACGTATGGAAAAGTAGACAGAAAGAGTATTCTCATAGAAAGGTATGAAATAGTTGCTTGGCGGATGGATTATCCTCGAAAAATAAAAAAGTTTCGAAACGAAGGGCGGAAAATTTATTACACTGACGAAACATGGGTCAACGAAGGACATACTGTGAGGAGAGTCTGGCAGGATGGAAACTTGAGAAATGCAAGGCAAGCTGCGATTGAAGGCTGAACAATTGGTTATAAAATGCCGCCTGGAAAAGGTCGCCGTTTAATCATAAAGCATATTGGAAGCGAAAGTGGATTTTTTCGTAATGGAGAATTGATCCATCAATTTCAATTGCTATTTTAATTTTTGCTTAATTTTGTAATATAGGTATATTTATTTTATTGTTTTTATTTTTTGTTGAGAATTTTTTGCTCTATTTTGGAATATATATTTATTTTGTTGTTTTTATTTTTTGTTAAGGACTTTTTGCTCCATTTTGGAATATACATTTATTTTATTTGTCTGTTTTAAAGTTTATTTTTCACTGCTACTTAGCTGTTTTGTACATATTTATTTTTGTTTCTTGTGGGAAATATGGCTACTAGCGAACCACCCACTAAATAATTGTAACGCGCTGAAAGCAATACGTCATGAGTGATATGGAAAGATCAGGAAAATATGACGAATCGAATATCATATTATCATGCTGCAAAATCACTTCGTTTGAAATGCGTAAATGTCCGTAGTTGCGCCACTGATGTACTGTGGGTTGCAAACTCAGAAAGTTACGTGTTTTATAATAATTAATGTTTGTTTATTTTTCTTATTATATTATATGTAATAAACATATAATATATTATATTCTTTATAATGCTTTCTATACATTTTTACAATCGTGTGTTGAATTATTCTTGTATTAATGTTTTTAAAGAAATGTGGATATACCTACATACAGACTTTCTAATAAGTATGTGTAGTTGACTGACCGCGTATAGGACAAACCGCAGGTGCCACATGTAATTCTCAAATTTCTCAATATTCAATTAAATTATCAAATTCCGCAATACTATACAAAAGTTGTATATATTATTTGTTACTGTCATAAAAGAATTATTGTTGCATACATTAATATATTATAGGCCATTAATTATGGCAATTCCGTAAACATTTATTTTTATAGTTAAAATCGGCAAAGCCGCTCTATTGTAAACCCAAGGCCGGATATGCCAGCAGTATATCTCTTTTTAACTTATTGGCGCTGCTTCTGTTTAGTTAAAACAGTCGCAAACGTTCGCCTCTCTTGCATGGGCGTGTTTGCCGAAATTTCGCACGTATTCCGTAATCTGTAACGGTCATTCGCGATGGATTAGTGCGTTGGTTGAGATATTCACGTATATATACCGGGTGCCTACGATATTACTAGCCAGCCTATTACTTCCTTGTAAAACAAGATATCGATTTCAAATTTTTGGGAAATTATATGGTTGACTACGGTGCACAGTTTGATTGCTTCAAGACCTGATTTTCATTCACGGTTTAACCGGAAACAGTATAAACTTTGTTATTTTTAATGGAATACCCAGTATGTTATTCGAAATTTAGATTGCACAGCAAATTCTAGGTCCAAAACATGTAACATACCCTATATCTATCTTTGACAGTTTTCGAGAAAATGGCGGTTGAATATGTCATATCAATCACAAATTATTTCATTTTCACATAAAACAAATGAATGCAGGAACAAATCTGTTACGGCTATTGAGGTTTTTTGGTGACCAAAATTTGATAAAGCCATAAAAAAATTATTTCCGGCTGAACCGGAAGTACTACGAAAAGTGATTTTCAGACTCAAATTACTTGGATAGTGGAAAGTGGATATGTGGACTTGGATAGTGGAAGAACGTGGAAGTGTACAGCCACCGAAACCAAAAAGAGGTCGAAATAAGATTGTAGTGGACGAATAAGATGCAAAAAATGCGATACGTAGAACGGTCCACTGTTTCTTTAGAAGTACCGAATCGCCCACTTTAGATAAGGTGGTGCAAGGTATAAGTGAAAATGATATTATACCTAAAATGTGCAGGGCTAGTCTTGCAAAAAAATTTTAACGACATGAATTTTACGTATGGAAAAGTAGACAGAAAGAGTATTCTCATAGAAAGGTATGAAATAGTTGCTTGGCGGATGGATTATCCTCGAAAAATAAAAAAGTTTCGAAACGAAGGGCGGAAAATTTATTACACTGACGAAACATGGGTCAACGAAGGACATACTGTGAGGAGAGTCTGGCAGGATGGAAACTTGAGAAATGCAAGGCAAGCTGCGATTGAAGGCTGAACAATTGGTTATAAAATGCCGCCTGGAAAAGGTCGCCGTTTAATCATAAAGCATATTGGAAGCGAAAGTGGATTTTTTCGTAATGGAGAATTGATCCATCAATTTCAATTGCTATTTTAATTTTTGCTTAATTTTGTAATATAGGTATATTTATTTTATTGTTTTTATTTTTTGTTGAGAATTTTTTGCTCTATTTTGGAATATATATTTATTTTGTTGTTTTTATTTTTTGTTAAGGACTTTTTGCTCCATTTTGGAATATACATTTATTTTATTTGTCTGTTTTAAAGTTTATTTTTCACTGCTACTTAGCTGTTTTGTACATATTTATTTTTGTTTCTTGTGGGAAATATGGCTACTAGCGAACCACCCACTAAATAATTGTAACGCGCTGAAAGCAATACGTCATGAGTGATATGGAAACTTGCATTCAATATCAGCTAGGGTGTTGAAAATATGCATATAAAAACCTTCTACGAAAAAAATAAGAAACATTACTACAACCATGAGAAACATTGTGTAGGTCAGGTTGTGCCCACGACTTCTCTTGCAAGATGTAAAGTCTAAAAACTCTGTAGGAAAACGAATTCTTTTTGGCGAATCCATCACAAACACCGTAATACCTAATGTGGAAAGGTAAACACTTAAAGTCTATAAAAAAAATATTGGAAACTGTAACACCCAGACAAGAATCGAAAAAATATATACTGTATCAAAAACTGTATCCAAAACGCAACAGAAAATCTAAAATTATATTTGACAACTAACAGCATTCGTGACTAATCATCGTATATTTTCGACGTCGACCTCGGCTCAATACGACTGCGTTTACTAGGAACGTACGGGCCCACAAGTATACGTCAGATGTAAACGTAAACGTACACAAAATTTCCACTGTGCATGATTACATGTCAATTTCTTTAAGTCTAGTATTGCACGTGTCCGACGCTGAGAGACTCAAATTCTAAATCGTAGGATTAATCATGAATGCACTAAGGCTAAGGCGTTTGCTTATTTGCTTACATATATCTTAAACGGTAAATGATGGAATATTTAACTCCTTCGACTTCCGCAGCCCACCAAATAGAGATACTTAATCCAATCCCCGCGGCGATATAAGTTTTTATTAGTGATTAGTTTATCATAGTAGTTTCGTGATTTTTATTAGTAATATGGCCCATTAAGAGGAGAGGTCATTTGATTTGACCTCTATTGAGGTATTATTTTGTTTGGTTATAATTACCCGAATATTTCCTGAATATAATGTTAAATTTGATCTAAATGAATTTTTTTTAGATTTCATTTCTTGAGGTTGCGAAACATATAGAATGTGCATAAGGTCCTATAGGTATTTCTTTTTACTGACGGTTGTAAATTGAAAAAGTCGATACTGTACAATTAGATATTGTATTGTAGAGTTGCTCTGTCAAAATCAAAATGGAGCTCCTCAACCATATAATACCAATAAGGACTACGATAGTAAATAGAGATAAAAATTCCACAAACCTTTCAGCTATTTATTTGAATACCTTGTCTTGAGGTTATCGATTATGAATTAATTAATTTATGAAAAATGATTACTAGCAAAATGTTGTGTTTGATGTTTGCAGAAGTTTGGCGGGGATGAGTTTTTTATGGATAAACTTTGGTATCCTACGCAAACTTCGCGTAAAGGGCTACACGTGCCTCCAATGTTTAGTCCAGTTAAACTTGTTGTATTGTGAAAAAAATAAGCTGCTAATTAAATATATTCACATATATTTAAAAAGAAAAC
This sequence comes from Tetropium fuscum, assembly GCA_964058915.1. Taxonomy (NCBI): domain Eukaryota; kingdom Metazoa; phylum Arthropoda; class Insecta; order Coleoptera; family Cerambycidae; genus Tetropium; species Tetropium fuscum. The sequence continues at coordinate 60,252 of CAXKVY010001475.1, forward strand.
AAAGTATTAGTATAACTTATCGTACTGTTGCAACATCGAAATATGAGACAAACAAAATGTTCAAAGGATTTAACGTTCTCAATTTTGGAATCATTTATTTTCATTTTTGAATAATGAAAATCCGTTAATGAATATCACTGGCTAAACAGCACTGGCTGTTTTTCATGCATCTCTTTATAAATATTCTGGATTGATAATTATTTTTAACTGCCCCTTTGTCACATTTTCTTTCTTTAAAATATTCTGTATGTATATATAGTTTGTAACATAGATAATTGAGACATAAAAAAATTTCAAAGGATACCCAGAATTGCCGCAATGGGAGATCGGGGCAGTATAACTTTTCTTACAGCAAGCTAAAATCGTAACTATAAAGGCGATTTCGTTCAACGAGTTGTTATGTTTCGATAGAATACTAATAACTAATCAATTTTAACACAAAACCCATAAAATAATGCACTAAATTAAAGAATAACTGTATTACTTCTATTTCAAGAACCATTGTTGACCCCCACTTTACCCCAAAACGTTCGATGGTATTAGCACAACGGCTGGCAAAAAAATGCCAATGATGCCGATGTGACACGGCCGAGGAACGTGTAAAATGGATCCGTAATATTTGCATGTGAAACATACTTATTCTGCATCACATTCACCATCCAATTGTTTTATGATATAACGAAAGGTATATAGTGTGATAAATATTTTGTTATACTACATGATAATGTCATAATGTGATGGGCGATGTGTATAAAATGATGTGTTTTTCCTTAAATTCCTGGAAATCGGTTATACTTGACAACGCTCTTAAAAATTCTATAGCAGTGTGAAGAGATCGATATAATGAGGGTTTTTTGCTTCGGTTTTTAATTCTCATATTTCGATGTTACAGACACAGGTATATGTGAGGTATTATATCTATGATTTAATCTTAGTATTTAAGATTAAATAATTAACATAATTAGTATCACTACAGCAGTAGTATGAGTTATGTTCCTACACAGAATATTCTTCCAAAGAAAAAACCCGTCACAAAGGGACAGTGTAAAATAATTTTCAAATCGGAATATTTATGTTTGCAACTTGTTGTGCTTGGGAATATGCCTGTGTCCAGTGCGAACAGTTTGCTCGCGGTTGGCTTTCGTCAATGGGTAGATGTTAAATGCGGTGTGTAAGAGTATGTTGTTTGATAATCAGGCATGAAATAACCATGTTTCCGAATCCAGGCACGTTCCGGGCGGTTCTTTAAGAAGAGTCGGAGAAACTCCGTGGCGGTTCGCGGCGCCCGGAATAGCGACGCCAACATAATCCCGCACCGCCAGCTAAATTGAAAGTCACATCTACATTTACGCGTACGAATCCTCACGCAATGCGTCCGAAATTATCATAATACGGACATGCCCGTCCTAAAAGCAAGCAATACCATTTCAATATCAAAAATGGAAAGAGCCACTTACTCTTGCCTTGTCACAGGCGACAGCAATAATCCGAATCGCGACAAATACTCTCAAGCGAGACATTTCTTGCTCTGTTTCGCAATCCGCGAATAATTTCCAACCTTGTTGAGGGTGTCATTTTGCGGAGTCAGAGGCCGTCCACGGAGGGCGAAAAGTGGATAGCATGCTGGGTGCAGGGCCCCTTCACAAATAAAAACTGTAAATGTGAGTTATGCTGACATTATCACATGCTCCATTTAATTTAGAATTTATTCTAATCTTTTTATTTCGCCGTGTACTGTTTCTTGTTCTAACACGGGTCGGGCAATTTCCTTCTAAGATATATTCAGATTTCAGGAATTCATATACTTTATTACACAATCTGGAAGCCATGCATTATTCATGAACTCTATCCAATCTCTGGCATATCAGCAATAATGTCGAAGTGGAGTTTAGGTAGTGGAAATTAACGTATTTGTATATATTTACCACATTTTAGTTAGATTAGAAATGTGAAAAACTACCACATAATTATAATGTTAGAAGTATTGCCTTAATGTAAGTATAGTAATAAATCGAAAAGAATATTTTCGGGCAATAATATAAAGAAAACTCGATAAAATGGATATATGGAAATTACGTTTATTGCATTTTAAAATTGCAGTAATAGACTCTTGACTATTATTGAATAAGGAACTAAATCGTTCAAGGTATTTTCTGGTTTCATATGATCAGTTGTAACTTAAAAATGATAATTCTAATTTTTTTAATTTTAAAATAAAGCACTGAAACTGATCAATATGATCAACCGTCAGCTATTATCTAATATATCTTGAACCAAAAAAGAAAAAAGAAAAGAAACAAATTATTCTAAAGTCCATCCACTGGTGTCCATCCTTAGTTTATTCTGTTACATTCTCACTCTAGATTTTGCCACAAAACACTACATACGTTCGAATAGTTTGGTTTGGTTTGGAAATGTTGATTGTCCAGCAACTGAATAACCTCAATGTTGGTATGGTGATGTAGTCTGGGATCATAATTATTTACCAGCAAATCTTTTTATTTCATTACTAACCATCGGAATTCAAGGTCTCGGTGAAGATCACTATTACTGCCTATGTACCATGGAGCATTTACCATGTTACGCAGGACTTTAATTTGAAAAGTTTGGATATACTTGATGTTGCTATCTTTGGGTTTTAAAATCTGATTAAAAACTAGAATTTTATTGTACCCTGACAACTTGGAATATCTACCAAGAACACAGTAGTGCTGTTTATATTTTCAACTAAGCTCGCTTCGTAAGGGACCGCCTAGCCGCGATACTTGACCGGTAAGATTTCATTCTTCGAAGTTAAGCAAGGCGGGCGTTGGTGGCACTTGGATGGGTGGCCTAGGCAGTCTTGGGGATGGGCTGTGGCAGTCGAACTGAGACCTGGGAATACTAAACATCTGCCGTGGACGCATGGTTCCAGATGAATTGTAATGAGGATCAGAGTGGTAACACAGAACCATACTATCATACATAAAAATTGTAGAGACTTTCCCACTAAGCCACCCGTAATAAATACTTAGGATGGATGGCCTATGTTCTGCAGTGGAAGTAAAACCACTACACTCCGACCCATATACATACATACATACAGGCATGCAGTATGTATACATACAGTATGTATGTATGTCATACATACATACATACAGGCTCGCTTCGTTTCTTCTTTATATGCTCTTTCCATCGGAGCTTAGCATGTAATGTCATACCAATGTACTTCGCTTTGTTATGATATGGTACTATAGTTATATGGATTTCCAGATATGGTACTTCGGTAGATCTTTTATTGGTAAAATTCGCATGAACTGATTTATATAGCTCTTTTAGTTTTATTTTCCATTGGCTGGTCCAGCCTAACAATGTATTGCTAGCTATTTTCAGTTTGTTGGTGGCTGCACCACGCTCCTGCCCGCAAGAATTGCGGTATCGTCAGCGAATGTCGCGATTTTAACGTCTTCCAGTTGTGGTATGTCACTGGTGTACAAAAGGGACGGGATCCAAGTCACTACCTTGAGGCACACCTAGTGAGAAAGATATTTGTTCCAAATATTCATATAATCTTACAATCTTTTTCTTTTTCTTTTAAAAATTCAATTATACAGTCAAGTATTTCTTTATTATTAATAGGAAGTATATATTGAATATAGAGATATAATATTGAATGGTGGGGTTGTTGAATATTTTTTTCTTGCTGCTTTATTTTTCACGCAGTCGAAGAAAAGGTGATCAATATCACCTTTGGTATTGCAAACATTGCAAACATCAGAGTCCAAGATTTCTATTTTAAATAAATGAGATGGGTAGCAAGCATATCCAAATTTGAGGCGTATTTCTAGTAGGTAACATTTTTGTGCCAGAAATTAGAGGAGAGATCGGGATGAATAAGAGTATATATTAATATCTCGTAGGGTTGGAGCGACAACAAGATCTGACTCCTCATGTTGCATATATATATATATATATATATATATATATATATATATATATATATATATATATATATATATATATATATATATATATATATATATATATATATATATATATATATATATATATATATATATATATATTTATATATATTTATATATATATATATATATATATATATTTATATATATTTATATATATATATATATATATATATATATATATATATATATATATATATTATATATATATATATATATATATATATATATATATATATATATATATATATATATATATATACATCCATATTCGTATTTGATATAAAAAAAAACATACCGAACGCAATATTCACTGAAAAGCAAGAAATAAAATATTTTTAACAAAAATACAAAACCGACTTCAAAAAATCTAAAGAGGAATATTCTAAAGAACTACACTAAAAAGTAAAAAATAATTACGATATTCATTCTTACATAGAATACAATCAATTTATTAGGCTAATAATATACAATTATTGTGATTATTGGAGTCGGTGCCAGCCAAGCTAAACTAACATGTTCACTTACAATTGAGTATGACTGCCTAAAGCGACACCACAATTACAAATAAACCTAAATTCAAACTTCTAGTCGAATACAATTGGAGATGCATCTACGCTATTTTGTTATACGTTTGTAAATAAGTAAGAATGAATAACGTAATTATTTTTTACTTTTTAGTACAGGTTTTGAGAATAGATTTTTTATGTTTAAATTTTTTTATGTTTTTTATGTTTTAGTTTAAATTATTTTATATATATTGTAGTTGATGTTTTATTTAGTACACTAAAAGATTTATAAATGATTGTAGTTTTTTATTTTTATTTAGTGTTTGTTACACTCGGAGTAGTTTCCACAAACACCAAAACACTTTCACTTCGCTCGACGCGCGTTTCCGCGCGTTTCCAACTACTCCGAGTGTTACAGTTACATCAAAGGTTCCACCCCTATCCAGTAGTGTTTGTTACCTTATTTTTGATCTTATTTTTTAACACAATGAAAACATCTATCACAATGAGTAGAAGTACACAAACAAAGACACACTTTGGCTCCTCTTTAAAGTATTTAATAAGAATAAAAAGTCATCCATTTATTGAGTGGTTGACCACTTGAATTTGTGCCATATGCAACCAAGGTAACAGAGTTTAAAATAAAGTAATTAAACGGTACACTTATTTAAATAATTATGCTTTTTACGACGACTGGAAGTATCATCATCAAAGACATCTCCTTGTAGAATGTATTTTAAAATGCACTAAAACTTGTATCTTTTAGCATTGCGGTAAATGAAGTATGAACAGAAATCTGGGACTATTTGTATTTATTTTACTCACTATACATCCAGCAAACATTTATAAGCGATGATATCATTTGTACTTCACGTTTTATTTATTATAGTGTCCAACTGAAATTTATGTGTACTGGTATACATAAAATAATACATAAATCATATTAGTTTAATTAGGGATATTCATTATTTAATTTTATTGTTTCTAATAATAAGCGTGAACAATAATTAGTCTGTTGCGACTGTAAACAGCTTATTACTTTTGTTTGTCGAAAGTTCAATCAGAGAATGTACATACCTAGGTAGCTATTAAATCTTAGGGTGACAATGAATGTCACATTTTATACTTTAAGATAGGTATGGGCAACCTTTGCGTAGCTGAGGGCGTAATTTCGGGACTTTTGAGGTCGCGGGCCGTAGGCCAGAAATAAGTAAGTAGTGGTGAATGAAAAATCCACAGAAATTCACACATTTTTTTATTTATTAATTATAATAGTAGATATAATAAAACATATAAAAAGCACATTAACCAAAAAAAGATATAATAAATATCAAATGAAAATTAATGAGTTATTTAAGTTTGAAGCTGAGAAACTTCATTTACCATAAAGCCAACCCTATCTATCTCTCTCTCTCTCTCTCTCTCTCTCTCTCTATCTCTCTCCCGCAATCACGAACATATGTGTCACACTTCATTTACCATAAAGCCAATATGTACAATACCTCTCTCCCCCCTCTCTCTCCCTCCTCTCTCCCCCCCCCTCTCCCCCCTCTCTCCCCCCCCTCTCCCCCCTCTCTCCCCCTCTCTCTCTCTCCCCCTCTCCCTATCTCTCTCCCTCCTCCCTCCTCCCTCTCTCCTTCCCTCCCTCACCCCCCCTCTCTCTCTCTCTCTCTCCCTCTCTCAACGAATCAGTCAAGATTTATTCACTTCTATCACGTTTACTGTGCTGCACGTGGATTTTTTTTATTAAATAAACACATATTAACTTATATGTGTTTTACATTTGTTTCATTCTGTCAGATTCCTCAAAGTAATAAAAACAAAGCATTATTGTTGACCATGGGTTCATGGTCCACTATATATTGATAACTGATAAAATCTGTGCAATCTGCATTTTTATTAAAAAACACCTTTACTTTCAAATAAAGGTTCAATTGTTGTTAAAAAATACCTAAATCAAGTTGTTTCGTTTGTGTTGTTGAACATTTAAAGTTTTTTGAAAAAATTCAACTGCTCCGTTTTTCATGCCGATGAGTATATTTTCTTTTACGCCAACAAAATATATATTCTGACAACTTTTACCTAATGCTATTCCTACTACGGGTGTTTCGTGAAAATAACATCCGAGTCTATAAATGTGGCGTAAAACAAGGCATAATAGAACGTGTAATTGCTATTCCCAAATTAACTGTACTCTAAAGTCTAAGTTAACGATCATACAGCTTAAGTTAATAAACTGAAAATTCATTGGCATTATTAATGCCATATTAGCGCTGTTGAGGTGGCGCGAGAAATAATTACCAACGAAAGGCTTCCAAGATGGTAATGATAATATACTAAAACGGTTTAAGGTGCGATATTATACAAAATTTAAGGTAGTAATATAAACGTTTAGAGCAGAGGTTCATAGCGAGTTTGCCCTCCTAATTTACTAGTGATTCTAGCCGCAATAACAAGTTGGATATTACCAGGGAAAATTTACTCTTCATATAGGTAGCAAAAATACTTAATGCAAAAATTAATGAACTAATCAAAAGTGATATATCGAATATAATGCTCCATTTTCAAATTCATGTACTGCAAAAAATGCCCAACCGATTTCGATAAACTGCCCAGCAACTTAAAAAGTGTTGCTTCGGCTATAAGTTTTAATAAAGAGCATAAACAAAGAGATAAACAAGGCATAAGGTGAAAAATCGTACCTAACTATCTGTATTATTCATGGCGGGAAAAAAGTGTGTACAATTTTATAAGCTGATACGGGGTATCCAAAATGGAATTGCAGTACAGGTATCAGTTGAGTATTTCTTGCAGTCGATATTTTGGTCACTTTTGACCAGTTAATTAATTTTTGCAATGTATTTTTAAAATTAAACTTCTTAAAAAATATATCTGCAGGCATCTGCCATATACGAGGACGGTTTAAGGTTTCACTCACATTTGTCGTGATCGATTACGATACGGCGACCGTAATGCTTAATATTATCTCAACACATTTTCTGTAGATTTTGTTAGTATATGTTAAACATGTGTTAAAGAAAAACTAAAATTTACATTTAGATGGGTATTTATTGAAAACTACATTTTAAAAACTAATACATAGGTACTGTATATTGACAAGCAATGAAATATCGATTTCATGGATATTTTTTGCGATCTGCGATATTCGGTAATTTTCCTAGATCAATATTCGATAATTTCCCTATAGCAATATTCGATCGCCGTTACCACCAGATTGAGGAAATTATAGTATATTAGTATCTAGCAATTTCATTAACACAAAATTGAGTAAGAAATAATGATTAATCATTATTTGATGTGCTTTTATCAATTTCAGCCTTCTATCAATATTTCCCAATGACATTTGGACAACAATTTAAACGAGAAATCACAGTTTTTTCGCAAATTTGAGTTAGCAGCTTATATTACTATATCAATACGAAATGAGTTTCTATTGATTTGTCAAAAGAAATGAAAGTTGGCAATGAATGGCAATTTTTGGCTTGTATACGATAGCACGGAAAGTTCTAGGATATATCCCGCTCCCTAGTTATATTGACTAAAGTTTAATCAATAATAGTATATTGTCTAATGAATGATTAGCAGAACCATCAAGAGAACAATCGTGTCCATGAGATGTCATTGTAAAATAAATCTCGAACGATTAATTATTTGACGCTCAGAGTACCACAACACACTACGGCTACTCAGTACTCCATACCTGTGATGAAGTAACTTGACTTATTGTAATATATAGACTTTGGTGGAAACTGTCAGCAGTTAATCAGCCACTCGGTAGACTTGCAAGTTAATTATGAATACTGATGTGGTCGGCGGCCATCTAACCAATTTGTACATAACAGCAACTTGTATAAGAATATGGTCGGTCAGGGCGTGACCATCCGAGGATATACAGATCTTTCCTTACCGCCTACATTATTTAAAATCCCTTCATGTTAAGGAAATTCTAATTGCTTATACATATACATCCAGAGTTCAGACTTATTTATCTATAATTTCTATAGTCGTTATGCTTTGTAGTATAATAGCTGTTTTGCCCATAATAATTACTCAACAACCATTATATGCTCCAGCTTAATGGGTTGATTGTTTCATTATGGTACAGTGGCAAAAAATGTCTCTTGTTCCTGCTGAATGCGAAAGGGGAACCTAAACGACCATCTAGGAGAGTGACTTTGTTATTTCTATATTAGCCCCCGCGGTATTCACGTTTTAATGGTTATTATTGAGTGTATATTGATTTGAGTTGAGAACGTAAAATTTTATGAACGTTATTATGTAGCACGACCATTGAATTGAGTGTTATTGAAATAGTAATAATCGAATAATTGATCGTTTCTCTGGTTTTTGATTACGCATTGCTTTAGTTTGTAGTGCTCCAATGACTTTATTTCCAGCAGTTACGAGGATGGCTCGATGTCCCATCAAACAGCAACTAGGCTCTGTTTAAAACTGGACTTTTAATTGCTGATACATAGTTAAGGAATAACTTTCGCTGATAATAAAATTTAATACTGGTGTTAATTATTCGATAAGTTTCGGGTGCTAGGATTTGTTCTAAGAAATAGCGACGAAGTTATAGGCATATATCGGAAAGTATGGTTTATCTAAACAAAATAAGTAGCGTAAAGAAAGATATAATCGTGTTAATTTTAGGTTTTTCATTTAGGGGAGTTAACGGTTTAAAGTTTTACCAGTAAAAATATTATTGGATGAAAGACACTTGGGCACAGATGACTGGTAGAATTTGATGTAAAATGTTGTTGAATCGCAAAAAAAATAAAAAAATCCTGTCCCAATGAGGTTATTTCTTGATATGGATATTTAATTTCGGGATAGGGGTGAGGTATTTCCGTCATATTCAAATGGTTGCATAAAAAGGGTTTCTAATACAATAATTAAATACATTTATTAAATAAAACGATATTCTGAGCATTAAAGTAAAATACAATTTAAATTTTTTGAAACAAGAAATTGTAAAATATCATTTTCAGAAACCTCTTTCTTATATTTTCGGTCAGCTGCAGCTGGCGGTTTCGTAGAAAATATGGGGATCGGTGATGGTGGAAGACATGATTACGTTGATGATTCGTCGATTGATATAGACGGCACATTAGCTTGATTATTCAGGTAATTTATTCTTGAATCGCGTTTCTTTAGATTCGCATTTTCAGCAGAAGGCTTCGTCGGCAGAGTCAATATATTTGGTTGAGTAAGAGCTATTACACCATCATTTGCTATCGCATTTGAAGTTAGTAGAGATGGCGTAAGAGCTTCCTTAGGAATGCCATTCCTATCTAAAGGGCATATTCCAGATTTTCTAAATGCATTTTGAATGTTTGATGCTCAAAAACTCGAGATGAACGCTGGATTCAGGATAGTATGAAAGTTGGTTCTATTAGGCTTCTCAGCGTTTTCTTTCATAAAATTATTTAAGCTTTTGGACCAGTGAGCTTTTAATGATTTATAAACGCCTACATCCAGCGGCGTTTGTAATAAATGGCTAGTCTGGTCCGGAAATGTAAATAAATAAACATCATTTGCTGATGCAAGCGATATAACTTGGGGATTGGTGTGCGACCAATGGGAATCCACAAATAAAATTACCGGTCGAGCAGGTGAAATTGTTGCAATAAAGAACCGAAACCAGTCCAAAAAAATCACTGTTAATCCATCTTTTTGGAGAAAGTTCTATTTGAGCATTTGGCAGACAGTGCCTCAAACTGTCGTTCCAACGGACACCTTTGAAAATTATTAAAGGTGGAATCCATGTTCCATTAGCGCAAATACATCCCATCAGGATGCAACAAATGCAACAGCAGGGTTTGCAACTCCCCTCTATCGACATATGCTCTTTTATAGACGTACCGCTTCCCAAGCGAGGTCACTACTCTATTTGGTTTGACAACATTAGAATGTCCAGTATTGTCGCAGTTCCATAAACCTCTTAAACATATGTTCCATAAACAGTTCCTGGATTATTTTGAACTCCAATCCTAAACATTAATGCTTCCAATTTTGTATAAAAGTCTTCCATTATTTCAGGATTTGACATTGAGACATATAACCATCCAGGTTTTCAGGAACACAGACCGTGAGATCGGTCCCTTAAATCGTTTTTTGTATTGATGAGTCCACCATCATTTACTAGTAGAATCGTTTTCCTAATTGAAGAAATTGTCTCGTCCGGCATGTTCTGCAAGTTCATGAGCTATTTTTCTTATCATCTGCACTGATAATCCAAACCCGAGTTCTTGCATTTTAATAATGTAATTAAATAATTGCTTCTCGAGTTCTGCTGTAAGAGCAAACGGTCTTATCAATTTGGCAACTTTGCGATTATCACCTTCATTTTTCTTTAAAAAAATATTTTTAGTGTGATCCAAGGAATATTGCTTTGTTTACTTATCCTGTAGACATATTCATATTCTCATTACATATTCTCCTCTTTTACAAGTTTTGCCGCTTCATGCAATTCAGGGAGTTCATATTGACGATATTTTCCTTTAGATATTATGGGCGTTTTAATACTGAAAATAAAGAGGCAGGTAGTTTGTGATATGAAGGTAAGTTCGTGATACCCTGGATGTTAATACTTTCCTGCAGTACATAAATCCAGCCGCGTACAAAACATTACGTACATTAAACAGCCGATTAAATTTCTACAAGGTACACAATAATTTTCTTCTGAATTTAATGCTGAATAATCTAATTTTATAGGCAAAGGATGCAACCGGGTCGCATTCATTCATTTTGATTTTTTTTTAATATTGATTTTATGTATATGGTTTGAACGAGTGAAGTTTCAGAGCCTGACCTGTTTATTTTAATTCCAAAAAAGTAATTAATTTCCTTTAAATCTACCATTTCAAATTGTTCCATTAAAAACTTTTCAAAATTATTCATTGTGTTTATATCTTTAGGAGCGATGACTAAATCGACCATATAATACTACCGAGAATATTACATAGATATTTTTAGGCAACATAACCCTCGTCGAAGAAATATACACAATTATCTGCTGACGAATTTATCTATCTTTTTTAAGCATTATGTTATTAAAACACTCATACCAGCATCAAGCTGATTGCTTTAAACCGTATAAAGATTTATTTAATTTACATCCAATATTGTTTGTTCGCACTGCAACACCGTCAGGCACCCTCATATAAATATTTTCTTTTAATTTCCTATTAAGAAACGCCGTTTTTACATCCATTTGATGAATTAATAATTCAAATTGATTTGCTAATGCAATCACGCATCTAAAATGTACCAATTCGCTTAACCGGTGCGAATGTTTCGTTATAATCTATTGTTTTCCTTTGGCTAAAACCTCGCGCTACCAAGCGGGATTTATATCTTTCTAAATTTCCATTACTATCTACTTTTATTGTAAATATCCATTTACAGTCGACAATATTTACATTACTTGGTTTTTGTATCAATGTCCAAGTTTTCTTCTCACATCCTGCTCGTGATTTAATTTCCTAAATTTTTTATTTGAGGTATGCGGACTTTCACTATCACTATATGAGCTCAAACTGATTGGTTCGGGGATGGCCTTTAATGAGGCTGTTTGATCTTGAGTGCAATTTCCAGGGACACCTTTTTCATTAGGGCTTTGTTTGCACCTCATATCGTCCGTTTGGCTAGGTGTGATTTTACCTAAACATTCACAATCAGCAGCACCTGCTAAAATATTTTCTGTACCTGGTTGTACATTTTTATCTGTATTTGTTTCGATACCCATTTTATCCATGTCATCAAGTTTCTATCTTGATGTTTTATATGTAATTTCATCAAAAACTACATCACGTGCAACTATGAACTTTTGTAGCCAAGTGAAGTTGTAACTTCTATTCTACCAATGTCGCCTTGATGACTGTCCCTATTTTCGCCACAGTTATACGAATTGGCTCCTCCAGCTGTTCGTATTCGGTGAAAAGACTAAAATCCTTTATGATGTGCTCTGGATGATGTGCACCGGAATCCAGTACAAAGCGCTTTGATGCATTGTCTTTGTCTTCATTTTACTGATTTTCATCGCAAATCATAAAAGCAAACCATTTTGCAACTACTGCTGTTGATGCATTCATAATTGTTTCTTTTCTTCATTTTTTCTTGTGTTTTTAAAATTTGCCTATAAAAATAACAATCACGTTTGATATGATTTAGTCGCCCACGATGAAAACACATTTTCACTTGCTTATTTTTAAATTATTCTGCTTATTGTGTTTGGTGGACTCATTTTAATTTTTATTTTCATATATATTTATCATATATAAGGGCTTTCATATTTTTATCAGCACAATATCGTTCTAGATACTCTTCATGTTTCAGTAGCATCATTTTCACAAATGCTAGAGTAAGTCTATCATCACTGACACAATGCGTACGTGATTTTGCATTTATGCTTGGCCTCTATTTCTTCTGAAATACTTATCATCACTGACAACTGACAGTTTTAATTGCAGCTTTTATTGATACAACTCGGTGGCAAAGAGTTTAGTGTATACCACACTTTAGTCGTCTCACATACTTCCCCGCCACAGGTAACCATATCACGCACCATTTCGTCAATTTTTATCATGTGCTTTTTCAGCGACGTACCTGCCTTAAGTTTGCAATTAAACCTGAAGACATAGCTGTGTTGATACCTTTTTACAAGCATCAAGACCATCAAATTTCTCCAAAATTTGACGCACGATCTGGCGGTAATTGCGATATTATTGTGTCATTTACGTACTCGATTAATGTTCCTCTGGGAAATCAGTCCCATTTCATCCACTACTCAGGAATTGGTGTTGGTTTTGTGCATTTAATACGCCACCACTAGCCATTGTTAGTTTCCCTGTATTTGTACACTGTCTCAAATTATAAATAAACACTCACTTGCGATCACATACGGTGTCTGGGCCCCATAACCTATTAGAAGGTATGGTTTATCTAAACACAATGAGTATTGTAGTTATTGTATTTATTATTCACTTGTCTTTATTATTCACTATGTCTTTAAAATTTAAGAGCTTTCAAAAGACTGACTAAACTTATATTATCGGGGCGTTGTATAGTGTAGTCTTAAAACTATACAGAGGATTAATATGATTTGTAAGCATAACAAAAATGTTTGTTTAATCTAAAGCGATGAGAAGTGAATAGAGTTTTTGTTAATTTATTTAACGCCAAAAACAACAGTATTAATTTGAGATCTAAAAATATTCTATTGATTTTTGAAAAATGATTAAACTTGTGGTTTTTGTGGGGTTAACTTACTGGGTGTTCCAGATTGTATCTATAAAACGAGTTATAACACCACAAATATTATAGCAATATCAAAAAGAAATGGAATATGGATCCTATCCAAAATTTTAAAGTAAGTTAGAAGTTAAAACATAATTCAGCGGTTAAAGTAAATTCACCTGGTGTATATTGGTATATCAAACTGACTGTCCTTTAAAAAAATACGTTCAATCGTCAAAATCACTTCAAGAATATGTTGAATTTTTTTAGTATCTCAATATCAATTTTTATTTTATATTTTATTTTAAATTATCTCTTAAAACTTCTTCAAAAAAGTCGCCACTGCTATTAAAAACGTTATCAGTGCCTTTTTAAAACCCTGGCTTAAAACTAATATATTCCTTTCACTTTTTATTTCTAGAAAATATTTACGGTGCTACCACTACTACCTTAAAACCAGTTTTAATTGTAAACCCATATGAATGACGGTTATAAGAATGTCCTTGAGCAAAGCAAAATAATTTTATTATCGTATTTGTATATCTTAGAGTATTTTAAGGAAGTGTACGGCGGCGATACTACAGTGTAAAGTTTAAAAAATGGCAACTAATAGATCAAGTAGTTATAGAATGAAGATACCTAGACATTGACATAGACACAGAATAGCTCTAATGGAAAATTTAGACTAAAAAAGCAATTTATTATTAAAATCACACAAGATAACCACAAAATATGATAAAAAATCCTACATCGACTATCTAGGAAATATTTCCATATTTCTAATTATCATATCTTAACTAATTATTATACCACAAACACCCTCCTGATACCATCTCAGTTACATAATTGATTCCTTCAACACATGTATTAATTTTAATTGAAAATAAATATTCTAACCTTAAAATATAGCACAGAGAGAATATAGCACATTTTGCTTAGGTACTAGTTAAATATTGATGTAGTGTAATGATGTAATTATGTTTTTCCACTCCCTTGACAGTAACGAGCTTATTAAGTCACTGCTTTGATGGACGTAGGTTAAATTTACCTACATAGGTCGGCGTTGCTAATGACGAAGGGACGTAAGTAATATTACATCCCGTCGTAAATAACGACGGGGTGTAAGTAAAAATTTTAGGCTATTTACTCAAATCCGCATCTTCATATAGGAAAGGGTTGACTTCAGCATCGAATACTGACACCACAAACTGGATAGAGACTTAAGGACTGCAGACTTTTCATAAAAATAAGCTTGGTGCATATTTTCGCTAAGGTCTTCCTTGCTTTTGGAAAGACAACAATCTAAATTTAAACGATTTGTATGCCTGTTCGTACAGCTCTTTCGACTTCTCAAGTAGTAGAAATAAATAAGCGTTACTTGCCGCTTCTTCAATAATTCATTTCGCTCATACTTCTGATGGGATCTAGAAATTTTGTATTGCAGGCAGAAAATTTGAGGATTTCATATTTATGAATTTTCTGACAGTGTTAGTATGATATTGTTATCATAACCCGGACAATTATCCAAGCCGCAGGAACTCAAAAACACATTCCAGGTATAATTCTTGAAAAAAATTAATACAAAATTAACGTAGATTCCAAAAAAATTGGTACAGGAAGTACAAAAAATATTATATGTACTTCGGGATATGAGTTTATTACCAGTTTCGAACCAGTCTCGAACTCTATTGCCAACACTCGCTTCGCTCGGGCGCATATCGTCCTCGAATAACTTGTTCATAACATCGAAATATGAGACATAAAAAAAATTCAAAGGATGCCCACAATTGCCGCAATGGGAGATCGGGGCAGTATAACTTTTCTTACAGCGCTAAAATTGCACTATAAAGGCGCATTCACTATAAAGACGCATCATTTCATTCAACAAGTTGTTATGTTTTGATAGAATACTAATAACTAATTTTAACACAAAACTCATGAACATAATACACTAAATTAAAGAATAACTGTATTACTTCTATTTCAAGAATTATTGTTGATCCCACTTTACCCCAAAACGTTCGATGGTACTAGGCAACCAACTGAATACCAATGAGGCCGTAATGCCGATGTGACATGGCCGAGGAACGTGTAAAATGGATCCGTAATATTTGAATGGGAAACATTCTTATTCTGCATCACATTCACCATCCAATTGTTTTATGATATGACGAAAGGTACATAGTGTGATCAATATTTTGTCATACTACATGATAATGTCATGATGTGATGTGTTCCAATGTTTTGGGGTTTTAGCCATAGTAATATAATGCACGAAGGTTGTGGGCCTCACCTCTTGTATCTACCACTAACCGCCACTGAAATTTTTGACACTTCATCAAATCAGATTATGCCACTTCGTAGAGCATATTTGATAGACTAATTAGTGCAAATTTAATTCAACAAAGAAAGTTACTAATATCGTCCGTCACTTATGAATGTTAATTTGATCCAAGAAGAATTCTTATGTAGGTATAAAATTGAATTAAATATTGCAGTTAAATATTTAACGTTCTTGTAAAAGCTGAAATTTATTAATAATATCGCGTAAAATAATTTAGTTGCACAGAGCGAACGAGGCAGGGGGGCAGATGATGAAATAAATTTGTTATATTAATTTGCTTTGAGCTTTATACACACACCACCCTACCGTTACAATATAGAAATACACAGGGCCGTACCTAGGGTGTCGGGCGATCGCGACTGATTCCACTTTGACGCTCTTCGGCGCAATTTTCTAAAATAAAACAGAAATATTGTTATTTATAACAAATGAAATAAAATAAATATGAGCAAAATAGAAAATTTTTAAGTTCACGCGTTTTCCTGGCACTTTAGAATTTCAATGACAAATCCATGTATA
Source organism: Tetropium fuscum (assembly GCA_964058915.1). Classification (NCBI taxonomy): domain Eukaryota; kingdom Metazoa; phylum Arthropoda; class Insecta; order Coleoptera; family Cerambycidae; genus Tetropium; species Tetropium fuscum. Next base: position 76,850 of record CAXKVY010001475.1, read on the forward strand.
CAAAAATACCGACTCTCACATGAAAAAAAATTGAAATTCTATACCTTTTTCAAATAAAATAAATAAAATAAAAATAAAAGACTTTTAATTTAAAGTGCCAAAGTAAAGTAAAGTTAAATTCATGTGAAATCAGTACCTATCGGTACGTGCGCTTTTCTGCGTTTGATCTGCATAATTGGGTGTAATAACAATAATTATGAAATTATTTGCCAGTAACTACGAATACTGATTTGCACGTGACGTGACGTGCCGTGACGAGTGAAATCAATATATCAAATCAGCAATTTCTTAATATTCTCTTGAAATTAGTTCGGAAAATTAGTTATATAATTAAAGCAAACAAACAAAAAAAATCGATAAGTCAATCTTTACAATAAAGCTTTATAAGCTTAATAATTTCAGCAAAAACAGGTAGGTACTTCAAACTAAAAATTGTATGTACGTATGTACTAAACCAAAGGACCACTTTTTGGATCTCTTTGGTCGTAAATTCATTTTATGGCTCATGGCAAATCTAAATATTCTGATATGTCACTATCAATTGAGATGATAGCCAAATTTGTGAGATGTTTTTGGGGCATCGATGATCTTGGGTTGTGTTTTTTTAATTAATTTCAATTTAGAGAAACTTTTCTCACCGGACGCTACAGAAACTGGCAATGTTAAAAATATTCTAAGTGCAATTATTGTATATAAAGTTGGGAAACCATGAAATTAAGTCGATTCGTATTATGTGATTTAAAATATCACAAGGTAACATTTGGAAGAAAAATACATATATAAATAAAGTGATTTCTATATACGAGCAATTGGAGCCTATCCAAATCGTATAGAATGGCATCATTCTTTATCAATGCAGCTTTAATGATCTTAATGATCATCTCAATGATCTAAATTAAAGCTTGATTTTCTCAGTATTTAAAGATTCATATTCTTTTGCTAGGTTACACCGTCCATCGATTGATAATATAGCATGACCTAAGATTGGTAGGAAAAATTTTTGGTAGGTTATTTTAAATTGTTGTTTTGCCTCAATAACAAGCTCATAATGAGTTTCGTAATTAAAAAGACGAATCTTTTCCTTTTTGTAGATTCAAACAATTGATGTAGCTACCTACTACATGCAGCTCAACCAAGTGAAGAACAGAATTAACGAAATGTTCAAATATGCTCTTTTGGATTTGATAAATCTGTAGGTTTTTTAGAGCCGCTTTACATTCTACAATGATTTTGTAGCATTTTCCTTACGATATTGCTTTTGGACAGTATTTAATGATGCCAAAATAACTATGGAACAGATGAAACTAGGATTGATTCTTTCCATCAATGAACTGGCTGTATTTTTTGTTTTTGTATCCCTTGTGGGATCATCTATTAGATCAAACAAGATCAGTACAATATCTATTAAATTTTGTTGTTCTAAAATTTCACGGCTGCACGGCCGCCTGTTGTTTTGGCCGCCCGGGTGCGGGGCACGCGCCTCACCCCCGCTAGGAACGGCCCTGGAAATACTAGCGGCAAAAGATTCAAGAAGTTCAGTAATTTCTGCCGCGTATTTCTCAGCGTATATTGTCTGGGTTTTGAGACTCCATTAGATCGTGTATTTACTGTCCTTTTGCGACGGGGTGGGTCCCCAAATGTACTTTATGTTGCGAATAGATTCACTACAAGGGGTCTCGAATGCTTGCATTATGATGCGAACTATTTAATTGCGGCATGTTTTAAAAAGTCCATCCGGCACGTCATTTAATTACCGGTTAACGACACCCTTGATGGCATCCCACCATTGTCATAACGCGCGTATATTGCCAATAAAATCATTTACCCGTTTTATTTAAACTCAAGTGTAACATTCACTCATAATTCTCATCTTCATTATTGCCCGTCTGCACACATTCATTTTTACGATAACAGCGTTTGTTTTTACAATTCAGTGCGTGCTACTTTTAATTATAATATGTTGTCGGTATAGTTGGCAAAAATTTGGGGTGGGTTATTTTGATTTCATTAGATCATTTCATTAGATCCCTTGGAATTAACTTATGGGAATTATTTAGAGAAATTTTTATGAACGCATTAGAACAAGGATTAGGTGGATATCAGATTAATGTACATTAACACTGTATATATTGATTCTATATACAATATAGGTACATGAAGACTGTGATGACGAACGTTTATGGTGGTGACTCCGTACATTGTGAGTTTAGAAATATATGTTGTGTACTACTAAAGTAATAATTTATTTAAGAATTTATTTCATTTGGCAATATATAATAGGCCTAACGCCTAACCTATATAATGAATGATTTTCAAATGATTTTAACAAAATATTTACACGACAATTTTAAGATAGAAAAAGAAATATTAGGCCAATTCTTTTGTGTTCCTACATTTAGTTCTAATCCTCTAACATCAGAATTAAAAATTAAAAGTCACCTGGACAGGACAATATTTAGGGCTGAAACTTTAAAGTTAAGAAGCCAATACATCTCGACCCCTTTAGCATTAATCTTCAACCGATGTATGAAAATTGGACACTGGCGTTCGAGCGTCTATAAACTTTGTGAAATAAATTGATCAATTACTTTTGGAAAAATGCATTTTTGCATATAAAAATATAAATTTTAGAAGTGCATCTCGAAGAGACAATAAATAAAAAAATTCGAACTCGGTAAATATTGATCGAAGTCGGAGTCCAGTTTTGCTACTGTGGAGGTTTTTGGGGTCGCTGAACACGAATATCGTAACGGCAACGGTCTCCGACCACAAGGTACAGTGTTGGGTCCGGTTTTGTTCTCTATCTATATAAATTACCTATTTTCTTTATCCTTTTGAAGAACGGACATTATGTGATTCGCGGATGCCACTGCAGTGTTTTTTAAAGCCAAATCATGGGAAGAAATAAAAATAAGTGCTGAAAAGGATGCAACGGACATTAGAAATTGGTTCGTCAACAAGCTACTAACAATAAGTTTCGAAAAAACTAACTACTTACCATTTCGATGCTACGTTTCTGGTCAGAATATTTTATTTTACCTTAGTGGAAAGCCATTTGCGCTACAGTAGCGTGGGGTAGTGCGCTTAAAACTAACTTAGGTCCTCTGAAAATTGTTCAGAAAAGATTCTTGAGAATAATACTATAGAAAGACTTCACAGCCTAGTGAGGAACACCCTAGTAATCTGTTATATAAAGAGGCATAATAAACTATTGTTTTTGTTTTAACATCTATTTTCAAGTAAAAAAACAAGAACTTTCGAAATAACACAATTTTTTTATTTTCGATTTATTTGTATAATGGCTTTTTTGACAAGCACAGAAATTGCAGTAATCTGTCTAAACATATACAAGGGTTAGCAGGGGTTAACTTTTTTGACATATGTCAAAAAATTGACGTACAATTGTTTTTACAACGTGCACTTGTATCATAAATAACTATTATAGTACTACTATATTTTATTGTATTTTATGCTGTGGTATATAAAGATTATAAAGCTAGGGGTGCAATTGGAAAAAATCAAAACATCAGATTTGACAGTTTATTAAGGTTTGTAAGAAGCAAATCTAAGTTCAAGAATATAGTCAGGACTTTTTGATGTGTCATTAATAATCTCTTGGTTCATCTTTTTCTCTTATTGAATATCGAATATATCACGTTTTAAGGATATTATGGGACATATATTCTACTAATAATAGATACAATTAAGAATGTGTAATATGCATAAATTAAAGATTTACCTACATATTTCTATATTGAGTAGTTATACTTAGTCAGATTTATAGTTTTGCAGTTCTTTAGTTTTAGAATATTGGGATAGACTTATTCTAACGGTAATTAAGATTGAGAATAGTCAATCTGAGGAATCTCTATACTACCTTGTTATTTTACAAAATGTGACAGCGACAGACATAGGTATAATCTTTATTACAATCCGAGTTCATGATAATACAGGAAGACTTTCAAATTACTCAACGTCATTTGCTACGCGTTATTAAAATGGTAATGAAATGGCCGTTTAGGGCGGGTAAGAAAGTTTAATATAGAGGTAAATTATCAATTTCGCATTCACCTCTCGCATGCCGTGTTCATAAATATGATGCAAGTCGGCAATATGAGCCAGATGTCCGGACATTAAGCGAACAACTGACATTACGTCACATTCCCAGACTACTGAAACGCCGATGATTCATGAAGAAATTTCAGGTCTCATAAGGCAGAGCCGCTCGTATTAACCTACGGGGGTAACGGGCAATTTGCAACGGTTTATTTCGGTTCACGTTCACACCTAGTTTTCTAGAGTACACTTCTAATAACCGTAATTATCGCACTTATCAGTGAAGTCGGAACAGCCAGTGGTTTGTTTAATTTAGCAATCTTGAGCACTAATGTGGTCTTGCAGTATTTGCCGAGAGGGTACGTGCAATTATTGTAGATACGTGTGTGTGTGAAGGTGCTTCCCCATCCTGGGGTGTGTTGTAGTTCCTAAACATCCATACACTTGCGATTCAAGTGCTCACTTTAGCCTTAGAGATGCCGTTGCTTTAATTATCAACGGGGTTAACTATTATTGTGGTAATTCATAAGAGATTATGCTGTAATTAAGATAACGAAATTATTAAATGTCATACGTTTTTCTCTCGCCATATATTAAATTACTTATCTACGGATTTTTATCAGGCGCATATCTTTCGCGATAACCTTCCACCCACATCTTTATCTCAAACAGACCACCGCAGCTCCATTAACTTAAGTTCAATACTTTGCTGACAACATACAACTTGCCAAATTACATTTCCCTGTAGCAAAATTCTATAAGGCCCAGAATATTTTATATATTGTAGCAAGTATATACATGGTAATCTCTTAAAATTGATAGGTACTCCCCATCTCACTTATCCTTTGCCGATTTAACTTTCAAAAGAGTAGTGGACATCATTTTTGATGAATTTTTATATTTTCTATATTATTTATATAGGCATTTGAAATGCCTATTAGAATATCTAAAATATACCTACAGGGTGGAAAATAAAACAAGATTTTTTTCAATTTTCAAACCAAAAAAATGTATAAAATTTTTTTCGTAATCTAAAAATATATAAAGGTTACATAATCATTCCCCTGTTCGTGAAATTAAAAACTGATCACATCACGGTTGTCATCATTGTCAACTATAAAACAGAAAACATATCTAGACAGCCATTAAAATAATACATAATTATATGCATTGTTTATTTATGGACAGATGTCATCCAGTTTTTTTGAGATAATCTTTGACTCTGTTAGCTACCACAGTTCATACAATATGTATGTGTAGTTGAACGACCGGCAACCCTGACCTACACAATGTTTTTCAATGGCGTAGACATTTTTTTTTCTTAGGGGGGTGAAAGTAGAAGGTTTTTATATTCAACACCATAGCTGATATTGAATGCAAGTTTCTACACCACTCATGAAGTACTGCTTTCAGCGCGTTACTATTTTTTAGTGGGTGGTTCGCTAGTAGCCATATTTCCCACAAGAAACAAAAATAAATATGTACAAAACAGCTAAGTAGTCGAGACAAATAAACTTAGAAACGGAAAAATAAAATGAATATACTTTCAATTGAAATACAGTCATATTTATTGTGTAAGTAGGTACCTACCTAATCTACCAAATCGTTAACACTCAACAAAGACAAAGATTATTAAGAGAGAAGCTTTGACAAAGATCAGAGCTTGTTTGTTAATAGGTACCTACATAACTAAACCGAGACTAAATTCAACACATTTTTAAAAATCATTACAAATGCAATACATACCTACCTACCAGCTTCTCATCGCAAAGTGATTTCCAATACACACACTTTTTACAGCCAATCAAAATTAGAAACTGACCTTGAGGTATTTTACAGTCATTGAAAATTGTCCTTTCTTTTGTGGCTAGATAGGTACACGGTTATAATTTTATAAACAGTCTATAGAACTTTTAATTTTGCCCACTGATGTAAATTATTAATTTATGATCTAGGATGGTAGGTACCTACATAAAAATAAAGTCAATGGACAATAGGTACCTACTTATTTATGTAATAAACCAGAATCGCAATAAAAAACCTAACTTATATCGTTGTATTTAGCATTTATAAACTAGCGGCCTCAAGCACTGGAATATTTTTTGGATAAAATTATTTGAGAAATGTCTTAAGTGGAAGGAGTTATGTTTGGTTAATTCCAGAGAGACAACCTCCTCCCCAAAATACATTTACAACCATATATGCAAAATTTAGGAATACCGAGTCTCTCAAAGACAAGGAAAGGGAAAGGTGATATAATTGTTTATAAGGCAACGACAGCAAAGTTAGAAACAAAGTTAAAAACAACTGATTACATTAGAACTTAATATATTTTCCACTGAAAAAAAAACGGCGTATTTTTAAGAAAATATACATGCTATTCACGAACGGCGTTGAAATTTCACTGCATTTAGAAAGTTGATAACATTTTGTCATTAATAAACATTTTATATCACAAGCAAGGACATAGATATTTAGATATAGATTAGTAGATTGACTACCGATGTACCGAGTACAGGTCTCGGTACATCTCCTAGTATCGACTAAAAATTGCCAAGTCCAAGTAGATGTAGAGTAAATGCGAATCCAACGCAAATACATAAAACACGTGGCAACAACCAACTCAATGCGGATCGAGTAATCAGAATCTCTATGAAGTTCTAATCCATCATTTCATACCTATAGTAAAAGCAAGAAAGTTTGTCATCATCATAACCCAACTTCGAATTTAAATAAACCAATATGCGGGTGCTATAAGGAACCTTATAGACTTCGAAGGCTCTTGCAGAAGTAGACGGATAAAGATGCTTTGATGAACCGAACCTACGCCCACTACTATGCCTATTGTGGGACCCTGTTCATGTTTTCAATTTATTTATTGGCATTCAATTTATCATATTAAATTGAATGCCGGTTAGTTTGTTTTTTTCTTGGCTGACTTTATACAATAGCAACCAACCAAGTGCGAACATGGATATACTTACTCGTAGACATGGACAATTTGCGTTTACCCACTGCATAGTAGAGAGTACATACATTTTTACTCGTAACGTTTAGCACCACATAAAATGATCTTATATTCTATCGTATTCGCATCTTCTTAGTTTTTATTATATACTAAGGAAATGCCATGCAAAGCAATGGCAAACATTTTTTTTAATTTTCTTTCAATTTTCTTATTATTGTCCTCCGGGGAGGAGGACTATAATAAGGAAGGATGACTTATGACAAAAATTATGTTCTTTTATCTCTTGACTTTTCGAGGTATCTCTAGTTATTATCTATGTAGTATCTGTTTGATAATGATTATAATTAACATCATCTTCTTCTCTTTCAGGTAAGCAATTTCCATAGTCAACATTCAATGTATCAAAATGCTAAGGGTAAGTTATATTATTTGACTGTACGAATATCCAAGATGCCGTTCGGGATAAGGTGTACAAAAATTGACATGGAACGGTATGCATATTTACAATAGTTCGTATGTTACCGCGATTGCTCGCGTCTGCCGATTAGTAAACGGAATGCAACACTGTATCACTCACGCGACAACTAGCACGATCGCGTGCAGTTAACGCTGGCTACATTATCTTCCAGTGCACAGTGAAATAAGAGTAGTTGTGAAAAAATTTTGTTAGAGTAAAAGTAGTAACTAAATTTGGGTTTCCAAATTTAGTTACTACTTTTAATTTTCCAGAAAACTGTAACTTCTTATAATATACAATAAAATAACGTTAATGATGGGTTGAGGTAGGTTGATTTTGCAGAACATTTGACATCAAATATCTCTTTCTCTTCGGCCTTTTTTTGCGAATTCCCTCCAATTTCGATGGTCTGTCTAGATAAATAACTCGTGTACCTGCTTTCAGACCTCTACCACTTCGACGAGCAATTGATGTCGGCTGCACTTTAAATCTTGTTGATGTTTTGCGTGGCTTAAAACAAGAACTATACATATTTAAAAAGTTTTCCGTATTATCAACGTAACATATCACGTTATTAATTTGGGACAGTTTCGTCAACATAAATTTTGTACTGCTATTTTCAGCAACGGCGGCATTAGTTCTTTCTGTTTTCCTTAAATTTCTGTAGTTATGACTGGTAGTCTTCAAGATATTGGCTTCTTTCTTAGTAGCTTCGGCGATCTCTTGGGGTTCACTAGTATTTTCATTCTCATTTTTCATCGGCTGATTGAACTTTTGCCACAAGATACTATTGCTTTCTGTGGTTGATGTCGCAACAATAATATATTTATTCATATTAAAAAAAAAGTATTGTCAACAATATTTCCCATAGCCAAAGTCGCCAATTCTACACACGATCGTGATACGACAGTATCACAGTATGACAGTAGTGTATGAAATAAATTTAATCCACTATTGTACACGGCACAGAATTTTTCACATACACAAAATTAATTACATTACATTGCAGATATATTATTAATAGGCTAAATATATATTTCCCATAGCAGCAAATGAGAAAAACAAGATACTATTTAATTTTCCTCAGGGATTAATTAATACGAAACAAAGACGGTGTATTTTCAGCTTAAACGCATCTTGTCCATGTATGTAACTGACGAGGTGGACAATCCCCCCATTCCAGGGCATAAGCCGACCTGTGTGATGGATTACAGCATCGATTAGACCTGATTGCCGTAGAGAATCCCTGTTTGTTGATCTCTCTAACCCTCGACTCCCCATTACCTTCCTATGTACACAGACTGACAGTGTTTAGGCTGTTATTTCGCTACCAAAAAAGGGCAGCAAAACTGTGACATAACGCGAAATTAATTTTACGGTATAAATGCCCTGGTTAATTATTCTTGTATAATTAAATTTCTTAAATTAACAATGAAGATAGTAGTTGGGAGGTGAACGTCAAACATTCGGAGAGCGTGGGTAACCTCCGGCTGTTATATTAGAATTTTACTCCGGGATCTCTCGTTTAAGATCAAATAATAGAGATATTTTCATCGATATTTTAATATTAACCGTCTGGAATTTTATGTACCCTTCAATAAACATGATAGGTACCTTTATTATTCACTCATGTATGCTGTATTGAACTTTTCTTCATAATTAAACTTTAATGCTGACATTCTTGCTCTCGATTAATAAATAGTATCGTGCCATAACCGCTTCTTAAGTATGCCTCCCATATAATGTAATTTTTCTCCGAGAACCAAATATTACATTCTAGAAACATTATTATGTCTAACAAAATAAATACTTGGCGGAAGTTATTGCATAATCTAAAATTTTGGTATGTAATTTTTGTTGTTGTTTTATTTCGATATCTTCAATAATTCATGTGTACATCAGAAAGCTACGGAAGTGTTAAATCATGTTAAAGGTTAACTACATGAAATACTACTTCATACTACATTAGACTTATCTGTCTAAAATTCTAATATTTTATCTAATGAAATTAAATTGAAGTTTTAAATAAATTAAATATGAATTTTTTTTAGAAAATGAATTATTTACCCTAGAAATTGTAATGCATGCTCATCCCTTGCATTCGCTACATCTAGTATATCTATATGATTTTGCTGAAGAGATAAATGGTAAAACATACATAATCTGATAAAACATCAGATTAATCCTATAAGATTAATCTAATATTTTGTATTCTTGTGTATGGTTGACATCTGATTTGTTGCGGTACTAAAATGAGGTAGTCCTAGACCGCGCCTCAATTTTTTTTAAATTTAGGTTTCTTGGTCTTTCTGTAACATCATTTACGTGTTTTGGTAAATTGCAGATATTGATCGATATAGTCCAAGATTTTTGCTATGTAAACTATTTTTAGCACTATTTTATCTACTTTTTTTCTACTTTTATATACTATCTACAATTAGTTTTAAACTCTCCTGAACTAACTGTCTAATATTGGACTAATGTCTAATAATGTCTAATATTGGACTACGTTCCCGTTAAATAAGACTGTTTAATATTGGACAACGTTCACGTTTTTTTAAATTTTAAACTACGTGCAATCAGTTAAATTTAATTTTTTCATTTTCAGATTGCTTTTTTGTTTTCTAATCTTATTATTCTATGGTTAGCGTAGAATCAAAAGAATTTTCGTCATATAAAACGAAATCGGAAAAGTCTTCTTATTGAGAAAGACGAAATTGTTTTATGGCGAAGAAAATATTTGGAAAACATGCGAGATTTTCGGATGTCAGACAGAAAAATTTATTATTTAGACGAGACTTGGGTAAGCGAAGGGCATACCGTTTCAAAAGTATGGCAGGACTGAAATATTAGTAATAGAAGACAGGCATTTTCAGAAGGATACTCTACTACAGGACTTAAAGCACCATCTGGAAAAGGACGACGGCTGTCGTGTAAAATTGTGTAAATGTGTTTGAATCGCGGCGCACAGGACATTACCATGAAGATATGACAAGCGAAGTCTAAAGAAAACGAAGATAAAGAAAACATATAGAGTATACATATCACACATTTTTAGAACCATCTAATAACAGTATTTTTCTTAAGATAATTAAAAAAACCATCACAAGTACACTTAAAAACAATGTTAATAACTTGGATATTTTATTTAATTTTTTTTATTCTGCCCCCTCTAAAATGATACGCCTATGGAATTTCGTTCTCCTCTCCCCTCATGTCCCTGAGCCGTCCATATGCTGGTGATGAATCACTCCACACTATTTCGGAACCAGGGATAGGCATATTCTTTCCAATATAATTCCTGAATAATTATTCAAAAATAATTAACAATGAAATTGGCAGTCAAAATAAGGATAGATCAAACAGAAAATTAATGAAATATCATAGTTAGAGCTTCGTTTTGCAATCGGTTTTAGTAGAGATATGGCTGTTGGCGAGGCCTCCTTAACAGCCAACGTGTCTATTAGGGTACCTCTATGGAGATGTGGAAACCCCCTTCAAGTTTTTTTTTATCATAATTAACAGTTTGTTTTGAAATATGTTCTGTTTTACTCATAAAAACCTCTCTATATTGCATATTACGTTATGCCGTGACCGGACCAGTATCGTGACGTCACAAATTCTGGCCACCGGTCTGTCTTACGGAGGTCCTACCATACATCTCCTGGTCAAAAACGAAATAGAATTATATCTCAATGTATAATAATTACATATGATCAGCGACAGTCACCTCGATGATGTCTCGAAACTACATATTTAATTTTCATAGGGAAAGTAGGTAGTCTATCTTCAAGCTATCTGTCAAGGTATTGAAAACTGCACACTGCCTCTAAATTAAAATTTTGCACGCTAGAATTATATCGCATACATTCATATCCCGTGACAGTAGAAGATTAATTTCCTGGCGTGCACTACCTAGTCATGTACCGTCACCCCCAGCCCGCAGCACCAGCATCCGAAACTACCTTTCATCAATTCCTTACTGTGAGAGTCAGGCATCCTCATTTGTTTCTAGCTGATTTGTCTGGTTTTCATCGCGTAGCCGTAGCCGGCGGCTGGAAAAACACTGCGGTGACACCTCCAAGTGACATCCAATTTCCACCGCGTCATCGCTCCTCATTCTGCCCTGACAAAGACCTGGTAACGTGTGGGGGGAGGCCATCAACACTGCTAACGTGACGACGCACCTAGACTGATGATTCTCCCAGATAAGAGATCATATTATATTTTAAGTAAAAAAGCTGATTATTGATTGATATACAATTCAAACGACTACATCAAAGATACATGGATGTTTACATTTTACCACTTATTACAACTATTTTACAAGTACCAATTTTCAATTTTCAAAAGGATGTGAAATATAATAATTATATATGTAAGTTAACTGAGTAGTTCCGTCTGTGAGCCTAACTAAGTTTTTTGCAGAGGGTTTTTTGCAGAATTCAAAGAAAGTGTTTTGCATCATATTCTATTAAGGTCATTCGTGACTCTCTACCAACCTGCCAAATCCCCCAGATCACCCCAATACTATAAAATACCCCCCATTCTCACCCGCATTTTTAGACTAATTTTTAATTTTTGAAAAAATGACAATTAACCCTCAAAAATGGTTGTATGAGGTTTTTTGCCACACTTGGGAAATGCCACACCTGGGAAAACGGGAAAATATGGTAATTTTTGCGGAAATTGACATACAAGTATCTCATGCTACACACACAACTCAACTACAAGTAATGCCATATAAGGGTTCGTTAAAAAAATACACGCGTTCACCGACTAACGTATATCACCATCTCTCCATGGCTTATCCCAATTTCCCATACTTAGGAATGAACAGCATTGCTCCTGATGGCGTTCGTCTAAATAGAAAATTTTCATAGATGTCCAAAAATGTTTTCATTTGCCAAGGCATTCCATGTTATTTTCCTTATTCAGATCAATGAAAGAACGTTATTTTTGGTAACTTAATTTATAAGCAAATTAGTAATAGGACATAACTACATCACTACATAATATGCAACTCAAGTTACAATAAAAAGTTACAATATGTCTTCGTTTTCTAACCTACAAAAATCTGCATTGATGATCATTCATTAGCTTAAATCACGATATTAAAACATAAAACTGCTAAATCTTCTTTTTACATGTAAAAATTGTATATGTCTATCTCATTTATTTTCCGGATTTCCCACATGATAAGAATACAAACAATCCATTAATAAAATATTTTTTCATTTGAGAAATCTATATTTTCCCATATATAACGTTTATATGATTTTGTTGTTGTTTCTGCCTATTATTCTGTCGGAGCATTCGCAGTTCGACTAAATTCAGTAATTTGATTGAGTAAATATCCAGGATCGATGACATAAATATGTGCAGGGAGATCTCCAGGCGTAGATAAACCGCCTTCCTTCGCCGGGGAGATTCGGAAAGAGCAATCGGCAGGTGATTGAAGTGCCGCTCCATCATAAAACCTCGGAATCTGGCAAGATAAACAGACAAGATTGATAAAACGAAATAAGTGTTTAATTCCAATTTGAACGAGAGTACGAATCTAAAATGCAAATTCAGATTTAGTGAGTGGATTGGGGTGGAAGTGTACTACCTACATTACGAGAGTTGAAGGCTGCTCCAGTAAGTTTAAAGCTGTTGGACAAACATGGACACACCTAAATCTATAACCAGCTGCTCTCAGAGGATTATCGGCGAACAGATCAAAACCAACTTACTGGAATTTAATGTTTAAATGTTGCTTAACACTCTCAAATGGAATTATAAGGATTCGTGTTGCTCTTACTTACGTCGGGTGTTATTGTAATCCTGCTTTTACTAAACGAGTTCCACTACCATTCTTTGGTTATTAACGTCAATTGAGATTGCTTGAGAAACTATTTATACGACTTTATGTGTGTATAAATATGGTGTATAGTTTAGATTTATCTTAAGTGATTGCAATTTATATTTAAGAAAATGCCACATCGCATTATTAGTCCACGTATATTAGAAAATAATTTATAAAGCAATATTTTTGGGGCACTCGAAGTATTAGGAATAGGGATCCAATTGGTTTCTATCTTTTTTTGTGGAGGTGGAACATCCCCTTTTTCATGAAGAAATACACCTAGCAGCGATTGTAATCCGGTTTTTCGTAGATTTCTCGCAATCCTTACGAGAAATCTTATGTGAAAAAGATACGAGGCAGAAAAAGGTTTCAATTAAATTATGTACAAAAAAGTTCTACGCATGTACAGAGGTAATAAAGCAATATTCAGTGTTAAAAGATCTATATATTGTCCAACGACGTCTACAGACAAATGATCAGCAATCTCGCAAATAGAAATAGTCTTATTTCACAATTGATGGAGAGATTTACCTACAAGGGAATCAGAGTAGACGATGCTGACCAACCTACTCATCGTTCAAACTGCCATAAACGAATCTTATAAAAGTGACACAGAAGTCGTTGTCCTATATCTAACAAGATATAGGATATAGATCTTCTAATACTGATATTGCTCCAGAATTTGCGGATAGATATCCAGTTTTTAAAATATGGAAGACGAAAGATAAAGGAAAAGTACTTTTCCTTTATCTTTCGTTTTTGAAAAACTGTAAGGAAGCTGTTATTGGCCCACGCGATACCACTTCTTATTCCTTCGGAAAAGAAAAATTACAGACGGACGGTCGAAGGCGTCAATAACAGAAAAGATATGGACCTCAAGACCTTCAATTACCCAAAATTAACAGAAGAAGTTACAACTGCTGGAGGGCGATTTGCGTTCGCACTTTACAAAGCCCCACGAGAAGAGACATCTTTAAATCATCAAAGATTAATTTCGTTTAACAAATTTATCGCACAATGCTGTAATTTTAGCAAGACTGCCACCAACATCTGCAGCAATACAGAATTCGTCTTGGCGAGGGGAGTACATGGATCCTATAGAGTGGGGTTGAAAAAAAAATAAGGAAATCTGATCGCCAATTTTCAACCCCGAGGCACCAGCTCTAGTTTCCATTCTTCAGCTGGTGTCTTCAAATTACAAGAAAAAATTATGCGGTTGTAACAAAATTAGATTGTGCTCCTCAACTATATGTTCTAACCGCAATGGGAAAGGATGCTTTAAGTCAGTATAAGTTGAATAGGAACTCATTCAATAAACCTCTTGATGAGTAGAAAATGGATGAGATATGAGAAATCGGTGGAATTATATTGGAATAGACCACTATAATTAGTAGAATAGCCAATACGGGTACCTACCTACTACCTCGTAGGTGGTGTGGAAAAAACGGACTCAAATAACAAAATGCACATTTGCAGGAAAAATGGGTAAAATTAATGAAAACCACATATAACACTCGGAGTAGTTTCCACAAACACCAAAACACTTTCTGGTTCAGACTTACTGGTTCTGGTTCAGTTTTAATCGTCTTCGGACGATGCCAACTTGGTTGGCGAAACGCGCGTCGAGCGAAGTGAAAGTGTTTTGGTGTTTGTGGAAACTACTCCGAGTGTTACAGTTACATCAAAGGTTCCACCCCTATCCAGTAGTAAAAGCACATATACAGTGTAATTCAACTAAATCTTCCAGATGATATTCCGGAGAGATACATTCATTCCTGAGCATTTTTCTTATTGAAGTAGCCAGTTTCGATATTTTCGCTGTAGAAGTCAGAACTACCCTCGACTTTGAACTCTCTTTGTGAGATATGGTGGGGATTAACCAAGAAGTAAATATGACCTTTTATGTACATAATTTATTGACAAACTTTTTCTAGTCTGCCTTTTTCTCGTCTGATTAACGGTTTACGAGAAATCTGCGAAAATCCGCTAGGGGTACAATCGTCGCTAGCGGTGGTTTTCCTGAAAAAGGTCCACTTTTCGTTCCTCTCCAGCGCAGGATGGTAACTCATCGGATCTTAATTTCTAATACTTTCAAGATTTGGTACCCCGAAAATAATTTCTTTATAATTTATTTCTTCTGTTGACTATATTTTAGTCTAATTTACATGGACCATAACCATATATTGAATGAAACAAAAATTAAACAACAGAGCTGCTGTTCTGAAATTATCTATTGATATTAATGCAGCATCATTTGAAAAGAATTGAACACCATTGAAAGAATTTGGAAAACTCATTAATGGCACATTGTATATTGGAAGTAATCAAATCCAAGCGTCCCTCTTTAACTGAACGATAATGGGTTAACATGACACGAACACCTATATATACAGATGATATACATTTTGACATTAGGCTTTGAAATACATGACTATAGCGATGATTTTAATGGGCAATGACATGCACCGTGCGTTTGAATTGGAATAAAACGTGCTGATTAGTCGGATCTGGTGAACATGGCGCCCGTGGGATGGACTCGCGAGTTTTAATATAACATCCGCAATAACGGGAGATCATTTTCATATAGGTTCGCTCTATAATTATTAGTTCAAACAACGTACATAATTTCAAATAGTCGGTAATAATCACCACAGTAACGCGAGCGCAAATACCAGTCAGTTTTTCACCGCAGATGATGAATGAGGGGACAAATTAAATTATCTTTTAATATGAAAGGGACTAATTTTCTTGTGGCCGGAAAAGTTTAAAAGCCTCAAACTGTCCCGCTAGCCGGTATATGATGTCCGGGTGAACCATTATTTAATGTAACGTTATTTCGGATATAAATCACCAAATGTTCTTTGTGGTCTTACGTAGTACCAGATATTTAAGAGACAACCTTCAAAAAAACATTTTTAATACGTCCTTCGGACGTAACGTTAATTCTATTCGATAATTTTGTTAGAGGATTACGGATCATACGCTACAGAATACAGAAGTAAGGATACTAAAGGAACAAAATATACAAGAATTATTATAGTTTAGCTCTGCAAGCCTAGTAGAGCCATGTTGTAGTTGATAATACGTCTCCGTTTCTTTCTGTCTCTTGCTTTTCCTTTCCATCTGATAATTTCCAGCTGTTGAATTTCAAGTCGTTTTCGCCCTCCGCTGTCATCTTGTTTTCATTCTTCCTCTCCTCTGCTTCTCTCTAATAGTTCTCTATAGGATTATTGTTTGGCATTCTTTCAGTGCTTCCGTCCTAACGACCGTAACCTTTGAGCTTTTATCACTTCTATTATATTTGTGTCCTTACATAGACTCGTTCCTTATTCGTTTGTTCTTCTAACATATACATATTCAGTTCTTTTTCCTCCCAACATTTTCCTCAGTATCTTTGTCTCCCATACCCCATACCTTCAGTCTCGTTTGTTTAGATTTATTTAATGTCCATGTTTGGCTAGATATGTAACTATTGATCGTATCACTGTCTTGTATAAACTTGTCCTTGTTTGCCTAGTAATATTTTTATTTTTCAATATATTCTCTGTAACCCATTTATTTCTCATTTATTTCACATTTATTTCCTCTTGTAATTATTCTGGCCTCAGTTTGTTTCCCTATATTCCCAATTTGTTCCTATTCGTGAAAATATTGTCCCTAAACATGTGAATTGCTCTATTTCTTCAATCTTCAATATGGTAAAAATAAGATTTATCCCCTCATTACTTCCGGTGTTTTGCAATTTACCGATATGAAATATGTGGTTACTCTGGGTAAAAAAAATGCATCAAATTGCGATTGATATAAAGAATAAATGTACCAAGAGGCATGGGTAAAACAAAATCAGAATTATACCAATTGGTGAAAGAAAATTAAACAACACATCCGGATTATCATATGGACAAACTGCTAAGACAACATAGACATGAAATATTGCGGTGGGGGGCTAGTCATAATGTCACTTTTAATTTAGCAGATGTAGAAGCAAGAATCAAATGTAGTAGGAATATTTAATAAATGTATATAATAATTTTAATAAATTTAGTAGAAAAGTCTTGCGAACCACAAAACTAGTAAATAACTTAACTGTCTTTATGATTTTCATTTTCTACATCGTATCTTTGTATGTCGGGTCGTGTCAAAACATAAGTTTTTCTTGAATGAAATATGGCCAGTTTACATAAAAGTCCGTTACATAAATTGCCAATTGAAACATAAGGGTGAAAGAATTTCAATTATGTCTTCAGAACTATTGGTTAAATTTTGTTTTCTTTAATGTGCCCATTAATGCTAACGGTGGACATTTTCTAAGTGGAAACTTCCGAGTCGTGGCTTTCTTTAAAACTTTGAACGTTTTATCGTAGTTTAATGGTCACCAAAAAAGGAACGGGCATTTTTTGTGGAGTTTATATACCATCTGTGAAAAGCCACGTGTTTCTAGCGCCCCATGAATTATAAATTAAAAGCTAGAATCAATTATTCCTATAAAATATATGTCCTGTATAATTTGTTCTTCAGCTGACTATTTTATTCATTGTCGATTTGATTTATTTATGTTATATTATAATCGAACCATCCAATTTTATTGTCTTGAAGGTCTAGACTAGACTAGACTGTAGGTTTTCGTCCTTTGTCACCTTTCTCTGAGATAATTCAATTGCCAGGATCTTTCTCGCAAATTGAACTTCTTTCCTGAATAGCACATTTATACAATGTTAGGTGTATTATATTTAATATTACAAATGCAAATAGCTTAAGCAAATGCTACCGAGTAAGAATCTCCCATAAGTAAAAACTTACATATTCTCTTGATCTGGTACTCAGCAAAGTGAGCAATAATCAGGAGTACACTTTGCGGAAAACACAAATGTATATAATAGAAACCGAAAATACCAAAAAAAATATGGATCGTTTAACTTTTTTTTCATTGCTTTAACTTGAGAGCGTTCTATAGTCTAGGCCATATTGAATTTAGTAAATTCTTGTCATACTTGTAATGAGCCTATGTTTGGTAAGTCGCTTTAGAATTAAAGTTTAAACGGTTTTTATGTTATTAATTTTGGTGTAAAATAATTAGAACACGTTTCTTTTAAATTAACATCAAAATCCTATCTGATACAAAAATTAACAATTCCTTTCCATAAAATGTCTCAAAATATTTGACATTTTTCGCCAAATCGAAATTCCCAGATATTTTATTCAACACGCCTTAGAGGTGCTATGCGGTCCATGCGGTCAACTTTGACTACAGTGTACTCGTTTAAAAATATGTAACCAAGAAATATAGTTCCACGGATGTTTTTTTGATCAGCTAATATAGAGCACCCTTAAAAATATTGATGAAATTACTGGAATTAGATTTCACTGGAATGGTATATTCTGACATTGTTAAATCTAACAACTCTAGCGGCCTAACTATGGTGACCCCTTGTTCACTTTAGAAGTTGTTATTTTCTATTTTTACAAAGACATTTGTGACAATATTGGGCAAAATCTGTACTGTGGTAACCACCTTGCTAGGCTCAAATCAACAAGGTTATATATAACGAGGGTTGTTAAATTTAGTTCAAATGTACTATGTAACTGACTTCATAATGGTGGTTTTTAGGTTAGGACACCTTTAAATGCATTTTATTTTTGAAATTTCCGCCATTATAGAGGGTAATTAATGAGTACTGCCGAAAGCTACGAAGTATGACAACAAAAAGAGGATACAAAACTTCGGAAAAACAGTACCAGATTGATGTAACTTTCTCAGGAAATTACCCAATGTTTAGGTATGGAAAAATTATCAGCCAAAACCAGTTATGGGGGGAACGTAGTTAAAATTCTGTGTAATATTGGAATGGCTATTTCTTCTCTATGCATGTTCATAAAAGGGAAAATTTATTCGGCAAGTTGAACAACACATTCTCTACATAATCTGTAAATTCCACGGAAAATATTTTATGGTGTATCTGAAGGACCATTCAAGTAACATAATCGTCTTCTCCTGATCCTCAATTGGTATCTTTCAAAAGTCGTTTGAAATCGCAGTTATTTATTTACTTCCGCTTACCGCTCTCCTTCATCATCAATTTCATCTAAAGCTACTAGTAAGGGTCGAACATTTATTCTGTGAAAAAATTGAGGCATTTCTCAGGAGCTATTTTATTCACTAGCTTCGGGCAACTAGGGCTAACTAATTATTCAAAATTAATTAATTAATTAATTTTGAATAATTAATTAATCAATTAATTAAGAATGGTAATTGATTCCTTGAAAAATTCTGCAGACTTTTTGTCTTCTATTGTTTTTTGAATAAGCTTACGATTCACCATTAAAAAGAACAAGAAAATTTGAAAATTCAAATCTTGGTAACTGAATTATTCCGGGACATCATGTAACATCAATAAAAGTTTCATATTTTTTTACGTACAATCGATTGCTAATGTAAAAAATGGGGAGTTGCATTTAAAGAAACAAAGTTGACCTTGAATGGCCTTGAACCCTTGACCCAAGGTCAAAGGGGTTAAGGGCAACAAATGTCCCCTTTCAAACCAAACAACTTTCGTCTGGGCCATTTGTCGATTTCTGATGAATAATTTTTTACGAACTTAATTTTCTACGGTTGAATATCTATAACGTCCTTATATTCTGCTATAATATTTACTCTTAAGATTAATGTGTACAACTCTATCTTAACTAACTCAAAAGGCTTGAGCTTTCTTGTCAAATTAGTGTTGTCTAGGAGCTGGAGGCCTCGACGTTCATATATATTGGAGCAGTCGTTGTCGCAAATCTTGCAAAATTGATTGAGAAAATGTTCGCGAAATGAGCTAGAATGAATGATTGTTTATTATCCCACATCATGTTATTTGTCGATTGCATATCTAACGTCCGAAAATTTGCTGGGTTTTGTTAACAAACACTAATAAAGAAGTGTCCCCCTCCCACATGTTTCTCTTTATTCGCTGGACAAACAGTACTTGTACTATGGGTATTGACGTTACCTATCTTTCTGTGGATATTTTCAATCTGGTCACATTGTCCATTTCGCGCTAGCTGGATTGCCTCGATGTTCACATGTCGGAGATGAGTGGACATGAGGAGACGATGTCGGAACGACTGTTCCGACATCGTCTCCTCAAAATTGACGTGATCTGGTCAACATTTGTTCATTTCGGGGTCACTGTTTCTGAAATACCGAGGAACATTTGATAGCACAATATTCCTTAGTACTTTGTTTTGGTAACGCCGATTATTTGGATATTGTTTTTGGTCGCACAACCCCAGAGTTAACTTCCATATAAAATATATCCAAATTGGGTTAAGAATATAATATTATACAATAATAATTTGTTTTAACTCGAAAGACTCTCTACCAACCAGTAAGTACATTTTTGTATTTAATGTTTAGTTCTTCTCTTTTATTTTTAAACGGTTGTATTTAGCTTAACTTCGTATATTTATTTGTTTGTTTCTCTGTTTGTTACAAATTTTGCAACAGCTTTTTGAACTACTTCCCGATGAGCTAGAGTCTTGAAATGAGGTAGGTGTATAGTGTCCCGGTGACAATACAATCTAATATTTTATCTATTACAAAAAAATCAAAATTGCGGACTTTTCTCTTTATGAACCGATTGGTCTCAAACTTGGTACTTGGGGTTGTTTAAGGTTACTGGGCTCATTTGGTTGCTTTTAACGGTACTTGGTGACGAGGGTTTGATGATGGAGGCAGGAGGTAGACAGTGGAACTTAAAAAAACTAAAAACTAGAAAATAAAAATAGGTAAAAAAACTTTTAACTTAAACCTTTCTATATTAAATCATCAGTTGTACTAAAAACTACACTACACAAATCTGTACCTTCCTGAGATTCTGACGTTTAGTAAGAAATAAAACGCTGGGCGCATAAAAACCATATTTCAAATGCGCCCCACATGTTTATTTCTTACCAAACCTCAGAATCTCTGGAAGGTCCAGGTTTGTGTCCTAATTATTTTGTAGTTTTTCGTACAACTGAGAACTTTTAAGTTCTTTGCTATTCATATTTGTTTTGCGAGAAGAAATCTTGGGTTTGTAGCAATTCATTACATAGAGAAATACGCAAATAGATGAATAATAAGGAAGACACACTTACCAGTTGCATATCTGGACATATACGGAAACGAACCACTTAGAAGTTGTACAAGTTCTTTCACCTTGTACGATTTGTTTTATTGATCATTTATACTTGAATTTAAGATATTCATACCTCAACACTTTCAGTGACCTTTTATGATATTAGTTTTTGACGGAACTGACATTCTTAGAAAATACAAACCTACTCTACTATTTATATTTGTTCTATTTGAACATATTATATATAAGAGTATTAGACATACAGTTATCCAGAAGATGTTAAACTTTAAAATGCATAAAATCTTGAAGAATTAAAACAACTACTTTTCCTAGCTATATGCTAGAAAATATTGAATTACATATACAATAGAATTCTGAAGCATTTAAAGAGGGAGTGACACAGAAATTGCTTGCTTAGTCAAAACTAAAATGATCATAATGATTTTAGTGTGTTTTAGACGTTTTAGACATTTTAGACGATATGTTTTACACATATCAATGACTGACTCACAGAGCACCGCACCTGCTGGGGCCCATCGATTAGCCACTTTTTTACCAATTCACTTGTCTGCTATACCCCCCCCCCCTTAAATAATACATTTATTTCGTATAAAAATAGCCATGATTTGGCAAAAATAAAAAAACTGGCAGAAAGATAATAAGTTTTTTTTCGGTTCTTCACCCCTGGGGGTGGCTTAGACACCGATACCGCTAGACGAATTTACGGGGAGTATGTGCATGTTAAGTACTATGTTATAATATAATCAGTGAATTTTTATCTTTCAATTACCTTTCAAATATTTTGAACTTATACTATTATTTTATATTTTGGATGGGAAAAAATAATTTCTTACCTTTTAGCATGATTGCTACTTATTTTTTAAATCGGTTTACCAGTAAAAAATTTAAGGATCTTGAACATATGTAAAAAATTGAGTGCGTTTCTTTTTTTTTGTAACTGAATGTATAAATTAACCTATTTTACCACGGAAATTCAATTTTGACTAAATGAATTTGGGAAAAGTAAGTCATACATGTTGTATTGTGACAAATGAAAGCTATTAATTTGGCTGCGGTTATAAATACATCTTGTCCAGAACTCATAAACACGACATTCGGTGCAATTATTTTGTTTCATGTTTTATATCTGTTTGCATCGCTTGTTTAATTATCATCAAATTGAAAACGCGCAATATGATCATTCCCAAAGCAATGCAGAAAATTTATTTGTCAAATCATAAAGGAATGTTTATATTGCAAACAGGATGATGTAATATCACATAGGTATATTTAGTAACGTGCTAATGGGGTATGTTGTGATTAAAATTTCTGTTTATTGCTTTAGCTCGGACATCCAGCTATGTTATAGCCTCGTATGAGTTTTATGATTTCGAGGCCCGCTGAATGGAGGTGTGGACAGGGTAAATAGTATTATTGGCAATCGGTGATATTTTGTTTATTCAGTCAATCGCCCATTTTTGATTTGAATAAACAAAGGTATTCGTTTTTATGAAATTAATTAACTCTATGCATAATATAGCATTCATTTAGAGCCACTGAACTTTTGTTCGTATACGCTATGTCCATAATAAATTCACAAATAAATTCGTAGATGTTTGTACACTAGTATAGTTTGTAACATCGAAATATGAGGCATAAAAACCCGAGCAAGAAACCCTCATTATATCGATCTTTTCACACGTGCTACCGCATTTTTTAGTATAACCGATTTCCAGGAATTTAAGGAAAAACAAATGATTTTATATACATCGCCCACCACATTATGACATTATCATGTAGTATAAGAAAATATTGATCACACTATATACCTTTCGTCATATCATAAAACAATTGGATGGTGACTGTGATGCAGAATAAGAATGTTTCCCATTCAAATATTACGGATTCATTTTACACGTTCCTCGGCCGTGTCACAACTGCATCAATGGTATTCATTTGGATACCTAAATTGACTAATACCATCGAACGTTTTGTGGTAAAGTGGGGTCAACAATAATTCTTGAAATAGAAGTAATACAGTTATTATTTAATTTAGTGTATTATTTTGATGGGTTTTGTATTAAAATTGATTAGTTATTAGTATTCTATCAAAACATAACAACTTGTTGCATGAAAGCGCCTTTATAGTGACGATTTTAGCTTGCTGTCAGAAAAGTTATACTGCCCCGATCTCTCATTGCGGCAATTGTGGGTATCCTTTGAAAATTTTTTATGTCTCATATTTGGATGTTTCAAACAGTACACTTATCTAACTTAATAAATTTTATTGTATTTATTTAGCACCATCGCCTGTATTTTTTGTGCACATTACTATATTATACACTGTGTTCATTTTAAAACTTATCACCCCCTATAATTGAAAAACCGCAAATTATTTGAGAAATCGCCGGGAACGGTCGATTTTTTAGGGGGGAACATTTTTGTCAATCAAGGTGTCTTGATATGTTCATCCCCCTAACCCTTAAGTACCCCTATTTTTAACTCTTAAATGGAACTACCCTAAGTGTTATACATCACTTGAAAGCCCTTTTTTGCCAATCATTTTTAGAAATCGGATGAGGTTTTAAAAAATTATTCAAATGCACAATACAATTTACCACCCCCTTTAATTGAAAAACCGCAAAATATTTGAGAATTCGCCGGGACACGTCAATTTTTATTTTAGAGAGGGGTCTTGATATATTCATCCCCCAACCCCTAGCAACCCCCATTTTAAAATCTTAAATGGAACTATCTCACGTATTACACATCATGAAAAAGTCACTTCACTTCATCATCAAATCATCACTTCACATCACATCATTCATGGTGAATACAGCAGTGCAATACCTTTGGGGATTTGTTGAGATTTTACAAAAATATTAAAAAACATTTAAAAAATAGAAATTCAAGGAATAACTAGCTAATAAATTTTTTATTTTATTAGGTGTTCAAAATGTTGACCATTTATTTCCATGCAATAAAAAGACGGTGCCGAAATTCCTCGCGCACTTTTTCAAAAGTTTCTTGCCTGATATCCCTGCACGTAGCTGTTATACGAATTTTTAGATATTCAATATTTCGTGGCGGTGTTTTTTAAACCACTGATTTGAGATACCCCCATAGGAAAAAATCATTTGAACTGAAATCAGGAGATCTCGCAGGCCTTCTATTCGGCACTGATTAGTGCTCCAACTTATTTTCTTGGGGTTTTCCCAAAAATTTTTGGAGGCCTCTGCACTTTGGTCGGACCACTTTTATCCATACTATAAATGCGATGAACATCAATGTTATCCTTTTCCAGCATAATTTCCAACGTATTGAAAAAGTTTGTATTTGTGACCTATATATTAAATGCCATAGCTCTAGCAGCCAGGCTTTAGGGATATTTCAGGATGTCGCATGCGAAATCGATCTTTATATCTATGCGATGCGATCTTGATATCTATTTATACACTATAAATGCCATTTTTAGTGGCAAATTCAAAGTTGTTTTATTTCTGTAGTAGTCACCCCAAACAATCTAGACTCTAATAACAATATAAGTATGCTCAACAAAGTCTTTCTTCATCTTCACTAAATGTGGTTGAAAATCATCCCAAAACCTTTGGTATAATAGGATGGTTGAGAGCAGCCAAATTCTTCAATATCATTAAGGCCATATTAAGACGAAGAGCAAATGATGCAAACAAAAGAGCCAAAGGCTGTCTTTTGTTTGCATCATTTGCTCTTCGTCTTAATATGGGCTTAATGATATTGAAGAATTTGGCTGCTCTCAACCATCCTATTATACCATCTTTTACAGCCTCGATAGCATTCCGCATAGCCTCTTCATCCCACGATTGTCTGGCTGATTGTCCTTTCATGTTTACCCACCATAGTTTAGCTACACTGTGGTGGGTAAACGTGAAAGGATATCAACCAGACAATCGTGAGATGAAGAAGCAATGCGGATTAAAAAATTATACCGTTTTTAAATTCAAATTTAAGTGTCGTTGTAAAATGACATAGTGTGTCATTCTACCGTCATGCATGACTATGTCGTTTTACCCACAATAACACGTGCTCCTTTGTTCTTACCTGATTTTTTTATCTGATATTGAACGACAATTCCGGGTATATGCATCTGTATTACACGCTTACAGCTACATCCTATCGTGATTTCACTCTAAAACACACACAATTTGGTAATGAAAGCACACTTGGGGCACAGCACATTTAAAGTTTCGACGCCACAGTAAAAATGATTTTTTGAGGTTAACTGCTGCCTATCGTAGCCGCAAACCAAATCGAGTGGAAACATAATGTTCGGTTACCTTTTGCTAAACAAAACTGCACCCATCCGCTAGATAGCACCATTAGTTACAAAATAAGGAGCTCTATGTAATTTTATATGCGATATACCATAGCGGTAAGCTCTTAGAATTTATCTTTACTCTCTGGCAGTATTAATTGATTAATGATTACAGGGAATGAAAAAAAAATGCTATATTTTTTTATAGGGGGAACAATCCGAGGAAATCGGTAAAAGCTCGTTTTAAAAACTTTTTATGGGGTGAGCAAGTAAGTAACAGAGAGCATCGGAAAAGTAAAAAACTTAAATGACAATGCACTGTTGAGTGGTTAACAAGATTGGTCTGTTATTAAGATAGCAATCAGTTTTATTTCCTACCATAAAGACTGGGAGCAATACATACACTTTCTTAAGATGTGAGATACGTACCGCATACTGTAATCTGACAACGTGAAGGGGAATGGGAATGCAGAATGTTATTAAAGCTCTGTCGAAATAAAACCCTTGTTTTTTTCGAGTGTATTACTCTTGAATATGACACGATTATGCGTGAGACGAAAAATTCGCCCTCTCGTCCAATTTTGTGATTACTTGATTCCGAGAGATACGCATTCAATGTTTCAACTCGCCTTCAATAAAGTGGAATAAACGGCGGGGATAGAGTGCTACTGAATGAGTTACGATATTGCCGCCAATGTTAGTGTTTCGGATGATTGTTACACTTTCGGATTATTTACCCTCTATATTTGCCGAATGGTATTTGTTTGCTATCCTACAATTTTTAAGTGTCCGCAAAAACACAAATCATTTACGTGCTTTATTTTCGAATTATTCACGATCCATAGCAATTTTCCGCTATTCAAACCAAAAAATATACTTCTCGTATGATGTTTTATATGTAATAAAATGTTTATTTCATGTTTGTTGTCATGCCAGGACATGCAGCTAGCTATGTGTTATGTTTACGATATAAAGGCTGCCTAAAAAATAGTTTTATTTTCTCAAATATCCTTTCTGGAGTACAAAAACTCCGAATAAAAATATTCATAAATATTAGATCTAAACATATATGCGTAGCTTTTGTTAAAAGAAATAGCGAAGAATTCTAAATAACAATTTTCAGCCTTTATAACAGCGGAGTAGAATAGGAGGTGAAAATAATCATAATATTTATTAACCACCCCAGATACATAAGTACCATGACGAGGAGTTGAAAATAAATGATTTTATTTACTTCATGTAATTGTGGTTTTATATTTTTGAAGTAATGTATTTGAAGTAATGTGTGACGTTATTAATTTGATATGTCAAAAGTGGCTTCCTGTTAAATTTATTTCCATTTTATAATTTTAAACCATGATGAAGCTTACAGATGCGGAAAAGACACGCATCGTAAATTATTTTAATACTGAGTGGTGTTTAAGTAGTATTGCCAACCTTTTCCAAGTTGCGAATCTTGCATATTTAAATTGAAAAGAAATTGGTTGGCAGGTGAGGATTTAGCGTACCATCATGGGGGAGGAGCGGCAAGAAGAAGCAATTTAATTCAAGATGAAGAAATTATAAATTGGTTAAGAATAAACACCTTCGATACAGCTGCAGCAACTTGTCATGGTATGCAGTTTCTTGCTTCCTTGTAGACATCTAGATGCCGAATTAAACAACGCGATATAAGTAATTATGCAGCTGTTAAAAAGCCTTGGCTATGTGACCGCAACAAAGAAGCAAAGCTGCTCTTATTATGTCGACAAGAAGATTACTGGTTTAGTGTCATTTTCTCCGACCAAAAAATGTTTAAGTCATGCCACGATGGGTCACTTCGTGTGTATAGACCAAGAAACTCGCGGTGCAAAAAAGGGTAACGATAAGTTCATACGATCTAAATTGAGATCGAAGAAAAAGTAAAAAGTCGCTAAGTCCTTTGTAAAACAAAAGCGCCAGCCTTTGTCTTTGAAGGAGATGCCGATAGTATGCATGGGCGGCCACTTTGTTTTACAAAAGACTTGCCGACATTTTAACTTTTTATGCGATTTCAATTTAGATCGTAAGAACTTTACCAAGCTAGTTAATAGTAGCGGTCGTTTTTCTATTAATATGTGTGGCTGACTAAGCGCGGCCAGTTTAGGAATCTGCTGGCATATGGAAGGAAGGCTAAATGGCAAACATTATGTTACTATCAATTGCCAATTTCCCAATTCACAACTGCATATTAGTGCGGGACTGGTTCTTGGACAACAACAAGTTTTACCTTGGCCATCCCGAAGTCCCGATCTCAATCCAATTGAAAATGTTTGTGGACGATTTTGTGGAGAACTTTTGTTGGCCATTAAGAACGCTTGGGAAAATGTGAATGCATATTACTGTCGAAGTTGTAGAAATATGTAAATATATATGATACAATACATCTATCAAAGTCAAAAGGATCAGAAATTACAATTACAAGATATATTTAAAAAAATAAAAACAATATATATCTTAAATAAACAGATAACGAGGTGACGTATCTATTCAAAAATTATTGAAAATTTATGTCGAAACACGCTGTTAGGTGTTCGAGCCGAGAGCTAGCACGCTAACCGCTCGACCACCGTCCCCGTAATATGTGTACATGAAATAAGGTCTGCCCAGGAGGACCATTTTTGTTACAATTACTTTTCTCCATTTGAAGACGTGTACATGCCATAAGGTCTGCCCAAGAGAACCAGATAGTTTCCCAAAAATACTTTTAGATTATTACGTCACAGGATTTTTTTTCACAAGGTCTGATTTGTATTGTAGCGCGAAAAACTATTCTAGATTGGTAGTTTGACGCATGCGTGCAATGTAAAAGCCATAGTGGAAATGGTGTCGCTAGCCGCTTGTTAAAAAGTGCACCACAGAACCGAAAGGAGCATAAGATAGTGGAACAATTGATTTACATAATTAACAATAATCGATATTTTAGTACACGAATAATAATGCTAAAAAAGGATTATTTTAATGCACAAACATTTAATATATTTTGCGCAACCATTTATTATAATGCTAGTTCTAATCTTATTCATTTAAATTATATACGTTTATTTATTGCGAGGTATGCGAGATAGTATATTATTTATTGCGAGATAGTATAATGCACAAAATAACAATTTTAATGCTTGAAGCATTTATATTAATGGGCGCTTCATCATATCCAATTTTAAAGAGAGAGATTTTTTTTATATTTCACATATGTAGGTCATATAGGCAACTACTGAAATTTTTAGTTCGGAATTTGGTTGTTTCTCTTAAATTTTTGTTATATGCGTTTAGATTTTGAGTATAAGTGTATCAAAAATCAATACCGTAACTTGGTTGTAGCCTTTCTTTTCACAAGTATATACATTTAAAAATTATAAGTAGTGGAGCTGGAGTACCCCACTGCTGATTAAAAGAGACAAGAAATAAAATATCTATATATCCTTATGCTGAAACCGTCATTGGTCTACTGAGTTCCAGATAAATTTCCTAATTCTACGCCTCTGTCACCGTTTTTCGGAATATCGTATATACTCGTACACCAAGCATATTAATTTTCATATTTACGTAGAGTTAAAAAAAACGAAATTTCGAAAAGTTAATAATAATTCAAACATAACATGACTATGATATGAGGTTTCTGTATCAAAAGGTAACAGTTAGTTATATTTACGGCTCCATTGCAGTAGTAACTCGATTGAGTTGATCACGATATAGATCAATCCATCGACTTATAATCAAGGGCTGAATATTTATTTACATCAGGCACAGTTTAAATATATTAGGACGTAGCAACGTAACGTTGTTATAACATTATAATTAAATTTTAAACAAATCATGTATCAATTTGACTATTGTCAGCACAACTATCTTAAGATAATATCAAGAAAGTTGTGGTGGCGGCAACTTGAACTAAATATTTGTATTAATTACGAGGTAAAATATACCTTCGAAGTTTCAGAACTGTATTTCAATTTGAGATAGAGATCATTATTGGATATTTGAACATTAATCTTAAACTTTCCCTCTAATACAATTTCTTCAATAAAATAAAAAGCATTGAGAGATAAATCTCCAAAGAATGAATGTAAACATTAAAGTGTAACTATTTATTTGGGCACAAGGAAAGAGTATCCTAAATCTTCTTTGCTTTAACACTGTAAAAAATAGCCACCACTGAAAAACAGAATACAAAATATACTAATTTGTTAAGTAACAGTATCGTAAAAATTTGAGTTCCGAGTTATAAAGAAAATAAAATTTGTTTGTTCACCAGCATTTCAATTTCGCGTAGCAGTTTCTTCAAGAACATACGTTGGCTTTTTAGCGAAACGAACAATTTACATAAATAAAAGCAAAAACACTTGATTCGATGCATATCATAAAGTAGACGTAAAAGAGGACTTTCCCTTGTTTGGACTATAGGCCATTTTAGTGTTTTATACACTTAAAGAAAAGGGGATTTTTTCCTACAGATCCGTATCTGAATGAAAGGTTTCGTATTGTACCAGAATTTCTAGTTTTCTCATTTGGAATAGAAATATATGAGTTAGCCTACATTCGGATAGGCGCTATAGGAACGTGGCGACGTCGGCGCCGAGCCAGAAACGCCACCTCGACGCTCGGCGCCGCCTTCCAACTCACCAGAGACGACTCGGAAGTGTACCGGCTTTTTCATACGAAACAATGCCCCGTGACACCGGCATGTGAAACATTTGCACCGATATAAAAGGAACGTCCACTGGATATATAGGTTAAGGGCTTAATTGTAGACTGCGGATGCTATTTCCTTCATTCTTCCTTCATTCACGAGGTTAGCTGCCAAATGTATTCCATTATAAAAACAAAACCTGTATCTCTCACAAAAGAAAAAAATATTTTCCTGGCTCTAGTACTTACTGTATTTATCTGATAACAAAAGTTCAAAAAATAAATGCCATACCATACCATTTATTGACCACTTTATATAAATAAGAAGAACATTTGAAGTAAATATACAGTTTTCTTGATTAAAATTGATATCTAAATTATTTTAAAGATCTAAATTGTTTTAATACTGGGTGACATTTAAGTGCTATTGCCAACTTTTTCCAAGTTACTAATAGTTAATCTATACTATTATTATATATTAGTGTATCTTCTTGTGTAGATTTATACACTCAGTTTATTTTTGTTCCTATTCATGCTTTCTGTTTCTTTATTCTTTTCTTTATTCTTTATTCTTTTTTTTTCTTTCTTTTTATAGCACCACTTGTAATTTATATATTTTGTATTTTCTCACTTTTGGATTGTATCAATTGGGTTCGCCTGTAGATACAATATTGTTAATAAATAAATAAATAAATAAATAAATAAAGTTAGTAAAAGTTGCATATTTAAATTGAAAAGAAAATGGTTGCATGGTGAGGATTTGGCATACAATCATGGGACAGGAGCTGCGATGACAAGTAATTTGATTCAAGATGAAGAAATGATAAATTGGTTAAGGAGAAGCGCGTTTGACATGGGTTGAGTGTCCCAGGTCTCAGTAAGACTGCCACAGCCCATCCTCAAATCTGCCTACGTCACCCATCTATGTGCCACCAACGTCCGTTTTACTTAACTTCGAAAATCGAAATCCTACCGGTCAAGTCTCGACGGTCCCTTTATGGTTTATAACCATATTTGATTTTAG
The DNA here is from genome assembly GCA_964058915.1 of Tetropium fuscum. NCBI lineage: Eukaryota > Metazoa > Arthropoda > Insecta > Coleoptera > Cerambycidae > Tetropium > Tetropium fuscum. The sequence continues at coordinate 108,246 of CAXKVY010001475.1, forward strand.
AAAGTTACTTTGGCGGATATAATCACTAAATGGCAAGACGTTATAATTAATTTTTTATATTCTTTAATTTATTGTCTAATATGCTTGAGCTACTAATACAGATGAAAATAACGTGATTTCAAAAAAGTATAATAGTCTATGGAATTGGTACATCTGATGTAAGGGATAAGATGAGGTAGTTCTGATTTTTTTTATGTTGTATGTGATGAAGTGGTAATGACTAATCCAAGTTTTCCACCTCGAAAGCCCTCCGGATAATGTTAAAAACTTTAAAAACCATTAAATTATCGGAAAATTACAAAATAGCAGCAGCCAATCTTGCAAAAACATAATAGTCCTGCTGTGTGATGACATTCATGAGCCATTCATCGATTACCTTCAGATTACGATTTCGACCTGCCTGAGCATGACGATGAAGAAATGCTACCGAAGCAAGCTGCGTCCAAACTGTGTACTTTGTACCAGCCTGGCACAACAAAAATGTACAAGAAATACGAGTAATAACAATTTTCCCCACAGTACTATACATTATATACAATAAGGTGTTTTATATTACTACACACATTTTAAATATTTAAAAAATGATTGGCAGACCTGCCAAATAGTGCCCAGGCGATATACACGTTAATGCGAACGCGTTTTGTACGCAAATCAGCAATCCGTGGGCTATTGAGGACACTTCGCGATGCCTAGCCCTAGCCATGTCCTGCACCATGCCAATGTGCCTGTCATAGCTGTTAGCATAGATGTTCGCAGTTCGCATACAGCACCTAGAGCTGTAATCTTAAACGGTCCTTCTTCCGTAGATATCTCCTACGCGATAGATTTTTTCTTAATAATAAATAATTAAGAAATTAATTATTTATAATTTACAAACCCTTCTAATATTTGCTTACTTACCTCAACAACTTTTAATAGTTATACCTCAGGAACTATCAAGTCTACATAGACCAAATTGGCCTCGTTTTATTGTAAATTTATTGTACTTTAATAATTTATATGATGACTTTTACCTTAAAATGGGTCCTTAGTGGTCAACATTGACGAAAGAAAACTGAAATTTGCAAATCTTTGAACAGCTGTATCTTAGACACTATTTGGTCTATCGAGAACAAATTATATTCGTTTTGTTGCAAATTTAGTCTACTTAAAGTGTGCATAGTGAATTTTTTCGTAACATAGCTCCTAACACTATGGTAAAAATTGAGAAAAACAGAAAAAGTAAGAAATATTTATGGTTTTTCAAATATTTAACAAGGATCCGGAGGGGTTCTGAGGTGGAAAAATTGGATTGGTCATATCCACTTCGTGGTATACAACATATAAAAAAATCAGAACTACCTCATTTGATGCAAGGCAACACCCACCCTCGACCCCCCTCCCATGTTTCGTACGATTTCCATGTACTGTAATAAAAAATCGTTTTCCAGACAAACGCAGCACTGTGAAACCTTTTGTTGTCTGAGAATCTCTCTTAGTTTTCATAATCTATCATCTATCATATGCTTTTACTTGAATATAGCATTAGGGAAAAACAGAGGATGTTGGTCACGGGCTGCCGTACTATAAGGTTATGTCAACATATAATATTTCTACAATTGAATCTCTCTAGACCTTAAGGAGACGAACACTGGTGCCAGTACCTTACAATTAGTAAATTTAAGAAATCAAACATTGATTTTGTACCTACTAGAAATCTTAAATTTTCCGATAAGAACTAATGTGAGGGTAAATTTTCTTTTAAATTCTAAGACGTTATTGTCCATTTAAATTGTGGTCAGATACTGTAACAAATAGAAAATATAAATCTGAAATTTAATACTTTAGGAAGTTCTGCTAATATGTCAAATATTCCTTACGGGCACTAATAGCTTCTCCATCAGCAAATAAAAATTAAAATTAAGTCTCGCATCCACCTAAGCCATTAGCAAAATAGCAAAGTAAACCCGGCTCCCCTTTCGGCAAATTTATTAAAAGAAAAACAGGTTGAGATGAACCGTGAATCACGAAGGTCGAAAGCTCTAAGAGTAGCTGTAGGTTAGATATATCCTGCAATCCTGAAAGAGGTGGTAGTGATTCCTACTTTCTAATTCAGAGCACGTTCCTTTAATACCATCACACATCCATACTCAGCCATGCCTAACTGCTAAAATTTGTCGGACTCCTTTGTTACCATATACTTTTGTTTCTTTGTACAAGAGGAACTACGTGAATAAATTGCTTTTATTTATTTGATATTTTTTGCTATCGGGATCGGTTTTAAATGGGTTTTTAGACAGGCATTTAATTTGCGAGGATCTAACACCTAGATAAATGTGCTTTAGGAAAGGATTAGGCGCTTGGAGTTATATATGGGGAGGATTTAATTAGCCCCAAAAATAAAATTAAAATATCCTCTCTTTTAATGTAAGGACATTTTTATGTAACATTAAGTGTAGACATAATTTAAATTAAACTTCAGGAAAAAATGTATTTGGACAGTAAGTAACCATCTTTTTAAGGTATTGACGAGTAAAACTGGCCAGTCAAGTTGCTTAGTTTTCGACACAGTTTTCAAAGTAGACGACACAACATCGATTCTAGCTACATACCACTTGAGTATGAAATATACTAATTTGTTAAAATCAGTAGAGACTCGTGGGGAGAAGCAAGTGAAGCGGCAATTCACCCCTATTTTCACAATTTATAATGGATATTTTGCAAGTCAATGCATTAATAATGTAATATATGGAATTATTATTTGAAATCTTAATTATCTATTAGAAGCAAGTACAATTAATAACAATTTTCGTGGCCCTGACGAAAATATTAAATTCTTAAATCGCGGACATTTTTAAGAATTATTAAAATATATGTTAAAAGAAGCCTATAGATAACAAAACCACTACGAAAAAATTAAATCCGTATTTTGTGGAGTCTCAAATACTTGAATACATACATATTTAGATAAATTGAGATACTAATTTTCTCAAAAGAATAGCTTTCACTAAGCAATTAGGTAATTATTTAATTATATTGATCACGATGAACTATTTATAACACATATGTCATTTATTTTACTTACTTTTCTTAAAGCTTATGTTGAATTAAAAATATACCACGAAAAAATTAAATTCTAAAAGAAATCAGTTCGTTGCTTATTTCAATACTTTTTCTTATACTTAAGTGAATAATGAAACTTATATTGAAAATATTATTTAGCTTTATTTAAGCATGTATACTTTTGTGTGTAGGTCTTAGATAAAAAAAATGTAGAGCATGAAACTAAAAATGTAGAGCAACTTTTATGTTTTACATATTTTTCTATTTTGAGAAATTAATATCTCGTTACTTACGTATTCTAGTAAAATATTCTAGTTAATCATTTTCCTCTGTCTCTTCCTCGAAATCTTTAATAACATTATTACAAGAACGACATTTACACTCTTTAGAGCATTTTCTGATTTTCGCAGTTTTTGCATGAACAATAAATACTTAATGATTACCGAACAAGGATTTCACTTATCGTTGGAAAATATTGGAGTCCAAAGATCGTCACTTAAATCTATTCTGAACCATCTATCTCTCCATTTATAAGCGGTGTTGGTATAATCGTATTGCTGCTGTACCAAATTTTAAGATCTAATATTTAAAGATGTACGTTTACCTCAAGAAGTGCTGGTAAAAGGCGCCTTCAGTTGGAGGAAGCTCCGCTGATGGATCATTTGTTGTTGCTAATTTGATCTTTAGGTGGTTTAATTTCTAAATTTGTTTATATTTGTATATTTGTTTTTATACAGTATAAGAAGCAATTGTGTGACGATTTCTAAAGCTTCGTCATTAGACAGAAAAAAAACAGATTTGTTTCCAATTTTAAAAAAACCAGTAATGTGTTTTCGTTTGATACACAAACTATAGCAAAAAATTGTGCGGCATAATACAAAGAAAACCCGTACCAATTATTATAAGAAGCGGTATCAAATCGCTATGCAATACAAAAGGATATTTAGTGTAAAATTGTATATCGCCACAATTTCTTGTGAATAGAACTAAGGTCTGCAATCCGCGGTTATCATATCGGTCGCTATCCCTTTTCAACTCATATAAATCCCATTTCCCTTCTCGCTCACTTAGTAGACACCTTCATGAACAAGACGGCGATTCACTAGCTTTACTGCTCAGTGGCGTATCATCGCGCAACCAAGGTGAAGTGATTTCAAAAGATGAAACTTTAAGCCAAAAAATTATGTAGTTTTGAATGTATGTAAAATATATGTATGTAAAATATATTTGCATGCTGCGTGTACAACTTAGTGCTCAATTTAGCCTATAACAATTTAAAACAAAAGAAATTAAATTTAATTGCCCAGCAAGAAACACGGCGAGGTAAGAGCGCTCCTTGTCAGGATATAATGTGGTTAGGTTACTTATTATTAGTATAGGTAAGACTGTTAGTAAAATTTAGAACAAATTAACTCACCAATTTGCGGGATATGTTATTATTTGCACATATAGTTACACTGACATTGGTATTTTTCACTGTCACTTATTAGTAGCACTCTTCACAAAAACTCACATCAGAAATTCTCATTAAATGTGAGTAAATGCTCTTCTCATTATATTTGAGATTTTCTCGGGGCTTTGCTTTTTTACTCCTTGATGTGCCTAGTCCTTCCATTGCACTACTCTGTACAAAACCACTGTAACCTATAAACACTATACACTATATTTTATAAATACTATAATACTATAATAACACTATAAAAATATTAACTATAACCAATGATGTTACAAAAACTAGACACAATTATTATAAAAACACTCGAGCACGCCTTTTACACTTCTCGTACACGTTCAATGTCGCGTTGTAAACATCTTCCTAATACGGTTAAGGACACAATAACTCATCGAACACCTACAACTGCCACTGAGACAATAACAAAAAATATTCGTTAATACAACGCGCGAAATTATACCTATATGCGTGCCTATATACATATACATCTATAGGGTGGTTATAGATGTATTTCAGGCGATACCAACAGGTGAAACATTCGCTCGAAAAAAATAAAAACAAATACACTTGCAATGGATACGAACATCCATTTCCAATTTGTTTTTGATATATTATAAATTAAATTGAGTGAACATTATTGTTTTTTATTTTATTTCCTATATTAGGATAATAATTGCGCGCCACTGAGCACCGCATTCCATTAGTTTGCATATCAAACGAAAGCAGATAGTGGTGCCCCAACCGGTAAAACAATGAAGTGTCAGGATACAAGAATAAACTATTTCCTAAATTTTACACTGTCTTTTATTATCGATAAAAATTGTTTGCAAGAGTTGCGTATCCACTTCAAGTCACGGAGTACCGGAACCATCATTTATTACAACTCTTTACTCTACTAATCTCTTTACTTATATTATTTTATAGCCGATGAGAATTGGCAATTGTTCGCATTCAATTGGCAATTGCCATTCTTGCTTTCAACAAGTTCTGTTCTTTCGGCCTGCAATTCAAAATTTGTGTTTTTGGAAATCAAGATTGTTTTTAAAAACCGAGTTTGTGATTTGCGAAACGTAAGTCTAGTGCCGTATCCCAGTTACATATAAATTCGGTCCATTTAAGGTCCAAACAAAAAAAGTGAAGAAGTAAAATTAATACATCTGCATGTACAGTTGTACTCATTAAAAAAGCGTACAAGTATTAGGATGAGAGGCGAGCTTTATTATTTTTGTGTGTAAAGCCGGCTTGTCACATGTCATAGGTTGTCAGAAATCAAATCATTGGCATCGGGCATCAGTGAAATAAATAAGAAAAATTGAATTATGTATATTGAATTATATTTATATGTAACAGTTTTATAAAAATTCCAACAAAACAAAAAACAATAACAAGAATATTTAAAGTAAAATATAATATTTGGTCATATAACCATCTTTTTCTATTACCTGAGCCAATCTATTCGGCATTGACTGAATGATGTTACATATTATAATGTTTGGATCAAGCTCCTCCTAGCACTCGTGGATTATTTCCCATAATTCGTTTGAATTTTGTGGTCTAAAATTTCTTTTTTATATATTTTTTTTACAATTAAACATTTTCTCTCGGATTAATATCGGGACTATAACTGAGATATGGCAGCACTCCTACATTATGAGTTTGAAGCCACTCCGTTACAGCATTGACGGTGTGAATGAAGCCACTCCGTTACTATCGTGTTGATAAATTAAATTATTATTGGGATACATTTGTTCAGTAGATGGGAGCATTACGTTTTCTAAAATGTTTATATAGTTCAAAGCATTAAACCTTCCCTCAACTCGCCAACAAACACCAGGCCCATGGACATTTAACCAGCCCCATACATTTACAGAGGAACGTCCAGATCTAAAAGCAACGAAGCTAGTGTATCCTTCTTCAAACCTTGTATTGTATGGAAGATAAACACGAATTTGGCCGTTATAAGTCGACTGGAATGTCTTTTCATCAGTATAAACGACCATGTTTCAAAATTGAGGGTCGCGATATACATAGATCATTGCAAAAATTACCCTTGACTGCCGGCGTTCTACAGAAACATTTTTTTTCGCAGCTGAGCGATTTTTTAACTCAGATTGACCTTTAACCTTGACCCTTCTGCTGGAGGTAGGTTGGGAGCCAGGCAATTCAGTATCAATCACAGCATCCCTCGCCTTTGCAAATGGATTCTCTCTTAAGTATCCCAGAAAAGCAGAATCTTGTTCAGGGTTGGAAATTTTGGGACCACCTGAACCAACTTTTCTCTTTAAAGAATATTGCTCCCAGCGTTGTTTAATTTTTAATATAGTTTTCTTATTTCTTTTATACAGCTGTGCTATAGCACGAATTGTCCATCCATCTTCGATTCTGGACACTATTTGAGCTTTTTCTCAAGCTCGGATAAATGACGAGGCATTTTTATTTATCTACTGTCAAAGTTTGTCAAACGCTACCTCCATTAATATCAAAAATAATAACGCCAACGCTAATGCTTTGACAACCTATATCATGTGATAACCTCCAATAACAGTCATTTATATCAGCCGGTTTTACACAAATATAATAAAGCTCGCCTCTCATTCTAAATACTCGTACGTTTTTTTAATGAATACAATTGTATCAGCTGATTTCACAAATATTTATTAGCTAAATTTAGTATCTACTTTAAATTCCACAAACTACTACAAGCACACAGTAACTACAGGCAGTAGATACGTTTGTAAACAGGTTTATACTGAAAGTTAAAACGAAAAAAATTACTTGTGATAAATCATGTTCTTCAGCTTGCATTTTAATATTAGTGTCTCTGTCACAATAGTTATGATCCATAGCCATAATAATGAACTTTACACAAGTAAAACAGGGAAAAAGAAATATAATAAAGCTCAACATCAATATTTTAAGACACACTATTTGAATAAACAAAAGTCAACACAGAAAAACAGAATCAACACGGGCAACAAGCAACTAGTCCTAAAAATATAGATTATGCGTTATGCTGTTATGGCAGAGAACACTGTTCTCTAGTTATGCTATGTGTATGAGTTCGCGATATGACCGTTAAAAATTGGTGGCGCTCTTGAGAAATGATGCATTTTAGTTTATTAATTTTTATGGGTTGGTGTTGATGTCAAAAATGTTGCTGTCAAATCAGATTTTCTATCGTTAAATCAACTATACGTATATTGCGCGTCGCGTCGTGTGAATAATTTTAGCGCGCTATAAAAAAATTGTAAATGTTACAAATTATGCTTTGCTGTATGCAAATGTAAAATTTTCAAAAGTAAAAAAGGATCGATTTCTGATAATTGTAATACATGAAACTTAAATAATTCGTTTTCCTGATTCGTAGAAAACTTATAATACAAATGATGCGAAAACCTTCGGTACTGTTAAAAGCGCGATAATGCGTACTTTAATTGAAAATACATCGATAGCTTTATTAGTTTTAAAGATACTAGTTAATTTTTAAGTAATTAGCTTTATAAGTTTTCTAATTTTTTTTCATTTGCTGATTTTAGCAGCCGGAAAAACCCTTTCGCCAATTCTCGGTTTCATATACTGTCTCCTACCCTGATGGTCATACAAGAAAACCAATAAAAGCGACGCAGTCACTGGCAGATGCATAGTCCATATCTAGTAATTCGATTAAACTCGAAAGTGCATTTACATGCCAGTCAGATGCTGAAAGAAGGCGAATCGTAGCCACCGAGAATGGTTATACGGCCATTACAACGTTCTAGGGCTATCAGGTCGTTCAATTCTCACTTTACAATTTGCAGGGCTATTACATAAACAGAATGGTTAGAACTTAATAAAACGACCCGGTCGAAGTGTACGCTAACAAAGTGGAAAGTTCACTATTCACACGAATAACCAATGAAATTCAAATTTGTTTATCATTTTCCGCGATTTGCCTGCGTTTTTGCGAATAAATGGAGTGTTAAAAGAGAATTTGCTGGTTTAGAACAAAGTAGAATAAAATCACTTTCGGTAAATTATAGATTACAGTGGACTTGCTTAACAATTGACTTCGCAAATGTGTTGTAACTTATTTGAATTTGTTATTTTATTTCTTGATGCTATAGTTTGTGGAAATTTATATAAAATTTTTATATCTTAAGGAAATCCATTTTTATATTCACTTATATGCTTCCTATTTAAAGAAAACAAGACAAATCTTTCCAAGCATTTGTTTTTTGCCTACTTAGTATACCTACTTTAAATTTGTTCTTAATATCTTATATTATTTTCTTTATATTTGCTACTTCATTTGTTTGATTTGCCCAATACACTTTGTTAATTTTGTAATGTTTTCATTTATCTTTGTTCTGGAAAAAAATATGTATTTTAAGTTTTTGTATTTAAGAGCAGTATTTCGTAGCAAATGCAATTAATACTTTATAACATATATTTATTTATAATTATAAATAAATTAAATTAAATAATGTAAATTATACCATACAGTGAACTTGCTTAACAATTGAGTTTGGAAATGTAACTTATTTGAAATTGTTATTTTATTTCTTCATGCTATAGTTTATGGACATTTATATAAAATTTCCATATCTAAGGACATTTTTATATTCACTTATGTGCTTCCTATTTAAAGAAAACCTTATCTTTAAGTATTTCTTATATATTTTTCTTACTTACTGAGTCTACCTACTTTAAATTTGTTCTTTATATCTTATCTTATTTTCTTTATATTTTTTACTTCATTTGTTTGATTTGCTCAATTCTCAATCCACTATGTTAATTTTTTAATGTTTATGTATTTAAGAACAGTGTTTCATAGTAAATACAATTAATACTTTACAACATATTCACATATTTACATTTATATACATTTATACACATTTATATACATTTATACACATGTATTCACATTCAGCATATTTATTTATAATTTATTTATAATGATGCATATTTATTTATATGTTATAATTTTTATATATGTTGAACTTAATTTTAAAAAAATATATCGCAAAAGAATACAAAATTCTCTCCCTAAAATAGTTTACAAACTTTAAAGTTAAACAGCTTTTTTAAACATTTTCTCAATTTCTTTTTTTTATTAAATGTACCTTCTACATTAAATTTCCTCTTTATAGTTTTTCATTTTTGTTTTTTGTACCTATTCATTATAATGTACTTGTAATATGGATTTTTATAAGTAGTTATTTTAACTTACTTCTGGTATAAACTATTGACTCTATAATATACAAAGGTCAATGTATAAACATACTTACTATATTATTAAAATGTCTAACATATCAAGAAGGTAAGAAGCATGATATATGCCCTATGAATATAATAAAACAAAAAAATTCTAAGTAGAAAAATACATAAAGATAATAAAATACATAATATAAAATCAATTAAGGTAATAAAACACTTGACGAGCTATGAACAGGATAGGGACTCGTCATCGGTACTATACCAGTAAGTAGGTATATCAAAAGAGGGCGCTATTTACGATACGCGGGTGAATTCCGACTGAAGTTTGGTAAGTTCTCCGGCCCGCAAGTGGACTGGCAGCTTTGCGCAGAGGCGATATCGTAACCGATGAGGTAAATCCGAGGTGCGATTATTGCTAGTTGAAAACTTTAACCAATACCCCGCCATGTGCACGTGAAATACCGTGCGCTAAGGCAATTTTTGGAAACCCCTAAGGGGGTTTAAAAAACTGAATTAATGAAATATTTTTTTTTAGTTTATGTTTTATGTAACTTTGCGTTTATGTTCTTTATTCTTTAGTTTACGTAAGAAAAAAGCTAAAAGAAAATACATCAATAAAATGAAAAAAATCTAAAAAAAGCGAGTATGATCTATGAATTGAATACGAAATATGAGTATTATTATAATTGAGTAGTTGCGAGTCGCAACTTGCGACTGTTACTTTGGTAACTTTGGTTGGATATTTATATATTTCAGTATTTGTTTGTATTTTTTATAATTTATATATTTTTTTAAAATACATAAAAATCAGTTCTCTCTCTGTTATCAAGAACTAAAACTATTATTTGAAGTTTTCAGTTGCAGATTATAAAGAAATAAGAAATAATCTTTCATTTTTTAGTTTATCAATTTCAGTTGTTCTTTTATTAGTTTTCAAGTTTATTTATATATTTATTTATAAGTTTATTTCTAAAAAATATGTTTAAGTATTAAGGTATTTGTTTCCCAATAAATAAAATGTGACAACTAACGTTATAAAGTTTGTTTATTGACATGCGATTAGTTATTGAGCCTATAACAATAATGGTAACTGCCTCACCTCTTAATTTCTTTTCTACCAAGTGCTTTCAGAAAACTAAGCTGAAAACGAAGCGCTTTTAACTCGAATCAATACAAGATGTCCTGCTATCTCCCAAACATATATCTTAGCCAGCAAGGACATTGCTAGTTACTCGACTGTCCTGGCCGCGAGATTTATAACCATACAGAAAAGAAGCAAAACAGGTATAAATAAATAAATTGGGGACCGTTTATACACCATGTTTATGTACGAGAGAATCAGAAAGTCAATCTGCGACAAAAACATTTTTATCTTAAAATGTACTTCTTGCAACTTCTTGAATTATAGTGAAATAATGGAGATATGTTTATCAAGCTTCATGCATAATTCCATTTGTCTGCACTAAATGAAGCTGTATTTATTTGTATTCACAGGGAAAGTTTGTTTATGCTTGGTTATATACACTGGCTAAAAATATTTTTGTTAGGGAATACGAATGGGTTCTTTCAACATGCAGAAAATATTATGAACTGCTGTTTACAGTAATAACCGTAATAACTAAAAACCAATAAATTTTGCAGAAAAAAATTGTAAGTAAAGCATGAAGTTTAGTTTAGAAGATATTTTATATGTGTCGCAAACTCTTCCTAAATGTTGATCCAATTTTATTGCTATATTTATAATGTCTATTTCTACATCTACATGTCTGATGTTTTAATATTTTCAACACTATGCGTAATGACATATATTTTTGTAGAAAAATTATTTTGAGCAAATGCGCAGACGTGACGTGACTATAACAGATCCTTTTTAAACCTATATAGCACAGTCAAAATAGACATTTACGCCTGCAAAAATTCGCATAGACCTGAAAACTAGTACAATACTTAAATACACTATTACAAATGAAATATGAAAAAAATATTCAAGGTCAAAGATCAGAAATATCCGTTTATCGCATATTTCTCTTATTAAATGGTAAGTGTTATCGTAACAATAGCACAGATAAAAGTTCTAGATCACACAATTGTCTATAAAACTTGTTCATATACTTTTTTTACGAATCACCATTCCTGAGATATCGCGAATTCAAAAGTTGGAAAGTTCAAAAGTCGTATCTAGGCATTTTTAACGTAATTTCCCCACTAGGAATTCTGCACGATATATTGTGATGAAGGAAGTCTGACCAGACAGTATCATCATATTGATTGAAATGGTATTATTGGTAATAAGTCGAAATAATTTAATTAGCGTTGATTTGATTTTTAGAATTTTTTATTATGATTGATAATCCACAAATTCTACTTCAGCAGATGTTGAAGTAGATCTACTTCTGCTTTACAGCACATATAGCGTATATAGTATCAAGTTCAAGTGGTGTGGCTAGGTAATGAACTGGGCCCAGAAAACTGGGTGGGAAATTAATAGATAATAATTTGGAGGCAATTCAAACTCTACGGCCAGAAACAGTTTTTTAGTGTGAAGAAGTCGGATTATTTTTTCACCAGTATATATCAATTGTCAAGGTCAGTCTTGCTCCAATGTTGAATCAAATACAACAGATTAAGATACTTATTATATTAATGAGGAAATGCATCTCTTTTCTTGGAACGATGTACAGAAATCCAGCAAGGAGACGAAGAGGAGAGCGAACATGAAGAGTTGATGTATGAATTAATGAATTAATTATCAGGTAGGTATATCCTTTTTTCGTTCAGTGTAATAAAATTGTATGAATATCCTAATATGCTTCACAAAAACTCGGAAACGTTATATTTTAGGGAAAATGTTCCTCAAACATTGGAAAGCAGCAATGAATGCTACCAATTTCACTTGAAATGGCCTGTATTCTCTATTCTAAAAAGACCCTGTACATATATTATTATATTAAATATCAGAAATTCCGAGTTTAGAAACTTTAGTTAAAACAAATCACTAATTTAATATTGGTCTAGTGCACGGCCGCCGACATGTTTAATTTCATTGGTCAGTCCACCCACACCTGTTAAGTCAGTACAATTGAATCCCTTTTAACCCTCGTTAATTGTCTGGAACGTGGAGAAATCATTATCTGGAAACCGGGTTTTAGACGCTGCCGTGATACGTCGGACCGCAAGTCAGTTTCATCAAGTTCCACCTTCGGTTTCACCCTTTTCCGCCCGTGATAATATTGCGCTCGTAACATTCATTGCTGCTTTTAGTCCACCTAACGAAACTACAATGCTACCGTAACTGTTTGGATTAAGGATCCTCTGAATATATCGTTCTGAATGGGTGCACGTTTGGAATATGCCCTTAATACACCACCTTTTATGCCACTTCCATTTCATTTAACCTGATTTTGAATATATCCCAGGTCGATATATCCCAGGTTCGAAGTCCCAGGTCGATTTTCAGAAAGTAATCTAATTATTACGCTTATTATTTACATTATTATTATATATGTATCCTGCAAATGCCGACGAAGAAGAAGACTAGCCATTGTATCATCCAGTTCACCTTCACCTCCACCAAATCGTGCATTTAGTGTCCCGCCAGGCTACTTCCAAGGAGAAGACCACCAATAATATACCGCGAAGATGAAATCGACGAAGAGTGCATCGAAATGAACAGGTGAAAGACAATCAGCGCATCTCAGTGTCATTTTTGAAAAGAACTTATTTTTAATCATTTTATTTTATATAATTTAAATAATCTTACCTATTACAATCTGATTTATTCAGCTTTATTATTCGTTATGTTTCACATTATGTAACTTGAATTTTACATTATTTAAAAATCGATATATAGCATCAACTTTTTTAAGACGGGAGTTGTTATATGAATCTTATAGCAGACTCTCAGATCTGAACTTACATCTTATTATTTAACGTTATTCAGATAACATTGCATATCAGTGCATATCATATTTATATTACTATATATTAAAACAGTCAAGATCAAAGTCAAAGTTCTGCTAGTCGACCATTTACACTGGTATTATTGCTTACTTAGCACAAATTAACAATTATTATTTTAAATTTACAATTATTTTCTAACAAATTTTCATGAGGAGAGTGGCTGTTGCTTCTATGAACGCCGTAACTAGACTCTTTATAATGTTTGTAGTTTCTACGGACGTACCATAGAAACTACGTTCTTTAGCATGCCCGCAAAACTTAACAAGTCAAAAATTAAGAAAAATGAGTTGATATTAAAAATGAGTTCACAAGGGTGATCTACAAGTAGTCCTTGATAGTTTTTCAGCAAAAGCTAACTAGTCTTTTATAATCCTAGTAGGTAAGTCCCATTAGGTATCGCAGCTGATAATTTTAGTTAAATTTTACGCAAAACATAACATGTCCAATGGGCTATTAATACAGCTTACTGTCGTTTTCAGCAAAACTTAACATGTCCTATCCTTTCTGTTGTAATACTGTCTACACATATTATGGTAACTTCAGACATCTATATATTAGTAGCTAACACTGATGTACATGCAGTTTCCTAGGATAATGCACTTGAAAATCTGTTGACACATTTCAAATGGCAGCACAATATGAGTGTTTTGAGAGAAGTAGAGAGAAGAAGACTTGTTGACTTTTGCATTGCAATCATGTATGTTGCGCTTTAGTGTGTAGCATGTGTGGAAGCATTGAATCATTAATTTTTGCGGTATTGCTGTAAATAATTAGTTAATGATGGATGAGAATGATGCAAGCCTTGTGACAGTTGGAGGCCGAAGTATTGGGACGAGAAAGCGAAAAAAACCCGTGTCAAAAAGAGATGTTGATAAAAAAGCAAGGTAAGTAAGATTCTCAGTAGGATTGTTAGGTTAGGTAATTTCAAAAAACGTCGTATATGTATATTCTATAAAATGATCCTAAAATATTAAATAATATTGTTTTAGGAACTGGCAAGAAATTATATTGACTGTTTTAACATTACCGTGCGAACACAAAAAATCCCAAGCGTTTTGTTGCAATAGCATTTCAATGGAAAACATAAATAAGGCTAGAAATATAGTTTTTTCTTGAAATTCAAAGGATAAATTTATTGTTAACTTAAATAATTTCTTATCATTAATATAAATCCTAACTATAACTTTTTAAGAATTGGTTATGGAAAGCCCTGCATGGAGGTATTTGATGAAGTAGATGCTGAATTTCTATTTATATTGATCTCTCTTTGACCCAATATTTTTGAGCATACTTCAAGTGTTTTGTTGAACGTATCCTTCTGCCACTTTCTATCCATCATGTCTTTTAAGAGTAGTGATTTCTGCTTCAGCCAGTCTCGTAGCAGATGTTCTTCGGAAACAGTGGCCGGTGTAATTCCCAGCATTCCGCAATTCCAAAAATTCACACCAACGCACCAACCAACGAATTTACACCAACGCATTGTCTTGTACATTTTCCATTTCTATATCCTTAGAAGAACCTTAAATACTCAATTGCTGGCCGACGAAGATAAGAATATTTTCGAAATATTTCAACAAGATTGACACCTTTGATGTTCCCGCTAGGAAAAGTAAAAGCTTTTCTCACGTTCATCTTTGTGTTAGGAATCTCTATTAATATTATATTCTCCCATGTCTTTTGTATGTTGTATGTATGTTGTTCAAACTGAAGAAATGTTAGTTCTTCTATACGACATACTCCACTGATACCAATAACCAACACTATCTAAAATAAGAAACAATTTCAAAAGTAACCAAAACGAAAACTAAGAAAACTTCCAAAAATTAGACATCGGCAGACGAAGATCTAGAAGCTTCGACATTAGATGTCTCTTCAGATTATATAGACGACGATGACGAGGCTTTCACTGGCTGTGGCGAAATATATTCCCAAACCACAGAATCTGGCGACTGGGTTAATTGCTTACGTTGCCGTTGGTCCAAATGGTTAGCTCCAAGTGATTCTTGCTTTAAGTTTGTAAAATTTCGCCACAATTTTGGTATTGTTATATGCAAAATAATTTAAAAATTTTTAAATATTAATTTAAAATAATTTTTATTTTGTATTAATTAAAGCTTTCGTAAACCAGACAAATTGGTTGAGAACGAAAATAAAATATAAAAATGTAAAATTAAAGAAAATAGCTCACAATAATTATAGGTATATGCATTTTCATTTTACTTTCCTTCCTACCTACATAATATATAAATACACATAGTGGGATAATGTGTTTAGTTATAGTGGGATGATGTTGATTATCAAATCGTTATCTGTATAATATTATATCAATATAATGTAATCTTGAATACACAGCACCTAAAATATGATATCCCATTTGTATCAATCGTCGTACCTTCTTTTAAAATTTCTTTTGAACATCCCTATTAGATATTCTTAAATGTAAAAAAACAATCTCAGTTTTCAATCAACCGTGCAAAACCAGCCTTTTGTTCGTATACTTCCTGAACCACAATAAATAAATATGTTATTACACATTGCAAAGGGCAAAGGACCGTCAAAAATCAAAGTTACCAAAAGTTTTATTAGGCAAAGTTGTAGAGAATAGTATTGTACAAAATTGGATAAAGAAAATAAAAAAAAATAAAATAAGAAACCACCCCTATTGCAACACCCTACAAGGGGTGTGGAGTATGACTTTTGGTTGGATACTCGGGAGATTGGACTATTACGAAGCTTTGGAAAGGACACCTAAAATAAAATAATTTCGCTTTCTAAAGTTTCGTATTATAACTCGAAATTGTGACGAAAAGAGTTTTTCTAAAATTCCGTATTATATCTCAGAATTTTATGTCACAATTCCGAGTTATAACACGGAATTTTAGAAAGCAAATATATTATATATTATATCGTTTCAGAATAGTTTTTAAATTTATTAATGATTTTTATAACATTTTTATAATGAGGAACATAATAAAATAACCGACAAATGATGCCTGCATACTTTGTTTTCTATTACTCTGTCTATGAATAATGGATAGATGCAAACGGATTCATGTCACAATTGTATAAAAATAAAACACAAATTTCCACTCACACAGAAATATCACACTATACATGTACATATTCCACTAAGCAAGTTATCTTAGTCACAAGCCTAGAATTAATGAACTACTGATGATGCTAGCTTGGTTAGGAAACGGGCATCGAGTACAGTGTAAGTGCTTGGTGGTGTTGGTCGAAGTTAAAATTGCAATTAACAAAAGATAATCGTTGTTAATCTTTGTTGTTAGCATTTTCAGCTAACCATTGTTATTTTTTTTATAAGACCATGTATTGGATTGATTAAATGGATTCACTACCGTTCATAATATTTATAAAACCTCAAGGACACTGTTGTCATCATAGTCAACACTAACATTTAAACAAATATTTGTAAAGCGACAACTGGTACTTCAGAATAATTGATTCCAACAGAAGAAAAAACAGGTTAAAATTGAATGTCGGTCGTTCATGCTGAGGCTATATTTCATAATCAAATCGATAAATCTATTAAAATCTGCCACTTGACAATAGCAAAATTGTAATATCTGATTAGCGTTTGCAGTAAATAGCCAAGTTCTTCTGATTCAATTCCCAGGAAACTTTTTCTGATAATATATTAAAGCAAACAAGCAACTAGCAGATAGAACAATAAGACTTGTAGCTTGGTAGACGTGATAAGGCTACAAATAGGGATTACACGAGACATGTAACAATGCAAACTAGTTATACACATTTACAAATGAGTAAACTTTATTTAACCTTTCTCCTCCTAACAATGTTGCTTATTTTCGCGGTGCCCGCTTGCGGAAATGGGATCTAAGATTCACTCAGTTTGAGGTATTTCTGATGCAAATGTGCCTGATTATCCTCTGCCGAGAAATTCGAATTACTTGCCGCACAGGGCCGTGCTAGCTCTCCCTCGGTTTCATCGTTAAATTCGTCGACTTTTATTAGTCCCTCAAATGTAATTTATTTAATTACCCATACATTTAAACAAATCTCTTACCATAACTAATTATAAATATATTTAAATAAAGCTTCACAGAGATACATCCTCAGAACATGCTTTAAAGAATCTACAAATTACACGAAGTTCGATTAATAATAATATTCCTTTTTTTTTGGTTAATGTAATATTTTGATAGTATTAATAGTCATTCTAGTTCAGTAATACGTTATATATGGGACAACTTTCATAAAGTTTTGAAAACTGGTAGAAATATTAGGGATAGCATAAGAATTAATTAGTACTAAACCAAAAACTTCCCGTCTCTAAATAGTGCGCTGCATATCCTAGGACGTCGTTTCAACCCTCTATTTTGAGGTTTTCTAGACTATCTCGGGAACGTTGCACTTTTTGATAAAACTACCGATATACAAAATTATTCCTTATAAAATTCTCTATGAAAAACGTGTCCACACTTTTTTTCTCAAAGTCTTAAGAAATAAGGCGCACAGAGTTCAGTAAAATAACATTTGAAATTGTAATATATCGGACAAAATTTTTGAAAATTGGCGGAAATGCTAAAGATAGAATAAGAATTACTAAACCAGAAGTAAAGTTACCACCTCTAAATAGTATGCTTCATCCCCTAGGACGTCTGTCCCCCCCCTTTTTTTGAGGTTTTCTAGATTATCTCGGGAACAGTGCACTTTTTAATACATGGTGCATGTAAAATACCTATAGATGTACGAAATTAATCGTAAATAATCTATCAACAACGTCTCTACCTTTTTTTTCTAAAATTAATATTACCGTGGGAAATATGGGAAATAAGGCGCACACAATAAGTGTGTATCTAATACTGAAATACATTGTTTGAAAATGACTAATTAGTCGAATCCGCCGTCACAAATGTGTATAAATATAGTGATATAAAAGCTTTAGTGTTTTACTAATCAATTTTAACACAAAATCCATCAAAATAATACACTAAACTAAAGAATAACTACTTATAACTAATAATATTACTTATATTTCAAGAACCATTGTTAACCCCACTTTACCCCTAAACGTTCGATGGCATTACCACAGCTGGTATACGAATGAATGCCAATGGTGCCGATGTGACACGGCCGAGGAACCTGTAAAATGGATCCGTAATATTTGAATGTGAAACATACTTATTCTGCATCACATTCACTATCCAATTGTTTTATGATATGACGAAAGGTATATAGTGAGAGTTCATCTGTTTGCAACTGTCATAAAGTATATACTTTCTACTATTTTCAATTTCTACGTTCAAAGTTCTATATACGTTCCACAGGTTCAGTTGTACGTTCCACATGTTTATTAATATTGCATGTAGTAGGTCCCTTAACAAAGCTCATATATTTTCATTTCTTCCACCTCAGTACCATCTGATCTTGTGGAATTGTTCAGCTTTATTGCATGTCTAATTTTTACGTTGCTTGGCTATTTTCATTGTCACTGTTTGTTGTGTCGCTTTTTTCAGTTACTTGTAACCAATTTTTCACTTACTTGCGTGTATATCAAGGTGGCCAAGGTACTCTAATTTGAATGTAAGTGTTATATTTCATCTGTGCTATTGTGAAATATGTCTTTGTGGCTGACTGCTCATTGACAGTTTGTAGTTTATGATACACTTTTGATGAACATCTAAAATACATTACAAAAGCGATAAATTTTGGTACATAAAATTACTCCTGGAGAGAGTTGGAATCTTTGATATGACTTTGGTAGCACTGACGACGACTATGACAACAACGATGAGGACAACTACGACGACGAGTGAGTTTCCACGAAGTTTTGGTGTTCGTGCAAATATCCGTATACTTCGCTCAACGCGCGTTTGCCGAAACGCAGTTTTTTCTCCGGGTGATGCCAACTTGTCATCGTTAACTTAAAATATCAACGTTATAAAACTACCACTGAAAATCTAAAAATTTTTTGGTAACTGGCGAACGACCTACCCTATTTTCTTTCAGTCTTATTGGAATTCTTGGATTGAATATCTACCATGGAAATTATTTATTTTAGATTGGTGTTTCTTTAAACAATTTTTAATTTTTACAAGGAATCCAATCAGACTGAAATACAATAGGGTAGCTATTTTAAAAAATATATATTTGGCTAGTTTTTTAGGATAAAAAAATGTATTTGTAATATATTTTAGATTTTCTATTACTAAATAGAGCATTAATCAACACATAAGTGGACAAATTTTTAACACAAATTTCCAAATCGTTTACGAAATATGCAATAATTGGATCGTGAAATCCGTTTATGTATAAATAGGTAAATAGAAAAAAATATGAAAATGCATGTGTAAATGAGACATTTTTTCTATGGTAAACCTTTTAATTATTCAAATGTTGCCATCCAGTATACGTATATTTCAGTTATTAAAATTAAGAAATCACAGTTAATATTTTTCGAATGTAATCCCCAAAAGGATAGGTAGGTACATAAGAATAATCTTTAATTTGGTACTACCTAAATTCGGGAATCGTAGCGCCATTTAAAGCCGAAAAAATAACAAGTTATTTGCATTTACAGATAAATTGTTATATTTACAAAAATATTCATTTAATATGCATTGTTTAATAATAATAATAATAATAATAATATAATACATAGGTACATATATTGATACTTTCAGCCTCAGAAAATATAACTAAGAAGTTAGGTTTGATTTGATCGTACTGCAGAGTTATTTACAATAAATTGCCATTCTTAGTCAAATATAGTTGCCATTGCCCACTATAATTGAAAAATATGTAAACAAAAAGTGATTATCTTTTCAACAATCTGTGTATAAGTAACGGTTTGAAAGTATCTAGATAAGTTACAAATAATTAAGTGACCAAAACAATGTAGGTAGGTATTGACGCATAGGTAATTGAAATTAATATTGTTCTAATAAATAGCTTTCAAAAATTGACGTACAAACTCTAGTCCTGGCACCGATCCAATTGGATTCTGCAGGTATTGAGTGTGCATTATCTTTGAACGTGAACGATTCAACGATTGTAGCTATTTCTAGTAGACATTTTTGTGTTTCAATAGATGTGTACATACAAATTTGGTTTTTTTAAATTCGTCTCAGCTCTAGGTATACTCGTATTACAGGAGAAAATTTATTTTGAAAACTAGAAATAGGTGGTTTTTTAGTTAATATTAATTACTCAAATAAAATGTATTCCTTATTATATATCCATATAAAAGTGCATCAACATTGCAGCATAAATCGAAGCATCTATTTAACGAATTTTAAAATGCTTTCAAAATACAATGAAAATATTACCGTGTCGTTTATAAATTTGCAGCATACTAATAAGAAATAATATATCTACCCCTCATTCTTCCCACAATAATTACCCCAGCAGTCAGAATCTTGTGTGGGAGGCGGGGCGGCAAGTTATTATATTGCGGGCAGCATTACCGCCCAGGATCGGGGCACGTTGGTAAATTCTAACCACAATTCAGTCCAAAAATGAGAATAACAATCTTATATTAAGTTATGTTGTAAGTTAAGGATAAGTTAATGAAGTATTTTTCGCATCAGTTGAAGTAACTGCGGCTAGGTGAACAAGTCTCCTTTAAAAAAATTACCGTCGTGTACTACTTAGCGTAAATTATTAATTAGATTAGAATTAAGGCATTGCTGATTAAGAATATAGTTCCATGTTGGTGTTTATATCAAATTGAGATTAACATTATTTTCTCTAATTACTAATATTATCCGAAACACTTCCGCGATTGTCAAAATGAAAAGTGTTAAGAGTTGCACCGTCTCTGAGGCTAATTAATTGTCGACGTTTCGGCACATGCTTTGGTTTTATTTTTAATAGAGGCTTAGGAGATAGATGTTGGACAGGGAGGCAACAATCTACTTACTCCCGAGCCCAAGTCTAGGAATCCCTGAAGTCACATCACCATCCTATTATCCCCATATAGTCAAATATATAGTACAGTAAAACTAACACAAAAACAGGCCAAACGAGAACATTCAAAAAAAAATTGTCTCCAACGCCAAATGGTTACATTCCCTTCTCGTAGTTAGTTGTAAAAAGTTACTACGAATATCTCGAAAACTATGAGACCTGGTGCAAATGTCTTTATAATAGGGCCGCAACGCGCCGTACGACTATTCATGCTTGATAACAATTCTTTGATGATCACTTGACCTAGTTGCACTGGTATATATATAATGTTTACCCAGGTCAGTACAAACGGGTGTACGTAACCTAGGTCGCATTAGTTGTTTAATAAGGCGGCCTTGGCCTAGTCTCTATGTCCGCACTTTATTGGTTATTGTTTGCGTATTATATGACATAGTTTACCTTAAAATAATAACATAATAAGAAATAAGATAAAGAGGGTAAGTGTGGCGATTATGGCACTACAATGGGAATGATTTGACATAGAAAATCGAAGGGATCTATGGTAAATTAGGGCAAAAACTGGGTACAATGAACTAGGGCTAATAACTTGTATTGGACATATTTACAGTCATATACCTATGACAAATGACAAATATTCTACATACATTATTCAGTTATTAATTTATACTGTAATCATTTCATGTTTTTTTCAAGAAAGTGTACGTGCAATAAAAACAAAGAAATCTCTACTTTACCGATCCATATCATGGAAACCGTTCACTTTACCATAATTCTATATATGACAATTGTTTTTAGGAATTTAATGATCATCATTTGCGTATATGAAGTTTGCGTTAAACCTCATAGTTTTTGATATATTCACGAAAAGCTATGAAAGCCTCTTTCCCCCCTCCCCCCGAAACCCGACGCTGGTGATCGTGTAACTTTTTAGTACGAACTATGTGGAGGGTATGGAAGCATTTCGCGCTAGAAAGAACTTTGTTTTATGTTTGAGTTTTTGTCTAATTTTACTGTACCAATAGTGATTTAGTGATTTCTAATAATAATATGCGCATTCTTTATTATCCTTTTAAATACTCAACTGTTAGATTTGTGAGATTTTACCTATATAAACAACATATTGACTATGAAAAATGATAGATTCATCCAGCAATCTTATATAGATTATCCGAACTTTATCCATCAAGGTTGGGCCTTGTCATTAGTGTTTGGAGAAAGACCAATTATTAATGAGCTAAAAAGTAGTCTCTGCTAAAAAGCACTCCGCAAAAAAAAATAGAAAGCCAGAATATAAATTACAACAGATTGAAAGGTTAAAATAGGTATTCATTTTTCTGCGATTTTTATGATAAATAGCTGTTTAAAATCAATGTGTTGTTGAACTGTATCCGAATCTGAGTACTTCTGTGAAATAAGGCTGAGCTTCCTATTGTTTGTTAATCCGGACCATATTGTAGGGAAAATCTTGGGAGAAGCCACTTCGCCAGTGCATATTATCATGCAAATTCTTATTCTTACATTTGCTTCGTGTTTTCGTAGACAAGTACAGTGTTGCTCTGGAGCTACCGCATAATGAGGCTTTTACTCGCCCCCTGGTTGCCTGTTACGCTATATTTATTCAAAAGTCTCTCATTATCGCTAAGATTATGATACACAAATATTCTAAACAATTTGCTTTCTCTGCTGCTTGCTAATCATACTTTCTTCTAATCACTCCCCTTCTGCTTATTTAATTTTAATTAGAATTAATTTTAAATAATTAAATATTCATTTAGTACTTTAACGCACTTAACTATTTATAATTTATCATATATATACTTAATCTCACTTCTCAGTTTTCAGTGGCCTCCTGGAATAGCCTCCTGGAATAAAAAGACTACGAGCGTCTTTTTATTCCAGGAGGCTTATAGGTAGTGTTACCAGTGGCGTGCGGTGACATTTCAAATAAGGGAAGCAATTCTTAGAAACCTACCTATTTGTAGTGTAACTCAATTTTTAACATTTTTGGCGTAGCGTTATAGATAGTTGAATTATATTAGTCATATCGGTTGTTTCATCTAGAACAACAGCAATTAAACGAGCCTGCTAATTTCAAATTAAATGTTGTTTAAAATAGTACCAAATTTAAACCGTTACAGTAAGTGATTTTTTAAAACAACGGCCTTATTTAACAGAAATTAGGTCTTTAGTTTCATCAAGTCTTTTTTGTTTCTATTTTTATCGACCACTCCAAGCTGACTTTGTATATTTAATTAAAATCATTGCATAACATATTAGTGACATATTCGTTCGTGGTCGCGTTTACTCGGACATGACATACTTGTCAAATTTTCTCAAGACATATAATGTGAGATTGCTATTTAAACATTATAATAATTAAATATAAAACCGGGTTTTATATAATGCAATTGAATGTACAATACATTTAAGTATTATGTACTTTAAGGCATACATACTTAAATGCAATGCATACATGGAATAATAAAAATTAAATTAACTTTTAACAATTAAAAAAAATATATAAAAATAAAATGTTATGTCCTAGCAAAGTGAATGGAAAGGCTTATACGAAATTACTTATTTTACCAATTTTCTAAGAGAAATCTTTATCCGTTGGAACTAAGAAAGTCTAATTATTATTGGAAACAGCGAATATGAAAAATGATTTTTGGAACGATAATTTGACATAATTAAAACATTTTCGCATCGGAAAACTGGAGCATTGTTTAGAACGCTGATGGAATAAATTAATGGTAAAAAAAATTGTTTAATAACAAACTCTTATATTTAAACTCTCTAAAAAGAATGAAATAAACTTTAAATTAAATTAAACATAAATTTATTACATCATATAATTTATATGATATAAAAGCTTCTCGTGAGATTTACCTATTTTATAAAAACATTATTTTTTTCTTAGAATTACTTATGTCAATATCAAGTTACATATTGCATTCTTGTGTATCTACACAGCTAAATCTCTCGACAAGCTTTTATATCATATAAATTGTGTAATGTAATAAAATTATGAGTTTAATTTAATTTAAAGTTTATTTTCTTCTTTTCTAGAACATTTAAATAAAAATTTGTTTTTAAAAATATTTTTTTACTATTAATTTATTTTTTAGTTTTTAGTTATCGCTGGACATTTTTAATGCGTCATTGTCGCATGGTCGTTTGCCTGTTAATTTAATACAGTCTAGTTCTCAATAAGAAGATCTTCTAGTAATATTATGACTCAACCTATTTCAGCTTGAAGCTTTTTGAAGTTTTTGATCGGCAAAATTTTTTTTACGCCAGCTCTTGTTCGAGCACCACCAAACTATCTCTAACCTTTGTCGAGTTATAACGCTTTAAAATTGATATAGCGGCTATCTTGTTTTCCGCCATTTTGATTTTTCCCCTTGAACCTTCATGACATCCATATCATCAGGGTGCATAAAAAAATATAATCCATCATCTTTGGGTGTCGGCCATATTGGATTTAGAGTAACGTCATTTTATTTTCATATTCTTCTCAGCAAACCTATATCATGGAAGTGCATAACAAATAACTAGTCCGCCATATTGAATTTAGAGTGTCATTTTAATTTCGTAAACCCTTTCATTTGATACCAATCCCATATCATGGAAGTGCATAAAAATAACAAATACGCCATCTTTGATAGTCCGCCATATTCTATTTAGATTGACGTCATTTTGACTCTCTCTCTCTCTCTCTCTCTCTCTCTCATATCTGTCATATGCTTTATCCCACTTGCGGGATGAAAATGTGTCGGGACGCGACCCTCAAAAATCACTCTCATGCGGCGAAAGAAGTATTCACCTCCAAAAGTCTTAATATGCTCAAAAATTCCCCTCACCACATAATTACTTTTTTTCCAATTTAAGTGTAACAAGTATTTTATTAAATGATTTTGTATATTTAGAGTTGCAAGAGGAGTGCGCTGTAAATCATTCTAGTCAGTGGGATATTTATGGTCGGTGAACTGATGTAGTAATATTGTATAAGACAAAATAAAATAAACTAGGAGTTATTTTTACTATGAATGCAGTTTAGTGTTATGGGCTATGTGTATTTTTGTATTTACTGAACAGTGTGAAAACTTTGTGCGATCGATTAAAATATTTTTTAAAAGGATAACATCCGAAACGCATACCTACTTTTTCAACCGTTAATATTCAGTCAGAATTGGCGTGTTTAAATTGGGATTGTAGAAAAAAGTAATTCCGTGATATTACATTATTTATCCATTATTATACTGTCTCTATACTGTTAAATTGTTAAATCTTCTACTAGCTTGGCCTTGTAAACAATCGAATCTAGAACAGTCCTTGAACTAGAACAATGCTATAAATTATTTATAAATCATCGTGTTCAGGTTTTGAATCAGGTTTTGAAAGCCTGGATATAAGTATAGTTACTATACCCTATATCTGGATAATATCCATATACACAGTTATAGTTATCATGAATACAGTATAGTCATATACTGTATATTATATAATACACTCCCATTCATAAAAGAAGTTGCTCACGTCACTAATTTATTTTTAATGTACAACATACGCCATTCAAGGGTTCTTTGTTAATAAGTAATAAAACGAGGGAGACAACATAAGTCCATTATATCTGAATACCCGAGGAACGTTGTTGTACGAACGTATAAACGTCCCACTGCTTAAACTAAGCTCGGTCTCTTGTATCTAGTCTTCATGATTTTATAACATACAAATTGTAGGTTATGTGTTATGTTTTAGTGTTTCATCTGTCGACGAGTAAAGTTTGTATAGGTACATCAGATCCAGTCATTTCAACACACATTCATTTGATTGGTGCAGTACTAATTTCAATCGTGTGGTTTATAACTATGACGTAACGGCTAGCTTTCAAGATTTGGATAGTATATAACTGTACTGTATTAGTTTGTGCTTCAGCGCCGTATTTCCCTTTTATTTTATTTTAATGTAACATTTATTATTGTAGGTCCAGAAAGGGAGACACTTTCCCTATTTTAAGTAAACATTAAAATATGGATAACGAAAAAAAAATGGTAATGTTCATAACCACAATCCATACTCCCCTAATTAGAAAAAGTTGTGCCACGAGACTTCAACGCTCAAAGATCTGTCAGTGTCAACATTTTATTGGTAAAAAAAGTTGTAGAAAATGAATGTATCTAATCAAAAGTCTGCGACCGCAATCTATATAGATATTATTTATCTTTTGTAGATTAGCCATAGTTTATATTCAAAGATATGAGTTCAATAAGTCCATGAACCATGGAGACATTCTCTGAAAGTAAAAAAATGATCCACCACACGATAATTTTGAAGATGCGTGAAACTGATTTTTAAATTTTTTGAAAAATTTTCTATCGACTATACAGACTTAGTTTTAATTTGTCTGCTATTACTATAGACTATACTTTTGAAATATGTACAACTTTACAATGTGCTGTAACCTACGAAATTAACGATACAACGATTTGTTATATAAAACAGACATAATAAAGTACTTAGCTAACTTGTAATCGTGACATGATTCGTTTTAAATCTGTTAGTTCAATGTTTTATTGTCTTAAAAGTAATTTTGTAGAAACACACCTATATGTTTTACTAAATAACGGAATTAAAATGTGTAGATATATTTATCTTGTAAGCTCATTCAACTTGTAGGTACCCTGTTAAAAATAAAAAATGTCAAACAATACAAAAGTGAGACAACAATAATAAAATATTTATGATCTATAAATATTCACACAGGATGTTTCTAACATTGATGCAAAATATGTTAAGTCTAATATCTATCTAATATCATAGATTTTGATCTATATACTGTATATAATATTGATATACACTTTTTATCTGTCTGTATCTTTTTATCTATATTGCTAAACACGTTGTGTCTATACTGATATATTCTATAGCTATACAATTATCTTCTGTGTGTATGCTTTTCACGAACACATATTATATCTTGTCAACATGTACCAGGTTGCACAAATTTCTTTTAATGTATCGGCAAAGGTATTCAAATTTTTGTTAAGCTGTTTAAAACTTACAGCACATTTTAGGTGCTGTTACATTTAATAAATCATAGAAACCAGCATTTCACATAAACTGTTTATTGCTAAGTAGAAGGCATGGAAAACAAAATAATTTTGTAAATAATGACTGCCACATAACCACTGATAGATACTGTTCATACCACATTTTTTTAACTTGTAGGATTGGCCTGTTTTATTAATATTAATAGTTATTTATTTACATTTAAAATTTGCATAGGTCTTTGTAAATACAAGATACCTTTTTTGGTCTCATCTTAAATAATAACGCTTATACTAACTTGTATTATTATATTAACTTAACACTTATATTATTATATGAACTTTAAACGCCGGAAAAAGGCGTTTCCAGTAAAATACACACGATGTATTATAAAGGTAAAGGAAACTATTACTTAACTCTTATATGCAACGAAACTTATATACTGTGAAAAATGTAACTCTACGAGCCTTCGGTAACTGATAATACTGAGGTAAGGAGAACCGAAAGCCTGGACGATTCACAAAAAAACCATGTACTATAGTGTATTCCCAACGAAAAGTCACCAGGATGCAATGATGCACTTCTGATAAAAGTGAATGTTAAGTTTTATATTAATTATATTACCAATAAATCAAAGCTATGTTATTTATTTATTATCTATTATTTATATTTTAGATTCTTTAGTGCGGTCCGGGCAATATTGCTGTTCACGTGCATGCTTCGTGTATTCGTTACGCTGGTGTCTCTTGGCTTTGAATACACTCTAGTCCTATACGATCGGACACTATACGTACCAGTCTGTTATCGCGTCACTACCATTTAAACTGTGGTAGTCTATGGTCTCTTTCCTCTCACTGACATGGCGTAGGCGCGCAATAAAGCAATAAGCAATAAGACGCAGTTGCCGTTATATGAAGGTATAGTAAGTACCTAATATTATTATTATTATTAATTTTAGTTGCTTGTAATTCATAAGTACTTAAAATTATTATAAATAATAATTTTTATTATAAACAATCCTCGACAAAAAATAAAAACAATAAAATGAATATACCCATATTCAAAATAAAACAAAAAATTCTCAAAAAAAATAAAAACAATAAAACAAGTAAAATATATCACCTATGTCCAAAAATAAAGCTAAACATACCTTAATACTTACCTTAAAACGTAATACCACTATTTATATGTCACTATTTAATAATATTATTATCTTTAATATCACTATATTCAGTCACTTTCCACTTCATCTTCACTGTCGCTATCACCATTTGCAATTTTAATCGCAATGGGTTCTATGGCTTGATCAACCACCAAATCCACATCCCACATTATCTGTTCCTCTTTCATCGCGTGATTAATACACTTCTCCCGATTTTCTGCTGTGACATTTTCCATTGCTTCTCGCAGATGTCTCTCTACGTCAGCTAATTTAAAAGTCCGATTCTCTCTCGCCACTTCCTCTTTTACTTGCGCCCAGATCAATTTAATGGGGTTCAATTTGCAGTGATAAGGAGGTACTCTCAGCAATGTGACTCCCACGTCAATGCCAGTTCATCCACTGCCAGTTTCTTATATTTATAGGCATGTACCTTAGCAACTTGCAATAATTCTACCTTCAAGTGTAATTTTTTGGTAAGGAATGCCCTTTCCTGTTAATTATTCTTGAATTCTTCTCTTTCTCCGTGATTGTTGGGGTGTTTATTCACATATTGGCTATGATAAGGCGCATTATCCATAACCACGGCACTTCCTGATTCCAAATGTTTAAGTATTATCTCTCGTATACTTCGGAATTCGTTTCCTCGTTATAGTCTCCGGTCTTCTTAGATTGAAATATCAATTCTCTATTACGCAAAAATCCACTATCACCTCCGATATGATTAAACGGCGACCTTTTCCAGACGGCATTTTTAAACGGCTGCGGTTGTCTAGCCTTCAACCGCAGCTTGCCGTGCATTTTTCACGTTCCCATCTTGCCAGACTTTCTTCACAGTATGTCCTTCGTTGACCCATGTTTCGCCTGAGTAATAAATTTTCCTCCCTTCGTTTCCAAACTTTTTTATTTTTCTAACATAATTCATCCGCCAAGCAACTATTTCATATATTTCTATGATAATACTCCTTCTGTCTACTTTCCATACGTAAAATTCATCTTTCAAAATTTTTACCAGACTAGCCAGGGCTAGTCTGGCTAGTTTAGTCTAGTCACATTTTAGGTATAGTATCATTTTCACATTATACCTTGCAGCACCTTATCTAAAGTGGGCAATTCGGTACGTGAGTGAGTAGTTCCTTACAGGCTCTCTGCTCGAAAGTGAAAACGAATTGCGCGGGCAGAGAGTAGTTCAAGATCTTCTGGTCGAAAGTGCAAATGAATTGCGCGACCAGAAGGCAGTAATATCTAGTCGAAAGTGCAAATGAATTGCGCGGCCAGAGACTGGAATCTTCAAAAGTGGAAACCAATTGCGCGGGCAGAAAGCGGTCAGAACTCCTCACTCGTGTCGACTTTGGGATAAACGCGGTGCCCGTTGTTCTGTTACTTGTCACTTCGCTACTTGCACTTACTTTTCACTACTTATAATTGGTTGATTTCACTGGACATTGTTGCGGTTGGTAGTAGGTGCTACCGGACGGAGATGCTTAGCTTACTGAATAATTTCTAGCAGTGGAGCTGCTTTTAAATAATTTGTGACGCATGATTACCTTTTCTGCAGGTGTCCTCGTGGGAGTTCTATGATGTTTCTAGCTTTGTTTGGGGTGACGGCTCCCAGGGTTCCTGGAGTTGGAAAAACTATTTACTTCCTCCCGGTACCCAGGAGGGGCTTGGCGATGAGCAGAATTGAATCTACAATTAAATATTAGTACACAGCGTAAAAGAAATTGATTTTTTCGGCCTATATTAACCGAGCATATCATAATACATAATAAAATACCTAATATTATATAATTAAATACCTAATAAAATAATCAGAAATTAACGTAATGATGGGGCATTATTACCACTTCATTATAATATGTAATGTAACCAACCCGGGTCGATTCAACATAATAATCAGAGAAACACGTGGCCGGAGTACGTGATCGTCAAAAGGAAAAATACCTACCCTACGTTGTATTTAATTTAAATTAACCCTGTCCGAGATGCACTGGTTACTAACGAAAAGCGGGAGTTTTGAGATGAAAAAGAAAACACTAAGCATTTTAATACACCTACTTATTTATTTAAACAGGTATTCAATTTATGAACAATATAAAATAAGTACATGCCGTACTCAGCCTTGAATTCACGAGGGGAAAGAGCACGGCAGAGAAACCCTCGATCTCTATTCAAAAGAATCACAATAATGCTGTTGGACATTTATGTAAAAGTAAAATGAAAACTTACAAGGGTTCCCATACTTGTGTTTTAACCTACAATCATTCTCAAGATACAAAGCTGAAGAGTTTATTGTTAGTTAGCCGACTTTCATCAGAAGGTACTGAGGTCCCATACGGGAGGCAACTCAGCTAGTAGTTGTAAGGTTTTGGTGCAAAAACGAAGGTCCCATATGGGAGGCAACTAGCGTGTTCGTCCAGGCACAGGGGAAAAGTGTTAATAAATTCAACAAGGCACAAACATTCATCATCTCATACAATAAGTGGCAATTAAGTCACTGTTATAAGCAAAACGCACAAGTACGAAAAACCTACTCGTAGCCATGAATGTAACAAAAAAGGTCAACAACATTACTTAGATCGAACTAAATAAAACAAAATGAAATAATGTTAAAACAGAAGGAGCTGAACACACTAAATAAACAAGTAAAATGTGTATAGTTTATGCATAACATATCAAAATTATTCGTAGTTCAAAACCAAAATATAACACAGACAATTTTAATAAAATAATGACGGTAATTCTCGAGATAACAAATTTAATAATAAACATTACAAATTAAGTATATTTACTAACCTGGGAAATTTGAAGTCAAACACTAGTCACTCGCCTACACCAGAGACCAACTCCCTGCTTCCTTTTCCGCAATCCCTCGTCTCAACTATATCCCGACTTATCTCAACCACCCCGCACCACGTATTTCCTAGTGCCTGCTGTATCTCCTCTTTAAACAAAACAGAGGTCACGACATCGCAGTTTTCTTAACTAAATAGGGGAAAGGGTCCATTTCAAATAGTATGTATTTTTGTAATCAGCAAGAAATAAAATACTAAAATATACATAAATATATTAGGGGTTTCCATTTAAAAAAGCATTCTTTTTTTCTCTAACTTTTGATCACTTTTTGTTCCATTTTTCTTCACCAAAACATAGAATACGTAAAATTCTAAATCTTTGCCCTCTACACTTTTTCTATATCTCTAAATATAAAGCTGTAGATACTTCTCAAAATACATCAAATATACCTTGTACAACAATGTTGAGGTTTGTTTAATTTTAATTCTCAATGATAAGTTTATTAATTTTCAAAGTAATAATAAATCTTAAACCTTAATCAGTTTTTTAACGCAATTGAATAAAAACGGTAGGTAGGTGCTTTTTGAGCCCACATGAATGTAACATGTGCGTAATGTAACACCGTAAGCCTACATAAACAGCAATAATGGAATTGACCCCTGACAGAGGCAGAAGCTAAAGGATAACGAGGGTCGAAGGTGCCCTCTCCACCGTTAAAGAGAGTAGAAAAGACAGGTTGTCGGTCTAGTGTTTTATAGTGTAATCTGGGAGTCAAGGAGTTTGCCTTTTTCAATTGATGGTAGGTCCAAGGAAAACCGGATGGTGAAAAAAGCAGAGCTTTTTCAGTAGGCTGCAGCACAGAGACGTTATAAAGTGTATGCACCCTAACAATCTCGGTCGAAGAGTGCAAGCAATATCGTCCTTCTCTCTACCCCTGCTTCTTTCTCTTTAAATATTGTTGTAACCTAATTTGTAACGTAACTTTTTTATGCTTGTGGTCAAGTAAACACTGACGCGCGACGTTTTGCGTGACGTGTATGGTCGCCGAATGCGGATGGCAATCTCAGTGGCTTTAAAAGGGTATGAAAAGGGTGTAAGAAAAATAGCTAAAGATGAAAAAGAAAATCTGGGACCTTTCGGTTAAATGGAAGTATAAAATTAAAAAAACGAATTAATCGATCGTATAAAACATAAAAATGTTTTTACGACATGGTGGCTGATCATAAACATGTTTCCTTCGATACCTTTTTATAAGAGCTGAAATGAAGATAAATAGCAGCTATATCCATATCAATTGTTTATATAGTGTTTACAAAATTTGGCTTATTTAATAAAAAACATGACAGTACAAAAATACTGTGTTGACGATCACAAATTTATTTAAAAACTTATAATTTATCCTATTTTTTTTAAATTCGTAAAAAAAATGAAAAGTGTAGCCGTAGTGTTAAGCGATGCTTGGATGTTGAAGAGAAAGATTAAAATATTCCCGACAAGATGATTTCAGTAAATCGACAAGGCGTCGTACAGCTACAGAATGTAGAATATTTAGTTTTACATTGCTGAAGAGAGTTTGTTTTTTCAACAATAATAAATAATCTAAGCCGCAAGCAGATTATCATGGCTACATTAACTCAGAAATTTGTATTTCAAATGTTTAAATCCAAACATTACTGTTTTAGATAATGCTAAGTACTACTCGTTGTGAAAACAAGCAACCAACCCAACCTTGGACGAAGGAAAAAATACCAACCTAATTAAAGCTCAAAAACGTAGATTTCAATGATGATGTATTTAAATCCGAATTACTCCAAAATTTAATTTGAGTGCGTGGACATGAGGTACTGCGGCGTCCACCAGAATATATAGTGTTCGGCATAATTATTACTGTTAAGTATATATTATTATTTTGGGGCAACGTACATTGTACTTATTTGGCAACAATATAAAAGATAGCGACTCCATCCACTGTGCATTGCCATACAGCAACGCGTCAATGGCTTCTTATTTCAGACGCTCGTGACATTACACTGAGTTTATTTCTGTGAATACCCTAATGTGTCGTATTATAAATCATACGTTAAAATATTCATTTTGGTGTCAGTTTATGAATTCTCCTCTACTAAAAAGACTGCCAGAATTATATGATGAAGAAGCGCAGTATCAACACTTTACATAGATGGCGTCTTTTAAGTTGACAGAACAAAATTAGATGATCACAAATTGCACATACGGATAATTTAAAACATATTAATTGCGAATTAAATGCACAAAAAAAATCAGTTTATTGATGAATCTTGTTACCAGTGCGCTTTATTTTTGCAGCTCTCCTGGGCCTTATTGAATGAAATACGCATGTGTCAAATCTAATATGTAAACGAATTGAACAAGCAGAGCAGAAATGTGGTGGAAGTACACTATTACGTCTAATCGTTGATTGAAGGAATCTCCGTGTTGCCACTTAAAGAGAAATTTTTCTACTGTGGAGAAATGGAAATACAGAAACTGACATGAATTCTAGGGAATTTCATAACTTTTAATATTTTTTCTTACCTTTGAAATAACAATTGAAACAATCATTTTATTGAAAACTGATTTAAAATCTAAAAATTTATTATTAAATGAATATTTCTACCTATTTAGCATAATGTCATTCTAGAACCATCTGTGGTCTTAAAAATAGTTAACTATTAATTTTAGGCATCGAAAATTCATACGGCCTGTTGTATGCGCGAACGCTTAGTAAATTATGTCTCGTCTTTGGGGATTCCCCAGCCTCGTCGGTTCCAGGCTTCTGCGTGCTTGATTAGTGTCATTATCCTTGCTTTCTTGGAAATGATCTCCTAGTTTAAATGTTCTCCTAAACTAATTTAAAAATACCCGCGGAATTAAACCTATTGAAAAAATTGTTAATATAAGTATATTTCAAAAAGCATTCATGGATTTTTTCGCAAATTTGGTTGGCGACGCTGAGAAATCTTCAGTCAACGTACAGTCTCACACAACAGAATGGAGTTGAGTGTCTTGTGTACCTCGGGTATAAATACAATTAAATTCAATATAATACATATTTTTTTCCATGAGAAAATAAAATCTGCTTTCTTCAATATTGTTTTTGTAAACTGCGCACACCATAGCAAAAAAACGCCACTAGGCCTATATACAATAATTATTATAACATACTTTTTCAATGTGTACGTTCGTACGTACTGTTTGTAACATCGAAATATGAGTCATTAAAAAATTTCAAAGGATACCCACAATTGCGGCAATGGGAGATCGGGGCAGTGTAACTTTTCTTATAGCAAGCTAAAATCGGCACTTCAACTTTCATTCAACAAGTTGTTATGTTTTGATAGACTACTAATAACTAATCAATTTTAACACAAAACCCATCAAAATAATACACTAAATTAAAGAATAACTGTATTACTTCTATTTCAAGAATTATTGTTGACCCCACTTTATCACAAAACGTTCGATGGTATTAGGCAATTTAGGCATCCAATGAATGCCAATGATGCCGATGTGACACGACCGAGGAACGTGTAAAATGGATCCGTAATATTTGAATGGGAAACATTATTATTCTGCATCACATTCACCATCCAATTGTTTTATGATGTGACGAAAGGTATATAGTGTGATCAATATTTTCTTATACTACATGATAATGCCATAATGTGATGTGCGATGAATATAAAATCATTTGTTTTTCCTTAAATTCTTGGAAATTGGTTATACTTGACAACGCTGTTAAAAATGCGGTAGTAGGTGTGAAGGGATCGATATAATGAGGGTTTTTTGCTCGGGTTTTTATGTCTCATATTTCTATGTTACAAACTATACGTACTTACATACCTATATTTTTTAAATCCGCTAAGTCGGCTGTAGTTGAATTATGCCTCCTCGGAATACCCGCATTAGCATAAAACACCCTTCATAATAAATTGGCGCGTTGTAATAAAATGCATAATTACTTTAACCTACTTGCGGTGCAGTCAAACGAATAATAAAAGGAAAAAAAGTACCTGGCGAAATTTCAGTTTAAGTAAAAGCATTTGCATTTTCCAGTTATTTTTTTCTCCCTTTACCTTCATCATTCGCTGTGTAATTTGCTCCACTGAGATTCTACTTTGAATTATCTCCTGTATTGTTTGACGTGCAGTAATGGATGAATAAATGATTTTCTTTTTTCTGTTTCAGGTGAGTCAATTAGCAATCTCAGGATCAAGGGTAAATACATCTCATTTATCTTTTATACCATATTTATGTGGGCAATTGTTAATTCATATAACGAGAGTTCTGTTATTGTAAATACAGTGCTGGAAATTTGGTGAATTGGGCAATCTATAAATACCTATATAAAATAAATATATGCTGATAAATGAACGAGTATGAGAACAGATAATTATAAGTTCCCTTATTTAATTATATATTGTTCAATTTATTGAAAGAATCATCAAATAGTTGCTGATATTGGTTGCTGTACTATTAGCCAAGGTAAGAATGAACGTAGAAAAAAAATAATTAAATTCTGAAACAGTTCGAACCTAAACATAGCCGTTTTAAGTTTCTATCTCTCATAAGGTACAATGTAAAATATAATATTGTAAAATTAATAAAAAATACTTGTCCTTGAAAACTTTATATTTGAAATATTTGAAATATATTTAACAAGCGCTATTTGTCTTTTCTCTTCCAATGTATGCTTAACTTGCTTTTTTAACTTTGGTGCCCTTCTGCATATGACGATTTTTGATGGCCTCGGTATATTGAAATATCAGTACATAATCCTTAATTTGATAAGTTGCTTGTAAGAGCAAAGCCCCCACAGAAATAGTGATATAATACATAATGGTTTCAGTCTCTCTCATTTATTTATGAACTAGGTATGTATTGTTATGTGCGGTATGTATGTAATTATAATGATTTTTAATCGTTTTATGTCATATTTCCACTAATATTTTAGGGTATTTAATTCAGGAACATATTTCGAGAAAAAAGCCTTATTTATCTTCGTGATATAATCCGTAATAATTCATTTAAATTTTATTAAGAATTAGCTTAAAAATAACCGGCAATTAAACTGAGACGTTATCGTTATAAGGTAGTAGGGTGCCAGCTAATGAGAAAAGAATAACCCAACCCTTTTCCAATTTGGCATCAGCAGGGAAGATCTCTCGCTTTTTACCACAAGCGCAGAGAGAATAATTCTATAACCAGTTTTGCATAACTTAATTTAGTTCTTTTCTACCTAAACGAATAACTTTTTTTAGTTGCCATTGAGATATTGATCTTTATATACTTTTTGTTGATTGCTGTAAACTTAAAATAGATAGAAAGACGATCCTTTATAGAAATGAATCTATAATTATCATAAACAGTGGAGATTTACATCCAGATACTTTAAAAACCTTTATCCCTCATGAAAAAACATCCAGAATTACTATAATTCAATACGGTCCTCAAAAATCCGTAGTACCGACATGCTCCACATTACCAATTGTGAGTGTTTTTCGTGAATGAGTGAGTGCCCCAACTATCCTAAAAACTAATAATATAATGACAATCTTCGCTACTACACAGACAATATCCAACTTCTCAAAATACCTAGGGTGATGATTCGTAATGATGAGACTTGAGACTAATGATTCCCATGGTGTTTAGGTACCTTACTTTGGTTTCTCCGAAACTTACATTGGATAAACCAACGGACATGGTACATGATACAAACTTCTTATTATTTTGCATCCATATTTCTATGTCAGTATAATAGGAGGAGTAAGTAGTACATTGATAATACAAAAATATCTGTATCTGTAGCATAGATTAAAAATCGTTTATACCTGTATTTAAAATGATCAATAATAATGGAAAACATTCTTGTATCAGCTATCTCATATTCTGTAAATTCTAATTCCGTGGCCACATTAGTATCAAATTTTTTTGGTGTTTTCTGCTACCATGCCACCTATACCTTCATTTAGCATTATAGATTTATACCTTCTGGTACCGTGTGATGTTTTTTCTTGACAAAATGTGCTAGCAGCCTTTTCTTATTATTCGATCTCCGACCCACACAATAAAATGTGAATTTTTAAGTCCAGATTGAATTTGATTGAGAGTGATTTTTTTAAAAATCAGGTTGAAATATTTTAAAAACAAATTAAAGGTGTTGCAATTATAATTTTCGTTTAACTAGTTTCGTTTAGCCAGTGCCATCATGCCAATAACAAATACAGTTTCAATAATTTCTTTTGACTGCTGGAAGACGCGTCAGTGCAGTTGACATATCAGTTATTTCCTGTAAGACAGCGTTGTAAAACTCCGCTTTATTGTCTTTCCTCATTACATATTTATTGACATACGGCGACGCGACGCGCCGGTCATGGCAACAGCGTTTTCTTGAAAACCAAGTAAGTTATCAAAAAAATTAGCAAAGTAAATAAGTTTGATTGTTTGGCTACAACTTCGTCGCGTACTATATACATGTATCTTTAAAAACGACAAGGTTTTCTCAATCGAGTATTTGTTGCTGCATTTTTAACAAATTTCGTGGCAACAACTTTTTAAAAAATATTACTGGTGGCACGTATTTTTTTGCATTTCTGTCATGTCAGCCATGATAAGAGAAGTGTAAATTGGCTCCTCTAAACAGTTCAATTTAATCGGACTTACACTAAGGGAGATATAGGGTGATAGGTAAAAATTCAAAAATTTCCATAAAATTTTTCAGAAATTGTCGATTTTGATCACTTTTGCAATTCCGTATTGTCTGGCGAATTTCAAAATCAGATCCGCAGGGTTGATTTACATAAGAATATTTTTTGTGGTTGTTCGCGAGTGTATAGAGGGTGCATTTTAGACATTGCTCGTTCTCCAACTAGTTAGGAGTAAACACTTATGTTCAGTTGCCGTGCCAGCCCGATTGCTGTTCACATACGCGAGTGAAAGAGACGGACAGTAGAGAGAGATGCTACCCCGAAATAATTAAAGAGTTGCGTGTTTTATTATTTATTGTGACTTTGAAATTTATTATTAAAATTATCATATGTAGATATATGATATATGGAGTGTAATATTTAAATACTTGATGTAATTCATTTGTTATATAGGGTAGTCTAATTTTTAACAGTAGGACTTTACCAGACGATATTTCACTGAATAATAATGGTAGTTTCATATACGAAGTATGTTCAAATTCGGCTTCGTCTCGGTTCTGCAGGAAGTTACAAAAATAAATGTATTTTAAATAAATGGATATGTCAATACTAAATATAAGTATATTTCTGAAATTTGGTATATATAAGTTCTTTTGCATTGTCTATTGAATAGTGGTTGCCAATTTTTTGTCAAGTATACAGTCACCTGCTACCGGGTCTTCAAACATATTGTATTTTAAAACTCGCGTACCCTTGGATTGCTCACAACACAGAGATAATATAGCTACACAAGGGCTTACTCATTTAATTTACAAACTTTTCTGTACCTTGCAATTTTTCGGTGACATGTACTGTTTTTTAATAAAGAAAGCCGAATTCGACCATACTTTATGAAACTACCATGTATTTTTGTTAAACTATCGTCTGGTAAAGTCCTACTGTTCTAAAGCGGACCACTCTGTTTTAGTAGGTAGGTATTCACAAAAGAAATATTTTAATTTGTCTGCATATGTTATTTTTTCTGTTTTTGTATCATTCTCCACCATTTACTTTCAAACTACTTGCAACGAATACTGACATTTCCTCTAAACATCTGCATAAATAGTCAGAATATATTAAAATTCAATATCAAGAAGAAGAAAAATAAAAATATTATTTATGTTCATTCATCTATTTCACGCTATATTTCATATGGCAATCGTAAAATTTAATTAGCGACACCAAATCATTTCGGCGGAATATTGACATTATCATATCTCAAAATTATTATATTGATGTGGTATTGTTACATTTGAAAAAAGTTTTTCTTTTTTTATTTTCTCACTAATCCCTAATGATACCTAATGCAAATACTGAAAATAGTTATTACCCCAGCCACAAATTATTAAAATTGGACAAGAGCATTATAGTTGCATCTTATATTTTCAATACGCTTAAGATACTTGCGAAAGATGCAAGATCTGTGATTTTTTATTTTTGTATTAAGACGCGATTTTGATACATGTCTACTGCCCAGTCTAAATATATCTTATTGCAATTAAGATGATAATTATAACAATAAATAAATAAATTACAACAAATTTATCTTATAAATATACAAAATCACCATGAATTATTCAATATATATATATATATATATATATATATATATATATATATATATATATATATATATATATATATATATATATATATATATATATATATATATATATATATATATATATATATATATATATATATATATATATATATATATATATATATATATATATATATATATACAGGGTGAGTCAGTTTTTTGTAGACAAACTTTAACAGGGGATAGAACGCACGTTTTTAAAAAGAAAAGTGCCTATAAATATATGGCCGATCTAGCTTCCTAAGGAAGATACAAGGTGTTAAAGTTTCATTTTTTTTTACATTAATGTGTAATATTATCTGAACGGAATGATATATTCACTAAATATTTTACACATATCTTAACCTGCATAGGATCAACATGTTGTATTGTTCCTGTCGAAAATACTATAGTGGATGTTACTTTTTTCGGGTACTTCGGATATTCTGCATAATGGAACTTTTTTTCGTACGCCACTGACATTATCTGATACATATTTCTAAAATAACGGCTCCTTAGTAACAATTTTGATCTCTTGTAATTTTGCTCTAACTACGACAGTTTTAGAGATATTGGCCGTTGTTTCTCTGACAGTGTAATGTCGTTATTATATTTTTTTTCTCGAATTTTCTTTATGACTTATAAACGAACGCTTAGATTTTTTCATGTTTGGGGGATAATGCCTATTAATTAAGGCGCATAAAACAAGCGGTAAGAATGTTCAAAAACTTGCACAGTGGCGGGGTGGAAGGGGTGCTCCACCCCTTTCGTAAACAGAACATCTACGCCAAAGACTATTTAAAAAAAAACTGTTATTTTCATTATCTACATACAGTTTAACAAAAATAATGTCCCTTCTTCTGTTTCGAAATTCCTGTGCGGTTCCTAGTTATTTTGATTTTTAGTGTTTGATGTGGTACTAAATTAAGTAATTTATTTATTAGCAATAATAATTATCGGCTAAATATTTAATTCTTTCAACGAAACCTACCTAAATATGGTGTGTTAAGGATTCTAAAAAGCCGAAATCTCTTATTCTTTATCTTTTTCCAATGTAGTCAAAATAAATATTTGTTATATCAAGCCTTACTCAAATACAATACTTTTATATGTTGAAATCTGTTAAATTACAAATGTACTTACAATACAATAGATTATTGTGCAGTTGCCAAAAGTCTTAAAAATTTCCTTTAAGTTTTATTAAACTTGTGCATGTACCAATTTCTGTTTCAATTTTTGTTGTTGTTTGCTAAATAATTTCCATTTAAAACTAGCGTATTTGTAACTGTACGTAATAATTGCAACAAAATATTATACTCCTTGGAAAACAAGTAAGCATTATGTCATATTTTGAAACGACAGTTTGACGTATTACAAGTTTATCTACAAACAATTTTGCTTCATCTTGAATATTTTCACTGTTATTAATTATTATTTTTAAGATTAAAAAGTTATTTTATGTGATTTGCCAGATTTTAATTAGTGTAACATGCCGTTTACATTTACAAATAGCGAACAAGCCGACATTCATTTTATTTATGGGTTCGCAAATGGGAATTCAAGATACGCAGCTAGGGAGTATCGAAGAAGATTTCAAAATAGACGACAACCTCATCATTCCGTTTTTGTGAGTATCCACCGTCGATTTGTTAACCAGGGTTTGAAAAATGTAACCCGGGGGCCGACAGAACAACCGTGGACGAGATAGAGACCGTATATTGCGGGAATTTAATAGGAACCCAACGACAAGTACTCGACGTGCTGCTATTGCTCTTGATATTTCCCAAAGTAAAATTTCCCGGGTTTTAAAACGGGATCACAGACGCCCATATCATTTTCAACCTGTTCAAGGTTTATGTCCAGGTGACGCTGAACGAAGACTTACTTATTGTAGGTGGGTTCTTAACTCCATTCAAAATAATAGGGATTTCTTATCCAATATACTGTGGACTGATGAATCTTGTTTTACTCGTCGTGGTATAGTAAATTTTCACAATCTGCATGTATGGGCACATGAAAACCCACATGCCATTCGACCACGAAGTTTTCAACATGAATTTAGTACAAATGTCTGGATTGGAATTTACGGCAACCACGTGTTTGGACCTTATTTCTTGCCACAACGTGTAAATTCAGAAAATTTCCTGCAATTTTTAGAAGAACACCATGGTAATATATGGGAAGTCATTCCTTTGAATTTAAGAAGACAGTCTTGGATTCAACTTGATGGGTGCCCGGCCCATTATGGCAGAAATGTAAGAAATTGGCTAAACAATAACTATCCAGGGAGGTCCAGTGGCGTGGCCTCCCAGATCCCCCGATTTAACACCACTTGACTTTTTTGTGTGGGGATTCATTAAGGAAATAGTGTAAAACACTCCGGTTAATACACTTGAGGAACACTCAAAATCGCATTAGAGATGCTTGTAATGAAATAAGGGTGCATCATTTAGTTAACTTAAGACGTTCTATGATACGTCGCAGTGAAATGTGTATTGAGAAGAACGGTTTACATTTTGAACAAAGTATCTAATTTTATGTATGTAGGTAATAGTGTTATTGTTATTAATTCTTGTAATTGTTATTTATAAATCATTATTGCTAACAATTGTTATTTATTCCACAATTATTATTGTTAATTAAATATTGCTATAAATTCAAAAATGTTTATATCTCCATAAACATTTACATCAATGTTCATCTAATGTTTTTTTTGTGATTGTAATTACTTGGAAAGAGATAAAGAGATTTCGGCTTTTTAGAATCCTTAACAAACCAAATGTAGGTAGGTTTCGTTGAAAGAATTAAATATTTAGCCGATAATTATTATTGCTAATAAATAAATTACTTAATTTAGTACCACATCAAACACTAAAAATCAAAATAACTAGGAAACGCACAGGAATTTCGAAACAGAAGAGGGGACATTATTTTTGTTAAACTGTATGTAGATAATGAAAATACCAGTTTTTTTTAAATAGTCTTTGGCGTAGAAGTTCTGTTTACGAAAGGGGTGGAGCACCCCTTCCACCCCGCCACTGTGCAAGTATTTGAACATTCTTACCGCTTGTTTTATGCGCCTTAATTAATAGGCATTATCCCCCAAACATGAAAAAATCTAAGCGTTCGTTTATAAGTCATAAAGAAAATTCGAGAAAAAAAAATTATAATAACGACATTACACTGTCAGAGAAACAACGGCCAATATCTCGAAAACTGTCATAGTTAGAGCAAAATTACAAGAGATCAAAATTGTTACTAAGGGGCCGTTATTTTAGAAACATGTATCAGATAATGTCAGTGGCGTACGAAAAAAAAGTTCTATTATGCAGAATAGTCGAAGTACCCGAAAAAAGTAACATCCACTATAGTATTTTCGACAGGAACAATACAACATGTTGATCCTATGCAGGTTAAGATATGTGTAAAATATTTAGTGAATATATCATTCCGTTCAGAAAATATTACACATTAATGTAAAAAAAAATTAAATTTTAACACCCTGTATCTTCCTTAGGAAGCTAGATCGGCCATATCTTTATAGGCACTTTTCTTTTTAAAAACGTGCGTTCTATCCCCTGTTAAAGTTTGTCTACAAAAAACTGACTCACCCTGTATATATATATATATACATATATATATATATATATATATATATATATATATATATATATATATATATATATATATATATATATATATATATATATATATATATATATATATATATATATATATATAGCAGGCATCGAGCTCCGCCACTGGCAAAAGTGAAGAGAGTAAAGATCCCGGGAAAGTGCATTACTTATGGTAGAGGCAATTAATTTGTCCAAAGATTAGCCATGCATCCTGGTACCTCTCAAGATGCGGTGCGGTGTTCGAGTTCTTTTAATTAAGTTTAATTAACGTTACCAAAGTCCGACATGCTAAGAAGGGCGGGGGTGGGACGGAGGACGCGGCTGATCTATGATGATCTTATTACTTGGGGTGGCTCTCAGCCGGCAAAGGGTAAATGGAGGATATAAAATGTACATTACGCGGCGAGCTACCGGAGATCTAAAAAGTTCACATCGGAGAAATTAAATTGTCATTCTTTCTTGGAAAGACGTTTACGAGCTGCTTTTAATTAAGGTACCTATCAGAGAGGGCCCTAATCGCCCCCCAATTACCCAGTTGAAATCAGAAATTAGTTGGACGAAGTATGTATGATAAGCCGAAGATGATAATTAGTGGGAGGAAAGAATTTGGCAAAAATTTTAGAGAACTGTTGATAAATTTCATAATATGTGACAGTACCTAAATGTATGTTCTTTTGGCGATATTATGAAAAGTCATGGATTTCCAAATAGTTTCATTTAGTCCAGTCTGTGAGCAGGGGATTTAGGCCGACTAACTAAGTTTTTTTGCAAACGGTCGAATGCGAACGAAAATTAATAATGCATAATTTTCTTTCGCATTCGCATTCTATGAACCGTTAGGTCATTCGTGACTCTTTTTTTACGTAGAAACAGTTACTTATGTTTTTTTCTTTACAAAGAAAAAGGAGCCGGTGTAATCAGCGACCCAAACAAAACCATACCCGCTTTCTTATAGTAACATAGCTTACACGAACATTGTGCGTCTCTTCCAGCACATTCCTCTATAGCTAGTCTCTTCCAGCCTTGGAGCCATAATAAACCGTTCCTTTAACATTTGCAGCAACAAAAATCGATCCTCGACAACATTTATTTGTGGCTCATCTTCTCCCTTGTCCTGGTCTTCTCACATACTCTTGAGTCTCACAATAGCGCAGCAAAATTCGGGATACGGTCGATTTATTAACACCAAGACGTTGAGCGATGTAACGTTGATTCCTAACATATTCGGCAAGAGTTACTAAACGCACAGATTCTTCAATATTTAAGTTGCGATGTTGGCGAATATTGACATTCATGATGAAATATTGCACTTACTGTTAATGTTTTGACAGATGTTTTTTGAAATAAAACCATGTCAACAAAACACAA
Source organism: Tetropium fuscum (assembly GCA_964058915.1). Lineage (NCBI taxonomy): Eukaryota > Metazoa > Arthropoda > Insecta > Coleoptera > Cerambycidae > Tetropium > Tetropium fuscum. The sequence goes on from CAXKVY010001475.1 coordinate 153,109, forward strand.
AAACAAGCCTGCTATGCGTTTCCTTTTTTTCAATGTGCATAAAAAGGTCAATAAAACATGCAGTGCTACACAAATGTGTATCTCGTTTAATCATAAATATAAGTAGGTGAATCAAAAAAGGAACTGTTAAGAACAGATGGGGCTATAGTTTGAGTCTTATTGGGATTTGCTATTACTGCTACTTTTATCCACAAGTTGTTATGAAAATCTTGAACAAATCCAATATCAGCCCACCCGTATGTAACACCCCGTATGTAACAGAACCATGAACTTGTGAAAAGAATCAGTGACGTAGCAAAATTCTATAGAAGAGTAATTGTACAATGCATAAAAAGTTCATCAAAATTGGATTATTGCTACGGAAAATACTTAACATCAAAATTATGATAAATTTATGGTGATGCGCTAATATCTTTCGCCAGTGTATATATATATTGTTTGTTCACATTCAATATATATAGCCATCTATAAAAAAGAAACGATAGTTTATAAATATAGTTAATAAAGCCAATACTCAGACAATCGAAAAAATATTAACATATCCTTGTTCGTACTAAAGGATGAAAAACATGTTTGAATATCTTCCTTACTAGGTATTTACAACTGTAATAAATTGTTTAGATCTAGAGCCGACTATTCCATTATTTTCTGCTATTGCAATTTTCTACGCATATTTGGTGTATTCGTGACTCGAGCCGTATGTCCTACATTCTATATATCATCAAGATTCTTTCTTTGAGAAATTTATTTCATTGTTTTACAAGCTTTATCAGATAAATTAATGCAACCAAAAATAAAAATATATGTTGATACAGTATCTTTGGTTCTCCTAGTTATTGATTACTTCATATCCATAATAATCAAAAGTAATTATATAAGAGTTATTATATTATATTCTATCGGGGTAATACGTCACAAATCGAATGCTGAAAGTTACTGAAATAAAACGTGGTCTCTTCACTCTAATTTTGATTTATGATATCCGAAAGTTTAAAACTCGAATATCTAGCTGTTTTAGTCCTCTTATATATTATAAGTTCTAGGATTTTCATTCCGATTGCGGAGAAATTAATAAGAATATCATCCTTGGTTAACGATTTCCCAATATACTTTGGTGAGTTGTAGGCAATTCTGCGCAACGTTTCCTACTTAGGATCTTGAATTAAAATCCGTTTCATCAAAATTATGCTATATCTACCTTCGAAATTTGTGATATATTTTATTTTGGCATTGTCTCCCTTCAGTGTCAATTAATTAGCGGGCCCCTCTCATGATGACGTTCTTCCTGAAAAGTCGTGTCATACCTACCGCGATATGCCAGGTCGAAGAATTAAACAATTATATAATCTAATTTTAACTACTCTTGGATTTATTACCATACAACTAACATATATTTGGCTATCAGTAATAATACCTTCCAAATTATAATTTGTAGTATAATAGTAATTAATCAGACAACCTAGTAGCTACGAGTCTCCTGTGAATTAATTACTCTCATTAATTTATTGCCAATAATGGGTTCTACAGCTTATAAATTATATCAAAATTGCTTTCCGCTTTAGATAACTTGTGGGGAATCGTTGCTGGAGTCAAAGCTGCATTCGCTATCTCTGTTTCTCATTATATCAAAATTGCTTTCCGCTTTAAAACACTTGTGTGGGGATCGTTGCCCAAGTCAAACCTGCATTCGATATCTCTGTTTCTCTCTCTCTCCCTCATATCTGTCATATGCTTTATCTCACTTGCCAGACGAAAATGTTATGAAATGTGTCGTGACGCGACGCGACCTTGAAAAATCAATCTGATGCGGCTAAAGAAGTATTCACTCAAAAAAAATTGCATTTAAAAAACAGTACTAACAATGACCAGTCACAATAGTTGCTCAAAGTGTAGTACATTCTGATGAATACAGAGATCAATTGTCCTAGACGTTTGGGATGTAGCTTCAGCAACCATTTCTGGCGTAATTGAACGTACGTTATAGATTAGTTTACAAATAATATTTAAATAAATGCAAGACCACATAGATGTGACCATTTAGCATCGTCAGATTCGTGTACCTATTCGTCATTGATGGAAGCAGCTCGATGGGCTAGGAAAATACTTGTTAGCAATTGATGCCCATGTTTGAGTCCGAATGAAGTCGTCAAATCTGCAAAACGATTATATAATGACAACATTTATAATAAGGTAGATATATATTAAAACAAAGCAGCTTGGTGTATAATAAATAAAGATATAGGTATACAGAAAAATAAACAGAGTGGAATAGATTAAATTATAGTAAATGATAAAATAATAAATTGTTTACCAGATATTGTAAAACATTGTAATAAACATTATGTAAACCTACCTATAAAAATAGCTGACAAGTTTACTGCAGTGAATTCAATAATGTTACCATCAAAAAAGTATGTCCTACAATATTTGCTGAGTCGGTTGGAGAAAATTATGGCACAATATCATTATGGGATAAAAAAAATCATCAGTCATCAATTATATTGTAAACATTAACATTTTTGATAAAATGGTCTCTAGCACGGTGTGTTCCGAATAAATCTCTGCGACACACAATGACACAAAATCGGCTTTCGTCATTGTCTATCGTATCGATCCAAAAAGACATTATTGTAAAACTAATGGACACAGGAAACACATTTTATGAACGGGTAGTTAACAAATTTCCTCAAAGCAAAGAGAGAAGAATTAGTCTGCTGAACAAATAACAAAACAGGTTGTTAGTTCATAATTTTATATAATTCTGATATCTAGCTTTTAATAAATATTAAGTAAATTCTTGACAAATTTTGAGCGTGGTTCCAAAAATTTTTCGGCTGCAGCGCTTTCCCCCAAATCTAGGCGCTAGTCAGTTGGGCCTATGCAAAGTTTTACCCCACGAGCCGCCACTGATCGGCAATTAACTTAAAATGAATGTTTTTATTTTCTTTTGATTTGTGAGAGGCAATTAAAAAATATCACGTAAATTGAAATAATTAAATGCTATCAATTAATGTGGTAGGAATAATATTCTACTTTCGACTTATAAAGTTCGTTCCTGCATCTGGAACGGCAGCCTCATGCAGAGGCGTGGTTTTGGCGCCAACTGCATCTTCCCCCGGCCCGGATAATATACATAGCTAGGTAATTAATGCTGCGACCTCCGCGATTTGCATGCTTTCTGATTATTTATGCAAATAAAGTAGATGTCTAGAGAAGCAGTTCCCCAGCGGCTATTGCGGTGCTCCTATACCGGTAGAGGGAAATTGCTAATTTTCTGTCCGAGTTACGGACATAACTTGGCCCGACAATTACATGACTTGCATGATTAGTGGGCAGGCACAGATTGAGAACCTCTACGAGGTGCTCGGCCGTGCTGCATTTCGGAGACCGCCGAGCCCTCTTCTCTTCTAAATCATCTTCGCGACTGTTTAATATCGTCCTCGCACTCCCGTAATTATAACATAATCAACTAACCGAGCTTACGCTGATTAGGTGTTTACAAAAATGTATATGAAACATAACTTACCAAATGAGAAAATATACAACTACGGCGTAATTGTCTATATATTTTTTTATGTTAAACATATAACATGGTTCACACTATTATTGCTTATTATTGGTGAGTATTAATATTCCATCACTCATATTCTTGCAAACCGCAAAGGAAGTTTCACTTTCTAAATAATTTGGACGACTTTTAGAGCGAGGCTTTTATTCATGTTTCTGGTTAGAAATACCTAGTAAAATAATCTGGAACGGAAAACAACTGATAGCCTTAGGTAACTTTAAAAAATATTTTACCAGAAACTGGTTTCTTCTCAATACTTATCCTTCTAGAACGGTAAGTATATATAATTTTCATAATTGACATTTTTAACATCGCATTGATGTAGAATGGGTTTTCTAGAATTCGGTTTAAAATTTAATTGAAGTATGTTAATTCATTGCACTCTGGCCAATTTAGAAGCTGGATTTTATCACGTATGCTTTTTATAAAACGGTTGGAGAAAATTAATTTTAATTTTAATACTTTATTGATAGCTCAAATCACAGACTACACTCAGACTAAAGACTCAATGCTAAATAGTTGGCCGATCATGCATTCATCTATCGCTGCCACACTGTTACCTGTTTCCCTTTAAACGTAAAATATTCACAGATGGCGCAATTAGCACAGATTTATGTCAGATGTCACCTGTTTCTTGACAGATAACCCATAATATATTACTTAAATAATCAGTGTGTCGTATCAGTTTTAGTGTAGCATCATATACAGAATATTTACATTATCAGTTGTCACATAATACATGTATACGTATACACAAACGACCACTAAACGACCAAATCATATAACAACATAACGAAATACTTTTACACGCTACACGTCTGGTGTTACACGTGCTTCTTTCTAACAGAAAGCAGCTTGTGCCGAGTTGTGCCATCTATCGTGCTTTCGCTTGATATGCAAACTAATGGAATGCGGTGCTCAGTGGCGCGCGCAATTATCCTAATTTCTTTCTTTTATTTTAAATTGTTATTGGCTAAATTGAGCACTAAGTTGTATACGCAGCATGCAAAATTTTTTCAATATATTTTAAATACATTCAACACTAAATAATTTTTTGGCTTATAATAACTTTTGCACATATGTGAATATGTCATCTTTTGAAGTCAGTTCACCTTGGTTGCTCATGATGATACGCCACTGAGCAGTAAATAAATAAAGCCAATAAATCGCTGGCTTGTTCATTCAGGTGTCTTCTAAGTGAGCGAGAAGGGAAATGGGATTTATATGAGTTGAAGAGGGATAGCAACCGATACGGTAAGCCGCGGATTACAAACCCTAGTTCTATTAACAAGAAATTGTACCGGTATACAATTTTACACTAGATATCCTTTTGTATTGCACAGAGATGTGATGTACCGCTTCTGTAGTAATTGGTACGAGTTTTCTTTGTAAAATGCCGCACAATTTTTTGCTCTAGTTTGTATATTAAACTAAAACACTATAGAGGTGTTTTTTCAAAACGTGAAAACGTTTCCTAGTCATTCATTTTGGCCACAACTATTCCAATTTTATATGAAGACAGACAGAGTTAAAACGATATCTTAAATATTATGTAAGAGTAACACAACATATGCGGTATAATCCACAAATGAAGTCAGGAGTCTGAGACTCAAATACAACTTACTTCACATACATCAAGGACATTAAGCCCGGTTCACATACATTAAGCCCGGTTCACACATACAAAAGATAAAAATATATTATATATTATTATTAGTTCTTAACAATTAAAAAAAACATGTATTTTTAAATGTATTTATTGAAGTTAAAATTAAATGTGGAGTTTGTATAATTACGTACAGAAATTACAGTACATACTTTTTCGATTTCGGTTTCATTTATGTTTCTATTTAACGTTATTTTTGACATTACATAAAAAATTAAATACGTATGGTATGACTTCATTTATTGCCATCGTGCAAAAAAAAAGTATAAGCTCGTAACGTTAAGCGTTATACCATTCTCAGACAAAATTGGAAAATCGAAATATTGTGTCCGAATGGTAAATTACCCTTACCGTTCTTGATACTTCATATAGGTACTATAATTGACGAAAATAGGTTTTACGTCAACAGGTTTTACAGGTTGGTCAACGAATTTACGAATTAGGAATGGGATAAGGATCATGTTTTTATCTTTTAGTTTAGATGAGGTTAGGATTTACGAATAACAGATACCGGTATACACCCGAAAACACCGATACCGAGTTTGAGTCGAATGGAAACATAAATGATGAAAACATCAGTCATCTCGGATATTTATTTTGACAGAAACCCTGTAATCTGCTAGCACTAAGACTTCGAAATTCAAATTTTAAGTCCAATCTAACTTTCATCTTCACCTTGAATATTAATTTGTTCTGATAAAAAAATCGTGATCTGCTATCCGAAAAACCGATTGAGTCGTATCGAACGATAAATGTCAAAATTCGAGAGCCATGGAGCCACCTTCTTAGATATGTGTTTTAAGAAAAGATTCATGATCTACGACCCCAAAATTCCCATGATCCCAATTTTAAATCGAATAGAACCATAATGGCAAAAATGCCAACCATCTCAGTTCAGCCATCTTGGTTATAAAGAATAGGTAAATAAAAAGTGACAAAAAAGAAGAAAATCAAAAAAAATACATGAAATGAAAAGGTAAATAAAATTATTTTTTTTTTAGTTTTCGTTGTCAATTGATATATTCCTGTAATATGAAAATATATCTTATTGGAATACATTTTTTAGAACCATTTTGTATTACTTGATTTTCAGAATATTTAGGAATTTGTCGGATATACCAGGCGAATTTGAAATACATGCATATTTAAATACCTATGTGAAAGCTTCATAACTGCAAACTTCAACTTTAAACTGAGCCAACCGTGTTGTTTACCTTGTTTTAGTAGGCGTGTGTGCATTCCGCCTAGCAGTTTGCTTTTCATTGTTGCCGCGAATTGAATAATTAATATTAAGTGTATTGCAATAGAGACATATCTCTATTGCAATTCATATTATTTATGGTTATAATTGTGTGTTGTTATTGTCTATGTATTTTATTAGTGAATCGATCGATATTTTGAGTTTTGTCTTTAAAAGAAGGGATATTACCGATTTTTTTTAAATTTAAACGTGGATTCATTTATTATCCTTTCGGATATTACCGGTTAAAATACACCCATGTATTTAAAATTTACCCTGTCTATTAGGATGTTAGAAAATTTGCTAGTAACAATTGTTCATTTTAATAATGTTAATTATTAAAAAGATGAATGTCAATTAAATATGCGTACATATTCTTTGTAGGCAACTTTTCAAACCATGTGCAGAAATTTCTATAACTAAACATTTTTAAGTATTTTACATGCATTTTGTTTTTTTTTCGAGACATTTCTTGGTTTACAAAAAAATGTCAAGAGAAGGACTTTATTTACCTGTTATTAAATGACCTTTTTCGTGCGATTTGATGTTTTATTCTACGACAAATAATCTTGAAACAGTTTTAATACATTAGTGTGACTGACTGCTGAAATTGAGAAGTATTTTGTTTCACTGAACCACAGAAATTTGAATTGATCGAAAGAGATTTTTTTTGCTACTGCTAATTTCCCCGCGATATGTAGAAGAACTATATTAATTTTATTTATGTTTTTTTTAAATATTATAAAGCTTACATCAGCCGAATACCAAACCATGGTTGTACTGTGTGTTTTATCACATTTTGAATCTGATTATTACCATTTCCCCTCTTATTTATAATCCCTATAATAAAATTGACTTAACTAATGTACTGTCATATATTACAAAACAGAATATATCCGCCATAAAAGTCTTGTACTATATATAATGGAATTTTGTCCTCTTGTGAATAAAGCAATAGTTGCTTTTAATTTCTGCACCGAAGACGGCCAGTAAGTGGATTATGGCACGCAGAAATACGCATTGTGATAAGATCAGTTCTTAGACAGCGAGGGAAGGACACATGAGCGGCTTCCCTAGCATCCGGCGGAAGTCCATCAGGGACCATGAGGGACCTTGGAAGGTGATTGTCGAGCAACCGAATCGACGTTGTTTTCCCTTATGTCTGCACTCAGACAATGGAGCCACGTCACCGGACTATCCGCGTGGCTTCATCGATGGTATCTCACCGTCTTCTCCCGGGCTGGGTTTTATAACCTCAGCTTCCTTCGACTATTATTTCCACAATTGTCAGATATCCCGTCCGTTTCTGCAGCACCTTAGTTATCTTGTTTTCGCTAGCGATCCCGTGAAACGACCGCTGCAGGTCTGCGCGTTCCCCCAGGATCTAATAGCGGTTACGGTTATCGTACTTGTTATAGTTTTCCTCGAGGAAGGTAGTCCATAAACTCGACTTCAATTTATTCTTACCAATCCTGAAGACATGTGTCATAGGAAGGAAACGCTTAAAATGGGGGGTTTTAGTGGCTGCGCTCCACCTACGCCCATGCCGATAAGTCAATCCCGCGGGGCTCTGTTATAACGGTTTCTTATCCTTCTATCAAACACTCCACGGCGCATATGATTCAGAACTGTGGATGGAGATTCTCGATTTCAAATGTTAGCTGTTTCTTATCGTCGCTACCCATCCGATATCAAATGAATAAATGGCTCCTGTCCCGTATAAATTGCTTCACTAATTGGATTTCTTTATATTTATTCACTTCAGGAACGAACTAAATCAAATGGACAAGCTCTAAGTAACGAAAACTGCCTTAAGAGAGCTAGAGCAGAGCAACTCTAAAAAAATATGTGCTCCAATCTCGATTTTTTTTACACATACATACGAGTATATTAAATTATATTAATTCTCAATAGGATTCTCTTCAATGGGCCCTAATATTTCGCAGGACGCATTTCATGTTTGTAGCACTGTTGCTGCTGTCAGCGGATACCGTATGTAGTGGCGCGGCGCCTTGTAGAGTAAAGGTAAAATTTCCTAGCAGCGCAGCGTCGAAACGCATAAGACGGATACGTCAGACGTGAGGCACTGCTCAAAGGCGAATTTCACATTGTTGATTTCTTACATGAGCGTTTAAACGAATGCGTTTGCGTCTGACGTATATGTCTGAGTCTTGCCTGCTCGAGAAGGAGAAGGAGTCAAAATGGATCATCCAAAATATCCAACAAACGCTGCATACTTTGTTCTTTAATACCTTCTTTTATATTAAATACCTGACTGCGAAGAGTATCATTACGAATGTTACAGTTTTTATAATTTCAAGTTATTTTCATTTGAGTCAAAATAACTAGATCTATTCTATTTCCAGATCTATTATATATCCAACAATCAATTATGCTCCACGAATCGGTGTATATATGGCGAAAGATGGAATTCTGCATCTATACAGGTCATATGCACTAATTGACCATATTAGTTAGGTTAGGAAAATCCGGGCGCGAAATTTGAAATTAGTTCCTAAACACACCTCCGCAAATTTGATTGCCATGTATTTCTTATGGGAGATTCAAAAGAGCAATTTTCAGACGGGAGTTTCTGGGGTTTTGGGTATTTCTTAGTATTTAAACCTATTATACGTCAAACTTTAAACATATTTCTCTACAATTCAAGCCCAAATTGTTTTTTAGACATATGAGTTAAATATACAAAAGATTTTAAAATAAAATGTCTGTTTTCCATGGACGCACGTTGCGTATTAGTTTAACATTTCTTACGCACGAGCGCCAGGCCAGCTGAGCTTTAAAAATTAAAAAGTCAGGTTAAGGGTTATGTTATGGATTGTCGGGATATTTTTTATATATTTATTTGTTTATTACTATTTTGATCAATGTTTATCGATTTTTTTATATTAATGATGGAACAATATACCTACTATGTATACTTTTATAAAAGAATAATGGAAAAAAGGGCCCAAATGTGGAATTCTCCATATAAATAATAATCCGGTTAGTACCTACATAGATATCGGATTATTATTTATATGGACATTTTTTTAACTAACTAAACAGGTTTTAAGTGACCAGAGCTTACGCTACGCATATTCTGGTCATGTTTAAAACATCCTAAATTGTCTAGGAAAAAATCACTTATGGTTATGGTCCACTTATGATTAGGGAGGTGCTCTATTTTCAACCATTTTCTAACCAACACTCAAAATCAATTATTTGTCATCAGAAAAAAAATAGATAAGTTTGTGATGAAAACTGCAAAATGTGAAATAGGTAAATCAAGATAAAATGAGAATAGAAATTAGAAGTTAATCAATATAAATACAAATTCAGCGATGTTGAGACAAATATTGCCGGTTTTTAAATTAACACAATGAATTTAGGTACAATTTATTATGTAAGAAACTGTTATTAAATAAGTTAGTTTATCCAATACCTTATAGTATCTCTCAAGTTTTCATTTTTTTTCTTGTTACTTTAATAATAGAGATTTCATTCTTATTAAAATATATTTTTATCTAAATTTTACAATCCTCTATAATAACTGTCATAACTTACCATCCGACAACATCGCAAAATTCAAACCATGTCAAACCTTCCATTCTGAACCATAGGATCAAGCAACAACATACGTTTTTTATACAAACATCGCCTTCAAAAATTCGTATTATTTTTATTTTAATAATCTAACTAATTTTTTGGAAAAGTTATTTATAAATTATTTATAGAAATTTATTTATACAACTTATTTCACTAACAGACACTCTATCACGCCTACTACAGACGCTCTTAAACTTGAGTCCCCATAAGACAACAATACATTGATTTTTAAAATAGGAGCCCCCGCCAATTTGAGATCCTAACCTAAATAATATGGTCAATTGCGACAGAGCCTCTGTTTACTTTATAAAAAATAATTATTTCAAAATGTCATTTTAACCTATTACTACATTGTAGAACTAAACGTTCGCGATCCTAATTGAGGGGCAATATATTTAACGTATAACAAAAAGTTTTACAATTTTCTTCTTGTGGTCCAATGTTGCATTTAGTGAACATATTCATCAGTAAGATACAAAACAGTAGAAAATAAGACTAAATTAGGTTCACGCAGTAATTATCTGACTCATAATAATTATGTGCATTGTATGTTATCTAACACCCTTCATCTACATCTACTTAACTTTGCTACGGAAGCTGTAGACAAGTATTGGCATCAAATCAACCACTGAAGGGGAATTACCGAGTTACATCAATAACAGGGACATTGAAGATCTCCACGGCCCAATACACTGTAATATAAATCACAGATAAAGTACAACATTTAATCAAATAGTTAATCATCGGCCTGGTTTGTTTTATCCGTCACGAAAATGGTAATAAATGACATATGAAGGGAAGCATCATTATTTTCGTTAAAAAGACTGATAACGATACGTACTCTCGGGACAGGAGAACCTGTAAGGTTCAGAACACGTCACCGGTTAAAAAAGCTCCCTATAGGAAGGAGAGAGTGAAAAATGTTATCAGGATACGTATCGAAGGAGATATAAAGTTTTTATTGTTTGATGTCAAGAGAAAAACAATGTACGTTTAAAATTTAAAACCTAGTCGTCGATTTGTTATTATTACGAACTGTTCTCTACACAGATTTATAGTGATCAACGATGACTTTAAATGTTGAACATTTTTGGTCGTTTTGTGGATAGATACCTAGGTATAGTAGGTAGACTATTTTTTATATAGATATAAATGAATAGTTTTTCATATATAAAACCTAAATCCCATCACATCGGATGTAAGGCATTCATTAGAATGTGACACTGACGATATGTCGCACAGAGGTAATTTTGTTAGGAATTATTAATTTAAAAAAACAGTGTTCTCAAATAAATGATTTCATGCTATGAATATTAAAGAAAACATTCCAACGAATAATATTTTTGAACGTACTCATTTTTTTCTTATTCCATTAGACAGTTAGCCATGAAAATAGCTCCAAATATTATGTAATAAACAATTAATGGCAACTTAGCATTGAATTTTTTGAAATCCGTTGTGGTTTTTAAATTATGTTGCTGTTTTCTACTTGCAGTCTTTTAAATTTGGATTTTTTTGTCTTAGGGAGCAAGGCAAGGGCTTTAATATTTGATGTTGTTATGTTAAAAATCGGCACATGTCTAAAGAATATATTTAAATATAAATGCATCAATTTTTAACATTCTTTTAAATTATATTAACTTTGAAAAGCTGCATATTGTAATATTAAAAAATATTTGTCATAAAACTATTTTTTATACTTAAATTAGTGTATAACCTTCCCGCAAATTCTACAATTAAGTGCCAAGAAGTGCCAGAGCTTTAAAAACAATTTTTTTAGGGATTATGTCAATAGTTAAATACGACTTGTTTTGGTGAAATTAAATATTATATTACCTAGTTAATGTTGCGTTTTTGTTTTGTAGAGACATTTTAATACATTAAAATATTATATAATAAGTTAAGATATCAAATTTATTTAAAAAAAAGGAAAACATTCATTTGGACCTAATATTTTTCATTTCCTTGGGTCTTTATTACTAAAAATAACACTGCCAAATTTCAAAGAATCGGGAAAAGAACCTTTGAAATATTAATAAAAACCCGCGATAAAAATGAGACAATTGAAAACCAGTCATTTTATGACACATATTTATATAAAGTTTTCTACCTAAAATTGGTCTAAGAATACGCCCTTAAATTTAGTTCAAACCTTTAAGTAACAGAATAATAATAGTTATTACGATACTGAATGGTTTAATAACGTAACTAATAGCCATTTATATAACCAGTTGGGAAAAGTACTAATTTGAGTAACGCACTGCGGAACGAGCGCTATCGAGGAAAAGGATGCGAGTTACACAAAATAGTTTTCCAACGTGTTTCATACAAGATTTTTTCTAATTTTCACCAATTTTATATTTTATGAGAAGAAAACTATAAATTTTATACGTTCAAAAACAATCCAGTAGGACTTTACACAACCAATTGCGTAATATTTTACTTTTCGTAACTGATTGTGAAAAGTATGACGTTTCCTAACGTCAAAGGGTTTTGAAAAAGTGTCACTTTACATGTCAAAATTAGAAAAATTTCATATATTTATCATTTCCTTGGGTCTTTATTACTAAAAATAACACTGCCAAATTTCAAAGAATCGGGAAAAGAACCTTTGAAATATTAATAAAAACCCGCGATAAAAATGAGACAATTGAAAACCAGACATTTTATGACACATATTTATATAAAGTTTTCTACCTAAAATTGGTCTAAGAATACGCCCTTAAATTTAGTTCAAACCTTTAAGTAACAGAATAATAATAGTTATTACGATACTGAATGGTTTAATAACGTAACTAATAGCCATTTATATAACCAGTTGGGAAAAGTACTAATTTGAGTAACGCACTGCGGAACGAGCGCTATCGAGGAAAAGGATGCGAGTTACACAAAATAGTTTTCCAACGTGTTTCATACAAGATTTTTTCTAATTTTCACCAATTTTATATTTTATGAGAAGAAAACTATGAATTTTATACGTTCAAAAACAATCCAGTAGGACTTTACACAACCAATTGCGTAATATTTTACTTTTCGTAACTGATTGTGAAAAGTATGACGTTTCCTAACGTCAAAGGGTTTTGAAAAAGTGTCACTTTACATGTCAAAATTAGAAAAAGGTATTTATACAACTTAGGCACAGTATGTATTACCGCCTAATTTATGATAAATGACCTCTGTTCGTCGTCCGATGCATTTGTACATGATGCTGATGCAGGCGATACTGATGAACAGTCAGAAGATTGGTCAGATGGTCACAGAATTTTCAAGAGTGAGCCTTTGACAAAAATAAAAACATTTAAAAGAAATTGCTTTTATTGTAATGACTGCTAATTTTTCGCTATTGGAAATAAATATTAGTGAAATGACCTAAAAAAGTGAAAGTTAAAGTCTCTGTTTTTGAAATACTATCACTTATTATTTTCCAGTGCCTTTAGTATAAGTTAGACTAGTATGAAATGTGTAAAAATATATATACCAGCTATATGAAATGTGTAAAACACCACAAGACATTTTTCTGAATAATATTTGTTTCTTCTTTTACGCTATAAGAAGAAAACCATAACCACGAAAAATTAAGCACATAAACCGAAAGCACCATGTTGTAACATTCCTTGATGCACGATGCATATTGTAAAAACAAATGACAACAATTTTCAGATTTAAAAGCATTTAAAAGCATTAACTCTATACTAACTATAGAAGGGTTGAACGTTAAAAGCTGTCATTAAAAGTGAGGTATTTTCGGATTTAGGCAACCCGCAATCGTGACGTAATCGTCTCTTTCTGTCTTCTTTCTATATATGCATAAATAATGCATTATTTGAAATTATTTATTTATATATTTATACATTTTGTTATTCGATTCTGTCATAAATATCCAATAAACAATTGGTAATAATAAGGTATGGTGTTTCATTGTCATTTTTTCTTTCTTCGAAATTATATGACAAGAGAAAAATATTTTTGGGGAAATACTAAGTTTTTTCAAATGGAACTATAGTGGTACCGTGGTACCATTTATTAGTACTTACTATTAATAAGGAATTTATTCATATATCGTATTAAAATATGCGATAAGTCAGTAGACATAATCAAAATTACAACTAAAAAAATAAGAAAATACAATTTTTCTAATCAAATGTTAAGAAATTACTTTAAGAATTTTAAGAAGTTATTTATGTTAGTGTGCCACGACGCATTTAAATGGAGAAATAAAAATTAAATTATAAAAAATATTGATATTTGACATGTCAATGATGTGGTATTATTGGATTCAGAATATTATGCAGAATTCAAAAATGCAATAACATACAGTGTCCCATTTAAAAATCGAAAGCGCAACCGGAAGTGAATAAAAAAATTACTTGTATATCAGATGGTACTATGTGTATATGGTATGCCAAATTCCAATCAATTATCTCCCAACTTAAGGTGAAAAGGTATCCTGTTGCACTCGGTTATGGTTCAGTTCAGCTGGGAAAAAGCCGTGGTCAAAGGATCATTTATTATATAAGTGAGCGGTTCAGTAATTGAATCGATAACATCTTTTTTCATTTGATATGTGCCTGCTGATTTTTTCCCAGATGCAGATAATATGATATAAATCTATATGAAAGACCTGGAAATACAGAATTTTCAGACCCGAGAAATATTGCAGTAAACGGTTCTGCAGTAACGGTAGAGATCAATTTGCAATTATAATTATCTGATGTCTTGCTGTTTGTTCATCATAAAAATTGTTTGAATACAATATTTTACCAGTTTGTCATATTAAACTGGAGAAAGTTATTTAGAATATTATAGCAAACGCACTACTCAATTTAATATATATGTTTACTACAAAACGATAAATATTTCTTACTCTGCTTCCGCCGCCGCCGGAAAGACTGTGTTGACATAGACTCCCTTGATTAACCGCTGCCGAATGGATTCGTAAGGGTTAATTCCACTTTCACTTAATTCGAGAAGCGTTTGTGAATTTTAAACAATATAAATTCACTTCTCCCGTTGTCAATATTATGTTACTGGAGTGCCATCTCCTCGATTATGAATATATTACAAGTAGATGTGTGTAGTGGTATCATCATCGATGGAGTTCTTGCAGCCATGTTTACTCTCCTCGCGAGTACGCATCAATTCCGGCCGAAATTGAATCAAACGTATATACGCGCATTTAATTGTAAATGCGCACCTCTATTAAAGCTTTCAATTTCGCGGAATGTTTATCTTTTACACTCGCTAAAATCTATCCGGTGTACTTCTAGATTGTAATACATGATGGTATTTACTTTGCAACTTTGCGTGATCGACTTCGGCAGCGTCGTGCAAAAAGCGCACAAGACAGTAAATTCCCCTCACAACCAAAAATATACTATAGCCGATTTTTAAAATTGTAAATCAATTTAGGCAACATAATTTGGCAAATAGTGATGCTTAAAAATATAGAAAAGAGGTTGCCGAGACTTAATTTGATGTTAACCAACGTTACGAAGTACGGACGTTTCACATTCCGATGCTGCATCGCCTGTATAAGGTTGCTATGGTCCTTTCTGGTCCGAAGCGACCCCCAATATCTGTATTTTGGGGTAACAGATAAAATATTTTTTTTTACAATTAAATAAGTATTCAAGATGGTGGCTATTATCCTTGCAGAGTATAACCCAGATAAATCTAGGTGCAATGTATAATATCCAATGAAGGTTCCAGGTAAAATACCTATGGATCTCAAGTGAGCGAAAGGGCCAAGTATCTAAGTAGATTGTAAATGGAAATATGAGTGTAAGTGGCTAGGTATCTAGGTGACTGAATAGCTAAGTGAAATTACACTCACCGTAAGAATCTCTGAAAGTAACACGACTAGTTACAGAACTACCATTACTACCAATGCCGCCAATGCGCGCGCGTCAGGGAGAATAATAAAGCGACACAGATGTGCGCTACGAAATGATTATCAATGTTCGGTGGCATACCGATTAAAACAATTGACTAAGGCCGCAATTCAAACTTGAGTTCTAACCACAAATGTTAGAGATTGCCTCACTTTTCATACAACGTATACTATCTAAGAACGTAAATACCTACAATTTACTCTAAATGCCAACTAATGAATAGTGAACGTAACAAGATATGGGACATTTTTGCTATTTATAGTCTGAGTCCATAGAGACCATAAATATCTCAGGAATATTGGGAACGCTGATTATATATATACCATAGATATACAAACTATTTTGGCTTGCAGCTTTTGAACCCCCGGGATTTAGATCCAAGTTGCATTTGAAACATTTTTCAGCACCAAAAATGTGACCGATCCGCCCCGATTAAAAAGAATTTCACCGCGATCCATTTTCCCATGTATTTGGTGCGAGTTCCTTGTATGGATACGATGAACATATGCTTTTAAATTAAAGTAGATTATACTCACGATAAGAATACTTTTATAAAATTATCTTATAGTTTATATTAAACATATATTTTTTCAGTGTATAAATTCCACTGGGGGATTTCCCGAATGCCACAGGGAAAAACAGACTCAGCTAGTTCAACTTTTGACTATTTGGCCATGTTAAATGATAAAGTTATTGTCTAAAGTTATTTAGAATACAGGCAATGGGTGGCTGAGGTAGACAAGTAGCGAAACAACCGCCAGACCTGACCGCCAGAATAGTCTGCGACCGCGACATTCCTCCTAAACCGACCCCATAAAAACCTCTCATCCTTTATGCTCTATTTGCATACCGTTCTCTCAGCGATGTCTCCGTTCCAAAACACGAAAAAGGTGTTACTTCCAGGCCAGCCAAGGCGGTGGAGGGCTGAAATATCCCCACTAAAATTAATGAACTTCTGTCCACGTAGGAAACGAAATAATCCACTTTTCCAGCAATTTGCTTTACCTTATATCCTTTATTAACTTTCTTTCGGCCCGCTCTCTTCTCGGCAACCGCCCTTTTCTCAAAGGCACGAGCCCATTTTTATAATCCTTATTTGATCTACAGTCATGTTTTATGGATTGCGGCGATTGAAAAATAAAGATTGAGATTAAGACGTGATTTCTTTTATGGGGTTGTATTAAAAGCTGGTATTCGCAAACGAAGGATTTTATATACGGCGACGAATGATGTTTACTTCTGTGTCCCAATTTTAAATTAACATTCTGGTTAGTCTCTTTGTATGAAAGTTATTTGTAGATATTTCATTCGGTGATCACCAATTAATTTTATACTTTATGATACTTAAATATATGCTGACAACATGTGAGGTAATATATTCATGTACTTGTCTTAATAGCCTTTAGTTGAAATTGCCGGGAGATCTAAGAACAAAATGGTGGCCAAAATTGTTGTAAAATATAATACAAATTTTGTACCTGTCGTGTGAAAATATGCCAAAAGACAAGATCAGGAGTTTCAATTAATATTCCCAAAAAAATGTGTGATCCAATTGAGGAATAAGCATTAGACCTAAAGGCATTATAATAATGAATCAACTATTCACAAAGTTAAATTAGTGGATGTAGACAATTTTCATTAAGTTGTGTTCATAATATTATTGTTATGAATTTTAAATAACGGGGAGAGAGCGATGGAAAGAGACATGTAAAATGGTGTTGAAGATACTTACTTTAATTAACTTATATTCTAGTAGATTCTTTGTTGAATAGGCGCCAGTTCACAATGAACAATTTTGAATTTATTATTTATTTGTATGTGTCTCAATTTTATAATTATATAGATAAAATTAAAAAAACTAATAATTTTTTTATTTTGAATTTAAATTAGAACATGTAAACACTTTTCCTCAAGTTGACTTATTAAATCACTATATAATAAATATTAAACTCAATCAGTCAAACCGGTCAAAAAATTAGTATAAATACGTAGTACAGTCCTATGCTCAACCCTGTAGTTGTTCAATAATAGTGGAAGGTGTATGGATGTGATGGAAAGTTTGGATCATGATCATTGATGTTTTTCTCCACATTCTATACTTTCTGAAGATGTTACGCTGCGATGGATCTACAAGAACATGAAATTAAAGCCTAACTGATTTTAATAACTTGAATTCAGTGAATAACAATAGTTGTACCACTTTGACGCTTTATAAGTAATTAATTCAGATGCACTCGTTAATTGAAGCAACTGAGGTGGGAGAGTTCGAAGGTAATCCGCCAGAACTTTCAATTCTATTCAAAATTGTGGCGGCGCACATTTACAAACGTTACTTTGTCATTTAAATTAAATGAAAGAATGGTTGAATGCCATTAAATTAATAGGTCGGGGAGAATGAACGCGCCATCGTCTCACAGCCCGCTATGGTGACGGCGGTGGTGCGATCTGCATCCAGCTCATTACACAGGTAAATTAAACTCGGGATCGAGGAATCACCTGGGGAGGTCGATTCGACTGCTGGGGGCGATTTATGGTCGAGACAATTACATGCGATATGACTCGAGCAGCGTTGCCACGTCGCTTAGTTTTAACAAAAATAAACACTAAGTCGTTGACAACGAAATATGAACACTCCATGATCGCATTAAAATATTATTGGAATATGTCTATAAACAATGTACTTATAGGTAAATACACACTTCAAAGAAATAGAAAACCAAATAGTCATACACTAAAACCTAGTATATTCTAGAACTACATGAAACCTCTAAAGTTACAAATTGTCTCCTAAGAACTTGTTTTGAAATCAAATATTTCCATATTTAAGTAGAACCGAGATGGTAGCGCACTGGGCTAAAGCATAGTAGCAGCAGAATAAGATATGACGTGAGATGATGATAAGTGAAATTTATGTGTTTGATATCCAATTAATTGTTTAAGATTTTGTAATTTTATGTTAAACAAATAAAAAGTTTAACTTAAAGGAATACTTCTTTATTTTGAAGTGTTCAATATAAATCAATGGGATAGCGATTTATTGATTGATTGATTGATTTATGTGGTTCAAAATAAGAATTGTTAGATCAATATATATATATATATATATATATATATATATATATATATATATATATATATATATATATATATATATATATATATATATATATATATATATATATATATATATACATATATATATATATATATATATATATATATATATATATATATATATATATATATATATATATATATATATATATATATATATATATATATATATATATATACATATATATATATATATATATATATATATATATATATATATATATATATATATATATATATATATATATATATATATATATATATATATATATATATATATATATATATATATATATATATATATATATATATATATATATATATATATCTTTATATATATATATATATATATATATATATATATATATATATATATATATATATATATATATATATATATATATATATATATATATATATATATATATGTATATATATATATATATATATATATATATATATATATATATATATATATATATATATATATATATATATATATATATATATATATATATATATATATATATATATATATATATATATATATATATATATATATATATATATATATATATATATATATATATATATATATATATATATATATATATATATGTATATATATATATATATATATATATATATATATATATATATATATATATATATATATATATATATATATAAAGAAATAAGCTAATAGACTAATAAGAGGAAAGATACACTTACCAGTGCTATATCTGGACATACATATGGAAATGAACCACTATACACACCGAAACGAACCACTTAGAAGTTGTACAAGTTCTTTCACCTTTATTATTGAGGATCTTCAGAGCAGTATACGATTTATTTCATTGATCATTTATACTTGAATTTAAAATATTAATACTCCAACACTTGCAGTGACGTTTTATGACATTTTAGTTTTTGACGGAACTCAAATTCTTTTATTTATTATTTAATTTATTCTACGAATTTGAGTATACTGCTCTGAAGATCCTCAATAAAGGTGAAAGAACTTGTACAACTTCTAAGTGGTTCGTTTCGGTGTGTATAGTGGTTCATTTCCGTATGTATGTCCAGATGTCCACTGGTAAGTGCATCTTTCCTCTTATTCGTCTATTTGCTTATTTCTCTATGTAATGAAATGCTACAAACCAAGATTACTTTTCACAAAACAAATATGAATAGCAAAGAATTTCAAAGCTAATATATATATATATATATATATATATATATATATATATATATATATATATATATATATATATATATATATATATATATATATATATATATATACCTCTTATGCAACGGCTATATGTTCAGTAAATCAATATACCTACGTACTTATCTCAGTAGTGGGATCTAGAAGTAGGCTGTGAGAAAACCATTCAATCCACAACACAAAGGAAGATAATATATATATTTACACATTTATTCAAACAAATAATTATCAATTATTACTATGTTCTAGATATATGTATATGATCAAATGATGGTTGTATGGTGGATAAGAGAAAATGATATTAAGTGATGCTGTCCTCTACTTAACCTAATATAAAATTGGTGACATATCTGACATTTGTAGAAGTTTTGAGGTTTTAAGTCCAAATGGGTTTCAATAAAATATTATATCTTTGAGCTCTATTTAAAATTGTTTTATAGTCATGACTATTATACGCGTAATATGATAAGGTACCTTAACTTTGTTCAATGTCGCTTCTATACGCTTCTATCAGCATGCCCCGTCCATATAGCCTCATATAAACCAGTAATTCACACTTTAATATTCTTCTCCCCTTTTTCTCTCTGCAAACTGCTTGTAAATTTATACTTCCTATCTATGTTCCTTCTTTTCTCTTTTTGCCTTGTTCCTTTCAATTATTCTCTGCAAAACTCCTTCCAAATATCTGCCTGCTATCCGTGTCTTAATTTTTCTCCAATTATTATTTTTCTTCCTTGGTTCCCCTTTCTGTTTTCATGACCGCTTAATGCAATGTTTTAATAAAGTCTATGTCATGTAGACTTTCTCAATTTAGTTATCGAGTTTATTTGTGTTTAGCATCGTTACGCCTTCACTATGTCTACTATACACTATCCTACTGTTTACATTTCTATTTCCTATTTAGTCTATACTATCATTTTCCCTTCTATATCTGATATATATACATACATATATAATTTTGCATTCGTAATCATCTATGATAATATCTCATTTGATACCTACCAAATTGTCTGAGAAATCTCTATGCTAAGTGATTTATAACATAATTACAACTCAAATATAGTTCATCTATTATACAACATGATGATTTTTACAGATATTCTTAGTTATAATATTAACAAATATATATATATATATATATATATATATATATATATATATATATATATATATATATATATATATATATATATATATATATATATATATATATATATATATATATATATATATATATATATATAGACGAGTATATATAATTTTTAACGTTAAGCAATGAATTATGCATGGAATTATGTAGATAGTTACAGCAGATACAAAATAACATTGTCATTCGTTTAATATAAATACGTATGTATATATGATAACGGCAACCCTGTACAATACTTCCCATTAATGTCGTTTCCCGTGTCTGTTCGTTTTCGCCGTTCCATTACCAATTACGCCTGTGTTTGACTTTATGTAGCTCGTTATTCGAATATTCTACCTTCACATGTTTGAATAAATGCTGATATGGTAATAGGAATCATCAGCGAGTATGATTAAAATCGAAATTAAAATGCGCCTGTTGGCGGTTAACAAACTCGTGAATGAATTTGTTTGTCTTTATCATGTTTTGTGATTTTAAAACATGGAAAATTGTTTTCATGACACTTGGTGACAGCGATTAGTATTAGAATGACTGTTAGTAGTCTGCTGGAATTTAAATATCGAAAGGCCAAAATATTCTGTAGTGTCTCTCTGAGATGTTACGTAATTAAAATAGAAATATATAATGATAGGTTAACTGGTTGTATTTTGGACTTCCATTGTATTAGTGATGATTATTAACTAATAAATTATCACCTGATGACTATTTCAGATACTTAGCAATTGAAATGTTATAGATACTAACCACCAAGACCAAGATAATGAAAGACTGAAATACGATGGGTCCCATCAAATGATCTATAAACTTTAAACAAATAGATATCTAGCTATATTATCATGCATTTATTTTTATATAATGATAATATGTTTTTATAGAGGTTTTACAGCTTAGTGCACAATATACACAGTGGTGCACTATTTAAATTAGTTAATTAGTTACTATAATAGTGCACAAAGATTAATATTTCTGTCATCACGGGCTTGATTAGGAAGAACTATTTTTTTGTGCTGTTTATACGTAATCAACACAGCCGTGCAATCTTGACTTGATAAAACTACTTTACAATTTCAACTTTTTCGGCTGTCTCGGGACATTTAAAAAAATTATAATGCATGGGAGAGAGCTCGTAGGCGATAGGCGCGATAGGTGAGCTAAACTAAATCTAATGCGCAAGTGCGCATTACATTTAGCTTTTATCTGTTGGAATCTGTCAACTCGCCTGGTAGTGCCTATAACCGAAGACGGGTAGCGCTGTCGGTATGTTTGTAATATTTCTGTAGCATAAGGATCCCGATACTATAGTGTAAGGAATATTGTCCAAAGCTCTATCCGTCCTTGTCTCTATTTAAATTTTATTTTAACCTTATCTGTAACGTAAGTTAACATGTTGACGTTAAGAACGACGTGCGATCTTTTTATTGGTTGGCAGCAAACCAATTTTCGCTTTACGGCCTATGGCTTCTTAGTTCAGAGGTTCGTGGCGCCCACCGATATTACATCAGCGTGAGGTGGATATGTAAGGTCTCGTTCTACTTGGCACGTATGATAAATTCACATAACATGGTAAAAATATTCTGCTGTTCTCCAAATTCAAAATTCATCTGCCAATGGTACCACCTCATTAATATTAGAATTGACTTGTAACTGCAGTGTTGACTTTATAGGTAATATGCAATATAGTAATGTGCAATATATAATTTAGCTGAATTAATTTCCTATTTTAAATTTGGAACAATTTTTTTACTTTATTTGAGGTTTGGGAATGACCCATTTTCCGTGTCCGCTACTCGGTAAACGTGTGTTATCAAGCGTCCTAGCGTCTAGCCACTAAGGAATTCTATTTGGTCCTGGACATGGGACAAGGTATGCTGCTACTACTATGCTGCACATCGCCTCTAAATTAAGTTAGCAAATGTCTCGGCCGACTGCACTCGACAGAACGCAATAATGGCCCTGACCATTTCAACTGCGCTTCATCACCTCACGCTTAATGAAAATACCGTACTCTGCATTTTGTATTCAGCGCCGCGCGGGCAGGTCTGCTGTTGCCAGATAAATTCACAACCTGAAACTTCCTCCTGGCACTTCAAATTAAGGATGAGAGCTCTCGCCCGATCCAGTCTTCAGTCTTCACCAATATGGTCCTCAGTCAACAGAAATTAGGAATAATATGAGGAACATGAAAGTTTATATGCCGAGCGCAGCTAGTCGAATTAAATACATGCATACATAATACAAGTTAAATAGAGTAACTTCTACTCCAAATGAAATACAATATTATATTTTCAAACGATTTATGTATAAAAATATATATGGTTATATTTTGTGATTAAATTAATGTCAAACGTTGGGATGATAAAGTGTTACTATTTTAAATATCAAAGTATGATTGTGATAACAGAGATAATACCAGTAATTGCACAGTAAAGAAATACCTGATAATAGAACAGGATACTTATGTCATTTCTTCCCTAATGCTTCCTTCCTAAGGGCGCCAGTTCTTAGAACATTTTTTTTATAAGGAAGGTTCACTGTAGAGCATGACTATAATCCGGTAGGGGAGGTTCAATTAGATTATTATATTTTGTACGATGATTATCTTAGAAAGTTTGAAATTATTTGATTGGTAAAATAATCGAAGCTACTATATATGGATGATTGAAGTTTAATGTTCTATTCAATTATAGACTGTTAATTGTAAACCTTAAAATGTGAATATAACGCAGAAGCTACATATATTTGATATTATTAAATATAAAATATGAAGTGAATTGTCCAAAAGACAAGCAAACGGAAAGCACAAAGGAGAAATCTATAATTTGCAAATGAAGTATATTGCAAAGCAGAAGTGTTTGTATTAACATATACACATTAAGAAGCAGTATGGTAACTCAAATTTTACGAACTTACCAAGTAATACATG
>CAXKVY010001475.1:182500-333314 GCA_964058915.1 Tetropium fuscum
CATCCACCATCTACGTCCTACGTCACCAAGAGTTCTTGTAACGGCAAAATAAAAGCGGTAAAACAATAATTATAGGTGATAAATTAACTCCTATATAAAAAAGTCTATTTGACAGTCACATTTTTGTCACTTGACACAGAAAAAAAGGTGTATGGTTTTTAACAACGGAAAAAATGCCTGTTCCTCAAAAGCAGAGTACATCTATTATAGAGTACATCTATGTTATAGTAGTCGCACGTCACTTTAAAATCTGTCCAATCAGCTCGTGGTACACACTCGTGGTACAAGATATGATCACTCGGTAAGCGCATTTTGTATAAACTTGCGCATGACGTCACAGCGTAACAAAAATGTATGGCGATATATGGAGACGCAAGCTTTGAATGTGTTTTTAATATAAAATTTCGTTATTTTTGTTATGATTCGACAGTTATAACTGGATTTTGGACATTGTTTAAATATACAGGATATTTTCGAACATTTTATAAGAAGAAACGTGTTTAGAAACATTTTATACTTTAATTTTTATATCTCGGTTATAGCACTTCCGTTAGGTTGATTTTTGTAAATCGTTTACTTTTAGCATAATATATTATCATGCGTTAAAAATAGTCTCCCAAGTTCGTAAACACCCTGTATAGGTAGGTACAAAATAAAAAACAAGACAATGTACATAATATAATTTCTAGTGCATCGCCATTATAATTGCGAAATATATGATCGAGCTCTTTGTATTTTATTAGGAACCCCTCTGTAGGCTTTTGTAATCCACATTCGCTTAAATTATTAGCCCAAGAAAATGAAGCTTCATTACAGTCTGGAATAGAACCAAGATTCTCTTATATTATTACTTCTATAATATTACCTATAACTGCATACTTATTGTTACGCATATTTTAATCAAGCTCTTTTTTTTAATTATTTCATCGTGGTCTTTCTGACCAGATGTTTTAGGTTTTGGAGATTTTGCTAAATTAAGTGAAGGTACCGCATCATCTTTCAACTTCCACTTATTTTAGGGCAATTGCAATAATTTTTCATTAACATGAAAATCATCATCAGAAAAATGATTATGTAGTGCCATATTACCCAAATTAACTAATTCTTATTCTGTTTATCATTCCCACATAAGCGGATAAACAAGAAAATAGTTCGCGAATGTATTACATGTTTCCTATAAAAAGCCAACACTATTCAACCAATTATGGGACAATTGCCTAAACACCGATTACAACCAGGTCCAACCCTGGATAGATTATTCAGGACCGTTCAAAATAAAAGATAAAAGATTGCGTGGTGCTAAACTGAATAAATGTTACGTCAGTCTGTCCGTATGTTTCGCGACAAAAGCAATACATTTAGAACTCGTAACGGATCAATCAAAGGATGCATTTATTTTGACTGAACAGAATTATCTCTCGCAGAGGTAAGCCAACCCAAAGTTTCTCTGACAACGACACAAATTTTGTTTCAGCTGCTTCCGAAATAGAAGATTTGGGGTTTTTTGTTCAAAATGAACATAGTAACGGATACTATTTCAAATGAGCACATAATTTGGAAGTTTATCCTTCTCATTCGCCACATTTTGGTGGGCTCTGGGAGTCAGGGGTAAAGTCTAGTAAGCTGTAAGCATAATTTAAAAAGAATTATGGGTGACGCTCACCTTATAATCGAAGAATTTTACACTCTGCTCATGCAGATTGAAGCGGTATTGAATTCTAGACCTCTTTTCCCGATGTCTGCCGATCCTAATGAGTGTAAGATAGAATACATATCCGAGCTCTTACTAGACTTACGACATAAGAACAGACAAATTGTCCTAAATTGTCCATTTTAGTGTCTCAAAAATGTACGCAACATCTAAAAGAGTTCGCAAATCGGAATATTGGCAACACTGCTACGCGCGGCTCATATCTAGTTGTGACGTATATTAAGTGGAGGGTATTTGGATTGCCATGGCAACATATGTAAAGCAAATGTAATATAATAATAATTATCAGATATTATTATTCAATACTATGTTATTATGGATACCATTATACAGCAATTAGGAAATATATTATAGGGTTATTATCAAACAATCGTGGACAAAAATTATTATAGTACCTACTGCGGGTCTCAGCCAGGGTTACCTAATAGGGATTGCGTAATATATAAAAACCGTAGACTAAGGAATATTTATAATACGATTTTATATTTGCAATCTCTCTATAGCAATCGTTGAATGCACATCATTGTAATTATTGTTCAAGTATTTTTGGTATTAATATATATAATTTTAAATCGTATATAGTGTGTTTGTGTACCCGGCACCACCTGACTACACACTACATGATGTCAGCGTTGATTGAAGGGTAAAGGTAGATTTATAAACTCGACAGTTACGTTCAGTTCAGTTGCAGTTCAGTTGCAGTTCGATGATCTCGTCTGTCTAATTTATAAAGTCGTTGCCGTACGCCGGACGTTGCGTAATTCTGTCAACCTATTCACTAACAAGTTGAAAATGTTTGTAGTTTGTACAAATTTAATAGTTGAAATATGGAAATGGGCAGCAATTTACTTGAATTCCAAAAATATCTTTACTAGGTTTTGGGGTAATTTGATATGCTTTGTACATAAAACGTGATGTCAAACGCCAGCAAACATCGACGGCAAAAGGTAAAACATGGTAATCTTTTGACCTTCGTCCAGATTACTTGAGCGTACTTTGGCGCAACGAAGTGAACTGATCTGATGCTTATAAATGTCTAGTATGCAACTCGTATGTTTATATTAAACGATCAAGAACGGCTCTGCGAAACTAAACTGAACTGAACTGACTGCAACGACAGAGTTTATAAATCCCACTTAAGTCGTTCAATCAACGATGTCAGAAAAAGTATATAGTTAATTTACGATTCAAACAAAAAAAAGTGTTTTTCTTGTCATAGTATTTCGACTCCCCACAATTTTCTCATGATTAAACAGACACAGATATTGATCCCGCAGGGTAACAAAGTGCTATATTTACGAAAAGAACAACGCTGATCAGCAGCTTTGAACAAACTTTTTCCGCTCGCATCCCACGTAAGATACTTTGCCGTGATTCTCGTAAAAATAATAGGTATAAATATAATTTATTATAAAGATAAATGCTTATAGAGCCGATGGTATGTTTACGAGAGGGTTTTTTTATCTACCCTCCGTTCTAAAAAATGTAGCTATTATTTTTTCACCTCTGCCGTTTCAGGTCAAAGCTGCCATGATCCAAGTCCTTATCTGGCATGGTCGAGGTCCGCCAAGACCACTAAATCATGCGGCCAGATAGGCCGGTGTGTAGGGCTGCAGGGTCCGGTTACTGGAGACTCATATATAGGCTAACGTAAAGTCGTTTACAGGTATAAATTTTCCACGTTGGTAACACCGATTTGACTGTAACGGGATTTATCTTCGTGGTTTATGCTGATAATTTCATCGTCACGGGCAATGTTTTATTTTTATTTTACTCGTAGAAGCCCCTTCCCACTAAAGTCGAACTTTTACAAATAACAATTTTGCATATAGCTATTGCCCTGCATTTAATTTATATTTATTCTTTCATATTAATATATGAAAATGGAATTGATGGCTACTATAGGTTTCAAAGGTATTAGCTACTCACCTCGCATTTGTCCTTGTTTATTAGTATATTTTTGGCGTCATTTTGTTCATTTTGGGCTTTGAAAAAAATATGAATTAACGGTCAAACAAAGTAGGTTTCTCAATACAACCACAACGGTTGTATTGAGAAAGTTATTGTTGTATTGAGAAGAAAAATCACTGCAAGATTATGCAGTGATTTTTCTTCAAACAAATAAATTTTCTTACCATCTCACGCACAGTGGCGTAACATAAGTTAATAGACAATATTTAATTATATACATATATAATTGATATGATATACATAATTCAATGGAACATTGTTATATCTATTTTTGTTAAATTATTATCTGCGAGGGGATAATTAAAACATCATATTATGATGATTTTTTATGATGGTTAATAATGATAAAAATTTATTGTTCGAAATACACTCTCTAACAAAATAAGTTGTAGCATAAAAAAACGTAAAATAAAACCGAGTACAGCACAGTACACGTGATAGCAGTGAATACTTCTTTACCGATTTGCTGAGAGAGTGAGATAGAGAAAGAGAGAGAGAGGGGAGAGAGAGAAAGAGGTATTGTACATATTGGCTTTATGGTAACTGAAGTGTAACACATATGTTCGCATCAATCGTTGTTCCTGATTTAGTAGTGGCAATGTTCCGGTCGTTATTCATATCTAAACCGAATTTCTCACGAAGAAAGTGAAGTAGTGGCAAGGACGCATCCTCCGCAAAAAGATAATCATCCATTTGGATCAGATTCGAAAGCCTAATCCATATATATCCAACAGGATATGCATAAGTAATATTGTATTACTTATGCTGTTTATAAATTATATCAAAATTCCTTTTCGCTTTAGAACATTTGTGGGGGATCGTTGCCCAAGTCAAAGCTGCATTCGATATCTCTGTTTCGCTCTCTCTCCCCCATATCTGTCATATGCTTTGTCTCACTTGCGAGACGAAAATGTTATATGTAATATGTGTCTTGACGCGGCGTTGAAAAATCACTCTCATGCGGCTAAAGAAGTATCCACTTCAAAAATTATCATTAGGTATCTATACGTAATTACCTCGGTAATTACGTATACCTATTTTGGTTTTAGTTATGTCGGTCACAAGTCTTTGCAAGTGGGTAAGCAAAGACGCGATTGTTATAACTTGTTTACCGGCGCAGAGCACCGATAGCGCAAACAAGCGATTTCCTATACAAGTTGATACTTGCACGACATCAAATCTATAAAAACAAGAATAGATAGGAAGACACAGCTGCACTCATAGACCAATCCTACATCCGTTCTATCCTAACATCCCCTATCTTGTTTCCCTTCATTATAACAACCAGATAGAAAAATCTCCAAAAATCTCAAAACAGAACACTTTAGCAGCTTACACACGACTTACACTACACAAAATATGCATCATAATTAAGACACGTCATAGAACATACACTAATCCCCAAATTTCAACATCCGACTTATGCAACATCCAAATCCGACTCTCTACAAAGCTCCCTCATCCCCAAATTTGCACAATCTCATAAATATACATCCCTCAACTATACATTCACACTCTGACTAGCTATCCTCCTCACTAACAATGTGATTGTGTTAGTGGAACAAATAAAAAAACAAATACACAAAAAAATATATAAAAAATACGCAAAAGGCACAACAAATACAGAAAAGAGCCAAATTTGATAAAAAAAATTAAAAAAACGAACATTAAGAAAAAACCAAAAAAAGAACACAGAATAATAGATACATTAAAACAAAAATATGTGATAAAGCTTAGGCTTTGTTTGTTGCTTTGTTTGTTAGCTAGCGTTAGCACTAACTTAGGCCTAAGGCAACTGTAACTGTAAAAACCAATATAAACTAACAGAAGTATACTTATAGCAGATCTGTTCCCTTGCTCCCCCTACATAAATAATTGCAAACGACAGGACCACGACTCCGCATCTTTCGCCCAAGCATGTCCCAAATATGTTCAGTTGGGTTTACATCAGGTCTTAGCGCTGGCTACTCCATCGTTTAAGTACCGTTGAGTGATTCCGGTGAGGTCTGACGTTATCATGCATCAGGAGAAAGTCATTTCCAATCAAATCAACAGTTCAACAAGGCCAACAAATCAACAGGTACAACAAAATCTTGGAGAATTTCATCAATGTACCTACCTGGCAGCAATGAAAGAGCCTCATGGAACGATGTACAATATACATACCTTTAGTCCTAGGGTGAGCTACCAAAGGGGCTCAGTTATGGTGTGGGCTGGAATTTCTCTGGAGACACACATAATAGGGAACATGTCCAAAATTTTAAAAATAAAAATATTAAGTACTAAAAAACATAGCGTAATAAAACGCGTACTTCACAAAAAACAAGAAGTTGTACATGTTCTTTCACCTTCATTGAAGATCTTCAGAGCGATGTACATTTTGTTTTATTGATCATTTATACTAGAATTCAAAATATGAATACTTGAATAGTATTATTATTAATAATAATTTTCACTCACCACTATTAGATTCACATGTAATGAATTTATTGATAGAAAACGTGGCGACATCGGAATTTTTATCCCGCATTTTTCCGTTGTTTAACTCTCGTGTGACGGATTTTATATCATAGTTGTAAGTAAAATTCGCACTAATATTTTTGCGATTCAAATTGGCTTTACCTCCCCTCAATAAAATAATACCACTTTATTGAATAAAGCTAAATATAACAATGTATTACCCCCAAAGGAACATATGAATTAAAAATCTTTTACTAATTCAAACTTCATATTGATTTAGTCAATCCATCTGATATTTGCAATTGCTGAATCAGTGGTCTAGAGCAGTTTCCAAGGTTGAATGGCATATAAAATATAACCTGAGGATGGAGTAGTGACCGCCGACACGTTCCCCGAGGCAGTCGCCGAAGTGTCGCCCTGGAACTCGCAAAACCACGGAGAACGGCTTTTGCGGACTCATTAAACCAATAAAGCCATTCCGCAGCTACCTCGTCCTAAAATCCTTAGGCTGCCGACGGCGACGCCACGTGCTTTTCTTGCCTCATCATCCAAAACAACTCCCACAATAGGTATTTTTATAGGTAACAATGGCCTATCATAAAACTCCCCCTTTCGCTTGAGTTATAAACCGATGATTTATTGGCACTTGAGTGTAATTTATTATTGTTTTGGTGGAAGTGCGAGCAATAATAAATGATGGCAGTCCAATAAATGTTATACGGTTATAGAACCATACACGGTTGTTTTGTGTATATGAACAATTTATAAAATAAAATTTAAAATGTGTATATATGGAATGCGCCATATATAGAGACAGGATGTTATAATTACAGAGTGCAATTTAAATTTCTTGGAAATATGTCTGTTTTTGTTAAATAAATTTAACTATCTAATTGAGGCATCAAAAGTGTCAATTATTCATTCTATTATTTTTTTCATCTGATTAAAAGTAAATTGCACCTTGCTTTAAATGGTAGGATACTCCTGTGTGACCATTTAAAGCTATTAAATATTTAAAAACACGAATAAGTAATAAGGAAAATGTACAAAAAAATGCCCCTTTACCTTAGAAATAGCTATTTGTTGAATAAGTTGGGAAAAGTGAAAAGTGAAAAAATTCTCCATATGTGAAAAAGATATTTTCCTATGAGTTGCACACTCATGAAAATTGTAAATCTCGAAAATGGGAATCAAGAATCCTCTGGCGAAGTTGACAGAAATGAGTTCGTTTATTAGGTTTTCGTTAATATTATTGTTGAAAAATGTCGGAATCTTCCACTTCCAACGATCATATGGAGGATGATATAGAAGAATCAGCAAAAATCGCGATCAATCATTATTGCCGACAAAATCCAAAGATAAATATGAAAAAGTGTATCGCTTATTTGAAGATCAGGGAGTAATTGTTATCACTGAGGCAGTTAGTTCTGCCTATTTGAAAAAATCCAGAGTACCCCGAGTTCCACACTGTGGAGTCTTCACCAAATTATAAGAACAACACTGCCAGAAAAAAATAATATTAACATAAAGAAATTTACAAGTTTAATTGAAAATCAGTTATAATGAAGGTAAAGTGTAATTTTCACACTTCTCTCCAAATATTGAAGTTGCTTCTTATTTTAGATATTGTGGATATCAGTGGAGCATACCTTCGAGAAGAACTAACATTTGTTCAGCTTGCCTATATAAAAGACATGGGAGAATATATATATTTAGAGAGATTCCTAATAAGACGAACGTGAGGAGAGAATTTACTATTTCTAACGGAAACATCGAAGGAGATAATCTTCTCCAAATGTTTCGACAAGATTCCTCTCTTCGTCCGCCTCTAATTGATCATTCAAAAGATATGTGAGAATATATATTCATAAAGATTCCGAACACAAAGACGAACGTGAGGAGAGAATTTACTATTTCCAACAGGAACATTGAAGGAGGTAATTTTGTCCAAATGTTTTGACAAGATTCTTCTCTTCATTCGCCGCCAATTGATCGTTCAGAATTCTTCCTAGGATATAGAAATGGAAAATGTCCAAGACAATGCGTTGGTGTAAATCCTATAGGGGATTTCCTGTAAAAAGATGTTGAATGGCCGAATGCTGGAAATTACACCGGCCTCTATTTCCGGAGATCGTCTATTACGATACTGGCTGATGCAGGACCACCGCCCTTAAAAGGCATGGTGGACGGAAAGCAACGAACGTGGCCGAACTTAAACTGATCTTCTCATATAGAAAAACTGAAAAATAAACTGGCAGAAACATATACGTTATCCGGAACTTAAAGGAATATACAAACAATAGTCCATTATTGACAGTGTGTTTCTTTGCTTTATTCTCATTTGAAATACGGTCTTTTGTTGTGGGGTGGGAATTATAGGAACATATAGGATATATTTCGTATAGAGAAAAAAGTTGTCAGAATTACTGTTAATGTGGGTTACCTAGAACACTGTAAACCGCTTTTTATTAATTATAAAATCATTACTTTGCCTTGTTTATTCATATTGCTACAACTATTCGAAATCCACAATAATAATGATAATTATAAAAAAACTCAGATTTCCACAGGTAGAACAAAAGATGTGGTAACCTAATAAGACCACCGCTATCTAATAATATTAGAAATACTACCGCGCCAATATTCTTGGCTAAAGATGTGACCTCGAGAAGAGGAGACCCTGCGGTACCATCGCTCTTTACCCCTAATATCTATGTAGGCCGAGACCGCCTCGTAAGGAATAGTCCGCGCATTTCACATGACCCTCCCCAAAAATGTGATCAGTGTCACGTGAAGTTGCGCAGCCTCCCCTGATCCTGGCTGATGGGCCCCACCGGCAGAGCCTTGCTTTTGGCGCTCTTGACTTTCTTCGTCGGTGTATTACCCCAGAGGGTGTAATGAAGTAGAAATAATTACCACCTCATTACGTTAAATTCAATTTTATTTTATTCTCTCCGTTAATATGCCTCGTAAAATTTCGATTCTTTTTAGGTAAATATTGGTAATAAATTGTACATTCAGTTCTGCTTATAACGAGGTCATAAACAAACCCCTTCTGGGTACCCCGCCGCCGTCAGTAGTTTTTCCAGTATCAATAATCCGCGTAACCGTCACCTCAAGGCACCGAAATATCGGACAGCGCCACATGCGCTGCACTCCCAACGATATCGGTAGGTAGGGAGATCACGCGTCAACGCGAAAAAACCGTCCAAAATCATATAAAAGCAGCTCCACAGCGCTGTAAAGTCAGTTAGCATTCTTCGCTAACCAAGCATTCTGCACCCTTCGGGTTGTCGCATTTTGCATCCTCCGCCTCCGCTAACCAAAAAGCATTCTGCACCCTTCGGGTTGTCGCATTTTGCATCCTCCGCTAACCAAGAAGCGTTCTGCACCCTTCGGGTTGTTGCATTTTGCATCCTCCGCCTTCGCTGCCGTTTTCGTTGCTGTTATTCTGTAATCTGCCAAGTTGCGACTTGCCGTGATTGCCGCTACCGATCCCCGTCACGAAAGAAAAGTAAGTGTACTTTATTAACAAGCGCTAAGGAAATCCAGTCTCCGAACTCCTAGTTAAATACATGTGGAAATCGTGTGGGTTTACCCAATAGGCTGTAGTTCGGGTCGTAGCATCCTGCACCCTTCGGGTTGTCGCATTTTGCATCCACCCTTCTGCTGAGCATTTTGCATGCAGCAGGGACTCCACAGGTTACCTGGGTCACGCACGCAATTTTCACTATTCGGTCTTCGGCATTAATGTTAGATACACGTGGAAACCGTGTGGATTCACTCAATAGGCTGTAGTTCGGGTCGTAGCATCCTGCACCCTTCGGGTTGTCGCATTTTGCATCCACCCTTCTGCTGAGCATTTTGCATGCAGCAGGGACTCCACAGGCTACCTGAGTCACGCACGCAGTTTTCACTATTCGGTCATCGAAATCGTAGCCAAGTCTACGTGGAAATCGTTTGGGTTCACTCAATAGGCTGTAGTTCGGGTCGTAGCATCCTACACCCTTCGGGTTGTCGCATTTTGCATCCACCCTTCTGCTGAGCATTCTGCATGCAGCAGGGACGCCACAGGCTACCTGAGTCACGCAAGCAACTTCCGACAAAACTAGTCCGCGTACATCATATCCGCGTCTGCATATTATCGCATCAGTCGTGCGGAAACATAAGATCATGATTTATTATCTTATACTTATATTCCGTTGTCCACAATCTGGGTCTTTGGCCGCTTGTGAGGCTCGGCTTCCTCTGGATCGTAGTCCGTGGCCAGCCAGATTTCCGTGGATCGGGTGAATTTTGCCTTTTTCGTAGTGGCATCTATGTAGGCCGCATCAGGACTCGATTCGGGGTCACGTCAAGGAACTTGACCTTGTTCTCCCACTGAATGTTGACGTCGTTCATGTTTGGCCTCTGCTTACGAACTCTCCGGAACACCACTGCTTCGCTGTTCTCCCCGTTGATTTCCACCTTCCATCGGTTGCATCAGTCCTCGAGAAGGGAAGCGGCTTCCTGCAGGTAGCCGGTGCCCTGCCTCGCTTGCAAGGATTTGGCGAGGATGACGGTGTCGTTTGCGTAGAGGGCCATGGTGGTGTTCGTAAATATAATTCCCTGTATCACCAAAGGAAATCAGACAGTTAAATTCAGTGCAATTCTAAATAAAATTAAAGAAACTGTTTAATTTCACATGCCTTTTATTCAACACGAGAATATATGGATAATGGATACCCTTGAACATGGATTATGTGTAAATGTAAATTATTTATGTTTATGAGCTATATTTATTTACAACATATGTTGTATGTGTTGAATTATATTATATAATGTGCTATGGACTTCATGGGCCATCTCACTAAATCCCTAAATCTCAAAACAGCAGTTTGTATAAATCTCACATTGTGTAAAAGTATAAATCTCATTTGATATTGACGTCACACAAAGACAATTTCAACGTCCACTGCCAAAAAGCAGGGAACAAACTTTGGAATATAGTATTAATACACCGTTGTGTTTGTTCAAGGTCGTAGGCTCTGTTACGTCACTAAAGAAGGATACGTGACGTCACGTATAAGCGCGCACTTTATTTCCGCAATTTTGAAGAAAAAAGAGATAGAAATCGTGCTTCAAAAAAATAAAAAATACGGTAGGATTTTTTTATAAAACTATCAAATAAAACAACAAAAAAATAGTGAAAATGCCCATTGATATGTTTACTATTTTATATAAATGACTTTGTACAAATATTTGTATATACTATTATACTACGGTGTGTACACCCTACTAAATGTACAACTTTTCAAAACACTTAAAAAATATAAAAATTGATATGCGCACTGCAAACTGATCGCCTAGTATAGCGAAACGTAGCTAGCTTCTTAGTTTACTTAAGGTTGAGTGAATGCGAACATTTCTTGAACGAACAAGCTGTTTGCCCAAAGTACTAAAAATGTGTTTTATTTTAATCCGGGCTAATGAAATAATGATGGGGTTATGAGGGAGATTAAGAATACAATTATTAACGCACAAATGACTAATTCCGGAGACAATACTCGTAGTGGTTGTTATAATTATGCACACTTTTAATGGGGCTGCTGCGTTGTAAGAGAAATGTTCATTTGAATAAAGATGGTGCAATAATCTCAATTAAAAATGCCGCGTCGAAACAATGGCAGTCAGCAGGCGCCGCGAGACTTTAGCTGCCAACGAAATTGATAATTAATGTTGTGTTTATAATAGCTGAATTGAGGAATTAAAAATGTACCTACTCAAGACGAGGCGCTAATTGCAAAGAAAGAAGAGAAAGAGCGCAAGGGGTCATATATAACACAACAAAAGGATAAAACTCCCGACAATTTGTCTTCTT
Source organism: Tetropium fuscum (assembly GCA_964058915.1). NCBI lineage: Eukaryota > Metazoa > Arthropoda > Insecta > Coleoptera > Cerambycidae > Tetropium > Tetropium fuscum. Next base: position 194,503 of record CAXKVY010001475.1, read on the forward strand.
TGTAAGGACCCGGCACCCGGACTAATTTTAGGCAAAGAGTTTTATAGTTTCGCATCCTTTATATAGCTTTTTTACAAATGTCGGAATTGTCTCACTTTGAGTTGTTGTTTGCTCTCCCTTCTTTATGAGCACTACGACAGAAAAGAAAAACATCAAGAACTCGAGCCCTCGCTACTCCTTACTTCAAATTATAATATTCTCCAGGATCGACGCTCCTTTCAACGTTGCCCCGCTTTTGTTTAAGGCTTATGAGATATACTTTCAAACAAAAATCAACAAGAGTTAAATATTACGAGTTGCTCATATCGTATTTAAACGACTGGATATTGTAATATTGCATACTGCTCACTGGGATGTATAACCAGGGAAATGAAAGACGTCCATATAGAACTTGTTATATATGATAAACGATTGCTGGAATAATATCTACAGCTACGCGCGCCTTATACACCTACATCAAATTCAAAATATTTCGTAAACCTCTGAATCTTTGTAGATATCAATATTTAATATAAAAAAGCGTAACTTTTAGTAAAAATAAAACTGAAAACATCAGTCTCAAAAAAAATTGGTTGTAGAAAATAAGGCGAAATAAAAGTAGCAATTTTCCGACTCTTAATTGAGCAAACAAAGGTAATTCTCCGTGTACCCGAATCCTCCGCCACAATATATCATTACATTTAATAGGTACGTCTGGTAATAATGAACCGTGTAACTGTTTCGAAAACTTCCCGAATAAGGGAGTTCATACGTTAAAAACTTTTGAGCGATAACATATTTATTTATGTGAGTTTATCACCGTCTTCGGATATCTCCCGTGGAAATATATCACTCCCGGCAGCCAGTATGATGCTGATCATAGGCGTGCACGGGATTTGTCGCTATAAATCTAATGCTCTACGAGTACTGTAGTATGACGTAAACTTTGGAGTCATAAATAATAGTTTTAAAAATACGTACGTTAATACATCGAGTGACCATAAAATTATTGCATATGGAATAACTCGCTTATTATGATAAACGCCAATTTGTGGGCATTCATAGCGTCTGATTAAAGCTAGTTTTGATCTCTGTTTTATACATTGTTTTTAACATAGGGTCATATAAAAGTAAGTTAAAATATCAAGGAATGGACTTTTAACGATGGAATTTTTATGTTTTATTAAGTATTATAAATATTACTATTTATTAAATAAGACGAAAGTACTGATTTCGTCGTATATCTTAGGGTCTTTTAAGTTTGTTATAATGCCGTTTGACTTAATACTCAGGAACTAATGGGAAGGCCTGGCAAATGCCGGAAACGCCGTTGCGTTTGGTATTTGATAAGTAACTTGTGAAAGGTATTTTCTGTATTTTAAGAAAGTTATTTTAAAATATTACAATCCCAAGGATAATGAATACCTATAGGGAGGTCAATTTTAAAAGATATAGACACCGAGAGAAAAACATTGGCGGCAACTAGCACTTCGCTAAAAATCTTTCTTTTTAATATCTTAATAAAAGCTATGTATTTAAATTTTGATATATTTATGTGTTATTATTTAAAAAATTTAATCGCATATTGTTATAGGGATTTTTTTCAAGTCTCACAGTACAAGTGCATGCAATACATATGGAAACGTTGTAACTTTGTAGCAAATACTACAGTAATCGTGGATACGCTCAGCTGTCGCCCAAGGTTCCATATTAGGACCAGTACTATTATACGTCAGTTTGACCAATGTATTGAACACCCTTCTATTTATACGTATTTTTTTCTCTATCTCTCTCTATTTATTCTCTATTAGCAATTGATATAAGAAAGTGTGCAGGTTTTTTATTATAATCATTTGTCTTTGTATATCTAGATGATATAATTATTCGTCGCTTGGACCAACACTTTTTAGGCTCTACACGTACGACATACCCAACCCTACGGACCATAGAACCACTGTTGCATTGTACGCTGACGATACTGCGACAATTGCTACGACAAGAAGCCTACAACTGCTACAACTACTAATGCAACAGCACACACAGACAATAACAGACTTTTACAAGCATTAAGGACTACGAGTTAATGAAACCAAAACCCAAATAGTAGTCTTCAGCAGAAAGAGAGACACACCAAGATAAAAGGTGTCCATTAATGGCATAATGGTTAAAAACAGTCCCAAACTAACATATCTAGGGGTGGAAGTAGATCGTAACTTTAAATCCATACCCACGTAGATAGAATTTTAAACAAGGCAAAAATTAGACTCAGTAAAATCTTCTATATTATGGTGAACGCAAAGGTTGATACGGCCACACTATTATATAAGTCATATATAAGTCCCATATTAACCTATGCGTCTATATATATATATATATATATATATATATATATATATATATATATATATATATATATATATATATATATATATATATATATATATATATATATATATATATATATATACGTATAACCCATTACCAACACTAACCTAGACCTAAGTAACGATTGTACCAATTCTTTAAGCCTGCTTTGTAAACACTAACAATTAACATACTATAGTACCCGCAACTCATATATAACCTCCCGCCATATCGCCTTAAGTCTAGAATGCTTATAACAACCGGCTAAAGTATTTTTCAATCAACTAACAACTAAGTGTCACAACTTATTTCCATTGAACAATGTTTTACTAACTGATGGTGATGAATTTGCAGAAAGCAACTATTCAAATGGCAGAGACCACTATCTGCATTGAATTATACCTACAAATCCTGATTGGTAGCTAAAATCTTTCGTCAATTCTTCGCCAAACATGGACCGTTTTAGTATGCTCTCATCCGCATATTATAGGCGATGTAAAATACAAATGACAGTAGCGGCCAAAGTAGTCTCAAGTAGACTAAGTAGCGTAATAGTAGCGAGATAATCGCCAAACATGTACCGTTTTAGTTTGCTCTCATCCGCATATTATAGGCGATGTAAAATACAAATGAGTGTAGCGGCCAAACTAGTCTCAAGTAGACTAAGTAGCGTAATAGTAGCGAGATAATATAAATATATGTATCTCCCTCTAGTGGTCATTTGCTACTACCTATCTGACATCAGAGATGCCTTACAACAGGTAGCGACCTGCCGGAACCGAGAGCGGTCTCTACCCCTAGTCTGCCAAATTACAATTGATAAATTGAAGGAAACAACTACTCGAGTGAGCATAGACCCCTGTGAGTGAGCATAGACCTGCAGTGAATTATATCCACAAAGCCTGATCGATTTTTAATTAAATCCTGATAGTCCTTTTAGTAAATCCTAATAATCCTCAATAAGTATCAATAATAAACAAATCTAGAATAATAAATATATATAATTAGTACCTACATAATATATCTATTGAAACTTTAAATCATTTATTTTTCCTTCGTCCCTTCCCTCTTGAAATTCGACGCCACTGCATGCACGAATATTGTAAAGTTAATTTAAGATGCACAATGGGTTACAATGGCAAGGAATGAGCTAGTTAGGAGCACAATTCGCGGATATAATGTAACATGTCACCGAGATGCTGCAGCAACTAAAACACCTTTGCTTATGTAATTGTTTCTCAAGTCGCAGAACAAAGGAGACGTAAATTGCTGTGTACTTTGCTCGCATTTAACCGCGCACTCAACTAAAGTTAAGTGTAAAACTATATACACGGAAGTTCCATCATATTTGTGTTCATTTCCGGAAATGTAGTATAAGGTTAAGGTGACAAAAAGAGTAATTATAACAAGTCCGGAAAATACTGTTTTATTTTAGACGAGTATACAAGTCTGCGAGTCCAAAAAAACAGTTTCTAGGCGTGTTGCATATACTATTTTCTCAGCAACTGTGTGAAATAACAAATCAATAAAGTATACGCTTCTTTATAATATTTATTTATAGATCAAAATTAATATTTATATTGAAAATCGACAATTGCTAATATTAAAGGGATTCAATTTATTTGAAAAATTTGGTATACATATTTAAATGCCTGTTAGAAGTTAGAACATGAACGTAAGGTATGATTCAAGCTGGTTGTTTTCATGTGTTATTTTTGAATGGTATTGGCAATTTTAATTTTGCATGTAAGTTAATTTTCTATGTATCCTTCAGCGATATTGATGGTAGAATTCCAGCCAGCAGCCACCGCCAGCGTGTTTCTTTAAATTTGTGGTAGGTATTTTCACCATTATCCGCACATAACGTCGCGTCGCTGAAGTTCGACGAAGGCAATGGCCTGTGTAATTTTTAGGATTGAGTAGCTTTAAAATATCTGAAATCCTTAGTCCTAGATATCCAAAACTGTGCATATCATCTGGCTGAATGGAACATTTTCTTTTTTTGTAATTTACAAATAATCTGTTTTGCGGAGCATGGGATTGCCGTAAAGATATATATTGCCTATACAATACAACATTTTCTTGGCCAATTACCTACAATAAATAAATGTTCTCTCAATGTATGTGTTCTGGATTCAGGTATTTTCACACAAGCAACAAACATGTCTTCCTTGTCGTTTTATATAATCAGTTGATATTTTTCCGAGAAACAATTAATACATAAGACCAACAAATGATTTTAGTTTTGACTAAGCAAGCAATTTCTGTATCACTCCCTCTTTGAATGCTTCAGAACTCTATTGTATATGTAATTCAATATTCTCCAGCATATAGTTGGGGGCAGTTGTTTTTCAATAGGTTCAACAAGATTTTCTGCATTTTAAAGTTTAACATCTTCTGGATAACCGTATGCCTAATGCTTTTATATATAATATGTTCAAATAGAACAAATATAAATAGTAGCCTAGGTTTGTGTATTCTAAGAATTTGAGTTCCGTCAAAAACTAATGTCATAAAACGTCACTGCAAGTGTTGGAGTCTTAATATTTTAAATTCAAGTATAAATGATCAATAAAATAAATCGTACACTGCTCTGAAGATCCTCAATAAAGGTGAAAGAACTTGTACAACTTCTAAGTGGTTCGTTTCCGTATGTATATCCAGATATAGCACTGGTAAGTCTATCTTCATTCTTATTCGTCTATTTGCTTATTTCTCTATGTAATGAAATGCTACAAACCCAAGATTACTTTTCACAAAACAAATATGAAATATTTTTAGGAAATCGTCAGCAGCGACTGTGCACGATATAGATACAGGAAATTTCCTAAATCTAGGTAAAATCTGCACAATCTGGCAAGACTGCACCCGACCATGTGGCAACCCTCAGAGGTAAAGTCTCAACCCTCTAGTACATATAATAACCGAGATCCGCCCCCTGGCCCCATTTGGAATAGTTGTGGCATAAGAACTTGTGGATTACTTCCTATAGAATTCATCGAGAACAATCTAGAATGGGATGAAATAATCGAGAAGGTTCTAGAAGTTTCTATAACATTGAAAATAGTAAAGGGGCAGCCAATCGTTAATTTAGTTTAAACGTTCTTAGAGACAAGACCAAGTAACAAGTAATTAAAAATATTCAGTTTCCGATAGTGATTTATTATTGTTATTATTGTTATGATGTATTATTAACAGTTGTGACTTATTGAGTTTGGAAGCTAATAAAGTGTATTTGGATTCTAGACAGTACCACTTATTATATGAACCCAGTGACGTAACAATATCACAGAAATTTGATAAATAATGTAGTCATTTCATATTACATAATTGTTTTTCCCTTAATACTTATTAATAATAATTTTATTTTCGTTTCCTTAAACTACCCTAATAGCAAAAATTGGTACTAAAATCTAGTCACAGCATGTCAATCACACAAAATGCTTCCATTATGCTTTACTCCACGTTCCATTAAAATCCGTTTGTAAAGCCGCAGTCACATTAGGCTGCTTTGCCAGCCGCTGGTTGCTGCTGGCTGCTAACAGCCATCTAGCAGCGTAGTGTGACCCTGCAGCACCCGCTGCTTCTCCCAGCCGGCGAGTGAATTTACCGACGGCTAGTTGAGTAGCGCATGTCCAACTTTACCAGCCACCAGCTGATCACATGACGTCGTACTCGCTATTAGCAGCGTTTCACCAGCAATACCAGCATAGTTTGAACCTCATGTAGCGTCCATAGCGGCTGGTGATTTTGTTCCATTTTTCGTATTATGCAAATGCAAGTCCTAGCGAAAGTGACTTATATTTTTGATCAATATTAAAGGTGACAGAAATTGATGAAGGGTCTTCATCTGCAAGCTCTCTTAAAAGTCTCGAGGATACCCCCTATTTATTTCTCCGACTTATCCAGTCCCTAACGCACGTGCCTTTTTTCTTTTCTTTTTTTCTCGGCACTTCTTCGCAAACTCTTTCACTCCTATTCTCAATAATTGTTGCAATAACGCTCTCCGTGGAGCCAAAGAAGACATGTCCCACACAAGTAATAAACTCAAAATTGATTGTTTTCGCTATTAGCAGCTGTAATACCGGTACAAATTGGAGATGTAATGTGAACCCAAAACAGCCACTGCTTGCTATTGCTGTTAGCAGCCAGCAACAACCAGCAGCTGGAAAACAGCCTAATATGACTGCCGCTTAAGCTACCGAGTATACAGCGAGCGTAGAGAATCAGTAAATATTTCGCTATATTTACCATCATCACGGACGATAAAGTTACATAATATTAACAAATAATTTGTTATATTTTACATTGTTTAGTTTCATTTGCATGTGTTACATGTAAGTAAACAATTTAAAATATTAAAAAAATGGTTTCTATATCAGTCATATGATAACTTTATAGTTCCTGATGATGATATATAATATATCGACACCTACATAGCAGAATAAAAGAGTTTAGTTTAATATGACCGATAATCCAAAGAAATACAATTATTTCAAATATTTATTCAACGGTCAAAGAAAATATGTTTGTTATCTAATAAAAAAAATACACATGTATTGGGCAAAAATGTTTTTTTTCCGCAATATTAATTTTATTTTGGACTGTGATCAATAGTAGGGCTATTAAGGGTTGCGTAGCAAAAATAAGAATCTTAAAATATGGAATTCTGTAGCTGTGGTACTTGAAAATCTCATCTAACGGGTGGATTTTCATAATTATTATACATAATAATATCACCGTGTTCATGCTCACTTTTATTCAGGACTGTCTATATGTAGCATGTGGCGCTTCATCCAGTTTCTATTTTTAGAAAAAGTATTTAACCTTTTAATTCATTCTACGGCTATAATAATGGTGCCAAGTTTTTTGGGAATTTCCCAATATTATAAGCATCTGTTTTTTAAACTTACCTACGACTATAATAATAACAAAATGGTTTCAGTTACATATTTATTTACATAAAATGGTTATAAATTATTACAAACTGGCATACTGTAGTTGCTTTCTCTGTGGCATTGGGCCAATTAATATAACCGTAAATTTTAAACATATTAATTATATTTAGCTATTACCTAATAGGTAAAAAACAATATATTTCAACTAAATTAAAACTAAGTAAAAATAAAATTTATTGTACCGATGACAATGTTTTACTGTATAAACAAACAGAACTTTAAAAAAACAAATATATTTTGTTTTGAAAAAAGATTTTGACCAGATAACAAAGCACTATTTTTCGATCACAGCTGCATTATCTGACAGATCAGGGGCATCAGGTAGGTACTTGATTTAAACAAACTTCTTTATACTTTATATATTATAATATTATAATCCAAAGAGAATGAGCTAACTGCATTACTTACATTAAACTTTCGTTTACTAAATTGGATGGATCCACATACAATCAATAAAAGGTACAAAGGGTTGTATATAAGTAGGTAGTGCAGGAAGAATAAATATTGACCTAGAAAAAAATTGTACACGCAAGGAATTTGGTGGAGATGTTCCACTTGCTATCATAATAAATATACTAATGGTCCCCTAAGATGGAAGCTGTGCTTCGCCCGCCAAATATAAATCCTTTACCGTGGCAGATTGCAGATATGAAAAAAATGCTGGCAATAATAAAACACAATTTTGTACAAAATACGATGTAAAATGTGTGTTAATAAGTTCTAATCAAAACATAAGAACATATTTTAGGTACTCTTTACATCTTTAAAGTTGGCGGTTACGTCATAGATATAAACCATACGAATCAAATCAGTATTGCATTAGTCAAATGTGTGTTCAAACAATTCCTCCGGGATGCATACAAACTTTATTCGTTCCTCGATGAGAAACGTAAACATAATACTTACATAACCTACAATTTGAATGTTAAAATCATGAACACTAAAGACAGGAGACTGGCCGTGGTTTAAGCAATGGGAGGTTTTTCGTCTGAAAAATGGCAGCTTAGTGCAGGTGCCCATGAGTGCAATGGAAAGTGAAGAAAAAGTGAATTCAACTGAAAGATAACCCATTTCTGTCAGTTTTGAAACGATGCAAAGCTACTGCGGGTACGGCGTACAGCGATAGTCAAAAGAAATCGATTACCTGATCGATATTATTCTCGCTAGAGTTACGATGTACAAAATCGTGCCCTCACTTTCTTTTTCGTATATCAGCTTACAACAATGTTAGTCGGGTATATCAACAGTCACATATAATTTATATATACTTTTAGTATATTCAATAAGATGGTAACTTGGTAACTGCAACATCTCCATTCTTCTACATTTAGGCTATTTTTTATTGCTCTAAATATAATAGTGCATGGAAATCGTACCAAACAAGGTGTGTTGCCTTGCATCAAATGAGATAGTTGTGATTTTTTATATGTTGTATGTGTTGAAGTGGTAATGACAAATCCAATTTTTCCACCTCGGAAGTCGTCCGGATCATTGCTAAATATCTGAGAACCATTAAATTTTCGGACTCAGTTTCGGACTTGGCAAAAGGCAGTATATATATATATATATATATATATATATATATATATATATATATATATATATATATATATATATATATATATATATATATATATATATATATATATATATATATATATTTATCTTCTAATTTCTTTGCTATCTTTATATATTTTTTTGGAGGGTAACTAATAGGTAACCTAATCAGTCGTTTTATTGCTACTATCCCAAGATAAACCCTCCAAAAAAAAAAAATATATATATATATATATATATATATATATATATATATATACTTTTTAAGTAGACTAAATTTGCAACAAAATGGAAATAATTCGGTCTCGATAGACCAAATAGTTTCAAAGATACAGCTGTTCACATTTTGACAATTCTGTACATTAATTTTGGATTTACCGTTTTATTTATTATTTATTCATTAAAATTTACAATACAGTTCTACTAAACCGCTACTCAACACAATCAAGTTTCAAACAATTATCGGTTGAGAGAAAAACAATACTATAGAAAGATTTCCTATATATTTGCCGTTCTTTCAATTGGCATAATCATCTCATTTCACCCCATTCTTGCAACACCTGACAACCGTATATGATCACTTTTTTCACACTTTGATCACTTTGATCACAAAATTCAATGGTTTTTAAAGTTTTTAAGAATGTTTCGGAGAGCTTTCGAGGTGGAAAATTTGGATTTGTCATTACCACTTCATCATATTCTATATATAAATAATCAGAACTACCTCATCTGATGCAAGGGAAAATATACCAGTTCCATAGACTATAAGTATAGACTATTTTGTAAATAATTATCACGCTGCAAAAGTTGAAGCATATCAACACCATAAATCCAAAGGTACATATTTTATCGTTACAAGAACTTATTTTTATTTTTGAAAATTGCGGGTGATAAACTTCCATTTGCCATTTTATTACACCGGCAATAAGATATTACATTGTTATTTTGAATAAGTTTACTATAGGAGTTACTACTTCTATTTACGACGCAGAATTTTGCACAGAAATTAATGTGCTATAATGTTATCCCGACCTTCGCCGTACATTACTAAATTTAGTTTTCACATATTAAAATTCTTGCATTCCTCCGTAAATTCTCCATAAAATACCGGAACAATAAAAGAAAAAGAATGAGTAAATTAATATTTTTGTAATATAGCCAGTGATGACGAATATATTATAAGGCTTTCGCGAATATTTAGGCGTTCATTAATCTGTCTTGCACGCTTCTACATATTTCGGCAAAGCATTTTAATTAGATTAGATGTTATTTGAAACATGATTGATTCAACTAGAGAATATTATGTGCAATAGGAAACAAATAGGTAACAAATCATTAATTGTCTTTAACTTTACTTGTCTTGTGTTTAATATGTCTGAGCGTATATATTTTATAGGTATACACACGAAAAGGGACTCATAGTATTTGCATTTAAATGAATAAAAATATATTATTTCTTGTACCTGTTGTGTAGGGTGCAAACTAGGGAATTGGAGGATGAAAGGAAGTAAAATTAAGACTAGTATCAACATTTTATAATTCATTGCCACTGATATAAAGCAAAAGGAAATCACTATTAAGTACAAGATTAAGTACACTATTAATACACTAGGTAGTTTATTTATCCAAATACGCAACACCAAAAATATTGCTGAGCTTGCTACCATCACTGTCATACTTATCAGGTGATCCTGTATTAACAGTAAATAAAAGACTATCAAATGCGGTCAAGAATATGCTCTTTTTCTATATTTTTTTTCAATATCAATTACTTTGACACAAGCATTGTACCACACTTCTGAAGATAGTTCCTAATTTAAGTGACATTATGACTAACCACCCACCGCTTGACTATGCCCCATACATTTTCATTAGGGTTGAATTCAGGACTATAAAGAGGCAGTCGCAATATTTAATGTCCTGTTGTCTTAGTGGTTTGTCCATACGAAAATCCGGATATTTTTTTTATTTTCTTTTACCAATTTGTATAATTCTGGTTTTGTTTTCGATGGATCCTGTGGAATATTTTTCTTTGATTTAAAAACTAAATCTATTCATCTTTTTCTGAAGAAGTTGTGGTGTCCATCTCATCACTAACATTGTGATAAGACGCATTGTCTAAAACAAGCACGCTGTTTGGTGGCAGATTAGGAATTAATTGAGTCTAACCAGTTTAATGTTTTCCCTTTTGAAATTGGGGCCTTAATTGTCAATCCAATCCTTTTTGTGTGTAAGAGCTATGGATATAGGTTTCGTCTGTATAGATAATGTTTCTTTTTTCTTTTCTAACTTTTGTAATCTTTTTTACAAATTCCATTCGTTTCACTCTGACGCGTCGCGTCGTAAGAATCAATTCAATTCAATCAAAACCAGCCGAATATTCTTGGCTAGAGATGTGACCTCGATAAGAGATCGCTCTTTACCCCTAATACCTAATGTAGGCCGAGACCGCCTCGTAATGGGTAGGCCGCGCGTTTCACGTAACCCTCCCCAAAAACGTGATCAGTGTCACGTGAAGTTGCGCAGCCTCCCCCGGTCCTGGCTGATGGGCCCCATCGGTAGAACCTTGCATCTGGCCCTCCTGACTTTCTTCGCCGGTGTGTATTACCCCCAAGGGTGTCATATCGGGTATTTAAGGGATCCTTCCTGCCTCTGTAAAGTAAGAGTGTGTAGTTTGGCAAGGCAGTCGGCCTCGCCGTCCACTGGATGGGGCTGTTTTAGTGTCTTCTCGTTCCATTTTCTTTGGTCCTGTTCTTTTCTTCTGTGTCGTCTGCTTCTGCTTGCATCAGTCGTGCTGAAACATAAGATCGTCATTATCTTATACTTATCAGTTGTCCAGGATCGTGGCCTTTGTTCGCTTGTGGGGTCCGGCTTCCTTTAGGTCGTAGTCCATGGCCAGCCGGATTAGCGGGTTCCCGTGGTCCTCTGCGATGACGTAGAGCTTATTGGCGTGGCCCTTGATCATCTCCGTGGCCGTCTTGTACTTGAGGTCCCTACGGATGATGTTGTTGTTTCATACCATGGGGAGCCTACTGCATTCGGGAGCGCTATGTTTTCCACTGCTTGATTCCTCTTGAGGTGCCTGTTCGTTGCATATTCCCATGCGGTGGATTCGTAGGTTAGTTGGGAGCGTAGGACGATCTTGATGAGGGTCGTCTTATTCTTCAGGATCAACATCTTGTCGCCGGCTAACGTTGGGTACAGCAACATTGGGTACAGCAGCATCGGGTACAGCAACATCGGGTACAGCAAAGGTGAACTTTTGCCTGTCCCAGAGCCTTTTTCGTAGTGGCATCTATATGGTCCTTCAACGTCAGGGCTGGATCGAGGGTAGCCGATTGTCAGAGCTCGTCCTCCATTCTATTCACAAATCCCATTTTTTAAAGAAGATTCCACAAAGTAATATAGTGTAGTACTTTTTAACGCCTGGTGTCTCAGACCGACGTAATAAATTTTAAAGAATAAGTAAGGAACGCGGCCAACTAAAACTCCGCCATTTACAGTAGCTTCATCAATTATTGGAATCTCGCACTCGGTGTGTAATCGGCATTCATCAGAAGCGGACCGTTACTCGGATAATTACAGTTTCGGTGTGTGAGACCGGTGTTAAGGAAGTCGTAGCTTTTTTAAGGTAAAGCAAAATTTAATTATATAAAGTAAAGTATTTTAAAGGAGGAAATGTTAAAGAATCTTATCAAGTCTAATTTAGTTCGACGCTAGTTTTTTTTATCGAAAACTAAGCGTCTTGGCTTCACTATTTTACTTATCTAGTGGCTAGAAATTGGAGGATTGAACACCAACCCTGATTATGGTTGTGATCAACTTTTGTGGAAGCGAGCTAATAAATTCACCGCTACTTGCGAGCACATTGTATCCATAATGTGAGATACCTGATCCCAAAGGTGTGCTAGACTTTTTATTTATAGAGTAGTTAATTAATTTCCAGTTATCTTTGGCTTTATTATGAGAATATCCAATAAAATTTTAAGATTTAAGATACACATAAGATTTTTTTACAAATTTTGTGAATGATAGGTACATGAGAGTATGCCTCATATGATGCATAATAGTCATTAAACCAGTTAACTGGGTTTTTTGTCAAAAAACATTTTTTGAGAAGCATTGCTTGTATACTAAGGTCTGAAATTGTTTTATGAGAAATTTACTTCAATAGTCTATGATGTCATACCAGTTTTCAATAAAAATACTCCAATCTACTTCAGACAGAAATTGCCTCATATATATATATATATATATATATATATATATATATATATATATATATATATATATATATATATATATATATATATATATATATATATATATATATATATATATATATATATCTATATATATATATATATATATATATATATATATATATATATATATATATATATATATATATATATATATATATATATATATGCGTGATATAGGTAATTACCTAGTTTTACTTAGGTAATTCCTTTTCCTAGATAATTCCCGGATCTCAGAGAATTCACGGTAAAGTTGTGGGCAGCTTTAGACTAATGAAATAGTGAAATGCACTCCATGATTTGAAGGTTTCGAGATAAATATCTGGCAACATAGTTGGTATTTTATTGCTCGACTACGTGGAGGATTGGTAAATATAGTAAGAAAATATAAGTATTAATACAGTCGGGATGTATACAAAACAATATAGCACGAGCGACCAGCTGGTCATAAATTATAAAGAAGTCTTAAACCTCGCCCAACAATGTTATATAATATCGTAAGTAGTAAATTTGTTTTTCCTGCAACAACCAATAAACACTAACAAATATTATCTGTGTTAAAATTGCGCTGTTAATTGAATTTATGGTTTTCTATTCAGAAATAAAGCAATTGCCTTAGAGTTATTGAGTTACACAAATATACGTGGAGTGTGTGGCTGATTTGATGGCATAACTGTACATTCCATTGGTTTATTTTCTAAAACAAAGTGATCATAAAGTACGCGGACGTACGGACCCAAAAACTACATCAAGACGTATTTAACGTCTATAAAAATTTACAGCACATTTTAATTTGGCATAGGTTAATGCTCCGATATTTTCGCAATAAAATTACTGTTAAATTTGTGTTCGGTCCAGTCAATGTTAAGATTACAATCGCTCGTAAGGAGGAATCAGCAGGAATCATGTCCTCTTGAAAGTTATAGGAGTTTGCGATTTTACACGGTTGATTTCAATGACAACAATATCACGAAATCAATAATTTTTAGGTATGTTGTGAATATCATCTGCCTTAGTAATTTTATATATGCTTAACGCTGTTTATTTATGGGGTTAATATCGACTTTTTACGAATGCACTATAGAGAACTTAATAAATTATTTTTATTTTTTCCTATCACTTGTTTCTTCAAAAATTCATGTATGAAAAACTCCCAATCTCGAGACACGGCCAATATAAAAATAAAAAAAATATAGAAATTTTAACACATTCATCACGATTAAAATTTTTTATTTGGCAATGGGTCATTAAAGAAGAAAAACCGCGGAGTGCTATTAAATTGGAGGGTTGAAATTGGAGATATAGGTGAAAATGCAGACCTTTCAGTTTTTTCAACATATCTCGCAAACGAAGCAAATTTTCGTAATACTTTATATGAAACTTTTTATAGAGAATTGAATTTCCCATCGAAATGGCTACGAAATTATCAACCAATAAACTGAAAATATTGAGTAAAATAATATTTTTTTCAACAAAATGAGAATGAAATGTTTATCCCTCTTATACTAACTACTATATCTCTCTTATATTTTTATCCCTCTTATACTTATATGCCCCACTGGGGGCCTTTTTCCAAAATAGCCCCCAGTCGACACCCGAAAGGCAAAAGAAGTTATATAAAATTTGCTGCTGAAGGTTTTAGTGAATGTTTTGAATCGAAACATTCCAGATAGTTTGTAAGTTATATATTATATTTATTTAATAGTTTTATATTTCACATTTCAAATAAGTGGAATAAAAATCGAAATAAAGAGCTATGTTCGAGTGGCTATATTTCGGTCAATTTTTAATCCAAAAAATTTTTCGACCCAGCATTTTTAAGTAAATTTTGTCTACTTTTACTAAAAAGTGCATTTCACCATTAACTCCAATTTTCGCCCTCTAATTTAATAGCACTCCGCAGCTTTTTCTTCTTAAATTACCCACTGACCGATTCCTGCAATAATAACCCGTGGACGTTCTTTTATATATGACATAATCAATAGCCTATGTATATCTCATTTAAAATCAGTTATAACGACGTCACTCAGTCAACACAATAATTTACAATAAAATACAAAGGAAATGGCGTTCACAAAATTACAAAACTAGGTACGACTGAAATGTTTTTTGGTTCACCAGGTAGGTATATACACAAACCTCTACTATCTACCTACCTCTTTTTAGTTAGGTACCTCTGGCATTCCGCAACTTTGTAGCTGCGGAATAATATCCAAAAATAAAAATGATTGATAGGTCTATAAGACTCCATGTCCTTTAAAATTCAAACTGCCTTCCTCAAAAAGGCGCAATATCACAAATTTCTAAAAATATTTTTTAAATAGTCAAATAACAATATTTTTTATATATCGGTTCTATTTTAGTCGACAGGTAAATCTTAAACACGGCAGACATTAAAATTTTTATTATGGCAATAAATATGTGATCAAAAGAAAATGATCTCAAGAACGGATTTGACTGTTGAAAGGCTTAGAATCTGAATGTCGTAAAACTATAATAAAACTGACATGTGTAAATGTTACTAATTTTATTGATAAAAGGAGAAGTTCTTCAACTAGTTGAGCTTTATTTTGGGTTCATAACTTATTAGGAGACAACAGTTTATTTGCTTGCCATTACAGAATCAATGAGTATCTTGATTACATAGGTCTTGTACCCTCTTATACTAACTACTATATCTCTCTTATATTTTTATCCCTCTTATACTTATATGCCCCACTGGGGGCCTTTTTCCAAAATAGCCCCCAGTCGACACCCGAAAGGCAAAAGAAGTTATATAAAATTTGCTGCTGAAGGTTTTAGTGAATGTTTTGAATCGAAACATTCCAGATAGTTTGTAAGTTATATATTATATTTATTTAATAGTTTTATATTTCACATTTCAAATAAGAGGAATAAAAATCGAAATAAAGAGCTATGTTCGAGTGGCTATATTTCGGTCAATTTTTAATCCAAAAAATTTTTCGACCCAGCATTTTTAAGTAAATTTTGTCTACTTTTACTAAAAAGTGCATTTTCACCATTAACTCCAATTTTCGCCCTCTAATTTAATAGCACTCCGCGGCTTTTTCTTCTTAAATTACCCACTGACCGATTCCTGCAATAATAACCCGTGGACGTTCTTTTATATATGACATAATCAATAGCCTATGTATATCTCATTTAAAATCAGTTATAACGACGTCACTCAGTCAACACAATAATTTACAATAAAATACAAAGGAAATGGCGTTCACAAAATTACAAAAATAGGTACGACTGAAATGTTTTTTGGTTCACCAGGTAGGTATATACACAAACCTCTACTATCTACCTACCTCTTTTTAGTTAGGTACCTCTGGCATTCCGCAACTTTGTAGCTGCGGAATAATATCCAAAAATAAAAATGATTGATAGGTCTATAAGACTCCATGTCCTTTAAAATTCAAACTGCCTTCCTCAAAAAGGCGCAATATCACAAATTTCTAAAAATATTTTTTAAATAGTCAAATAACAATATTTTTTATATATCGGTTCTATTTTAGTCGACAGGTAAATCTTAAACACGGCAGACATTAAAATTTTTATTATGGCAATAAATATGTGATCAAAAGAAAATGATCTCAAGAACGGATTTGACTGTTGAAAGGCTTAGAATCTGAATGTCGTAAAACTATAATAAAACTGACATGTGTAAATGTTACTAATTTTATTGATAAAAGGAGAAGTTCTTCAACTAGTTGAGCTTTATTTTGGGTTCATAACTTATTAGGAGACAACAGTTTATTTGCTTGCCATTACAGAATCAATGAGTATCTTGATTACATAGGTCTTGTACCCTCTTATACTAACTACTATATCTCTCTTATATTTTTATCCCTCTTATACTTATATGCCCCACTGGGGGCCTATTTCCAAAATAGCCCCCAGTCGACACCCGAAAGGCAAAAGAAGTTATATAAAATTTGCTGCTGAAGGTTTTAGTGAATGTTTTGAATCGAAACATTCCAGATAGTTTGTAAGTTATATATTATATTTATTTAATAGTTTTATATTTCACATTTCAAATAAGAGGAATAAAAATCGAAATAAAGAGCTATGTTCGAGTGGCTATATTTCGGTCAATTTTTAATCCAAAAAATTTTTCGACCCAGCATTTTTAAGTAAATTTTGTCTACTTTTACTAAAAAGTGCATTTTCACCATTAACTCCAATTTTCGCCCTCTAATTTAATAGCACTCCGCGGCTTTTTCTTCTTAAATTACCCACTGACCGATTCCTGCAATAATAACCCGTGGACGTTCTTTTATATATGACATAATCAATAGCCTATGTATATCTCATTTAAAATCAGTTATAACGACGTCACTCAGTCAACACAATAATTTACAATAAAATACAAAGGAAATGGCGTTCACAAAATTACAAAAATAGGTACGACTGAAATGTTTTTTGGTTCACCAGGTAGGTATATACACAAACCTCTACTATCTACCTACCTCTTTTTAGTTAGGTACCTCTGGCATTCCGCAACTTTGTAGCTGCGGAATAATATCCAAAAATAAAAATGATTGATAGGTCTATAAGACTCCATGTCCTTTAAAATTCAAACTGCCTTCCTCAAAAAGGCGCAATACCTATCACAAATTTCTAAAAATATTTTTTAAATAGTCAAATAACAATATTTTTTATATATCGGTTCTATTTTAGTCGACAGGTAAATCTTAAACACGGCAGACATTAAAATTTTTATTATGGCAATAAATATGTGATCAAAAGAAAATGATCTCAAGAACGGATTTGACTGTTGAAAGGCTTAGAATCTGAATGTCGTAAAACTATAATAAAACTGACATGTGTAAATGTTACTAATTTTATTGATAAAAGGAGAAGTTCTTCAACTAGTTGAGCTTTATTTTGGGTTCATAACTTATTAGGAGACAACAGTTTATTTGCTTGCCATTACAGAATCAATGAGTATCTTGATTACATAGGTCTTGGGCAAGAATAGTCTGTTTCCGCGAGTTCAATCATCAACTCCAGGAGTCGAGCTACTCACCCCACCTGGAAACTTTGATGATCCTCGTCTATCGTGTTTTCGTTTGATATACAAACCAGAGCAAAAAATTGTGCGGCATTTTGCAAAGAAAACCCATACCAATTACTACAGAAGCGGTAAATCACATCACTATGCAATACAAAAGGATATTTAGTGTAAAATCTAACAGAGATTTAGAAGAGGACATAAATCAATAGGAAAAATCAACATATTTGGGTATTATTAGATATCAACATATTCATTCCTTCTAGAGAATGGGATAATTTAGAATGCTCATGAGAACAGAAAAATAATTCAAATAAATGCTGAAATACCTCAATATTAGCCATACTGTTAGTATGTCAATAATGTCGCATTTACTACGGAACTAGGTCAGGCAAAATAACTAAACTACTTCACTCACTAACCCGGACTTCTCGGATCACTTCCATTTAACTTTCAGGCTAATATTTATTAACAATTCTACTTATTTCCTCAAGTAAAATTACGACATATACTCAGTGTCCCGTTTTTTAACGATCACTATTGGGATATCGGTTACAAAGTAGGTTAAATTTCAAAAAATAATCCACGTGCAGCACAGTACACGTGATAGAAGTGAATACTTCTTTACCGATTCGTTGAGGGAGTGTGAGAGAGAGACAGAGAGAGGGGTATTGTACATATTGACGTTATGGTAACTGAAGTGTGACACATATGTTCGTGATTCTAAATGGTGTAGATTTCTCGAGAATATCGTTTTCCCTGATTTAGTAGTGGCAATGTTCCGGTCGTTATTCATATCTAAACCGAATGTCATGGAGAAAGTGAAGTAGTGGCAAGGACGCATCTTTCGCAAAAAGATCATCATCTATTTGGATCAGATTCAAAATCCCAATCCAGATATATCCAGCAGGATATGCATAAGTAATATTGTATTCTACTTAATTCCAATTCTCACGATCGTTTATAAATTATATCAAAATTGCTTTCCGCTTTAGAACACTTGTGGGGGATCGTTGCCCAAGTCAATGCTGCATTCGATATCCCTGTTTCTCTCTATCTCTCTCTCTCTCTCTCTCTCTCTCTCTTTCCCTCATATCTGTCATGTGCTTTATCTCACTTGCGAGACGAAAATGTTACAAAATGTGTCGTGACGCGACCTTAAAAAATCACGCTCATGCGTCTAAAGAAGTATTCACTTCAAAAAGTTGCATAATTTTATGGCTATCTTAAATACGTCAAGATATCCAAGATATATTTAGTCGTTTTCCAAATATCTTCAGTTAGGAAATATAATATTGGATTATTATTAAACGGCCGTGGAAAAATCTAACATTTAAAATCGAAAAAGATCGCAAAAAACAAAGGTTAGAGTTTACAAGCCACTATGACACGAACCTATGGACGTGAATTTGAAAAACAAATTGAAACTAGAAATACAAACTAAATACTTTAAAAATCAGTTACTTACCTATAATAATGATAGATGCCTTTAACATAATATATGGAGTAATTGACAGTAGATACCGACATTTGTGGACCATGATACGCAGTTTAATGGTAATATAATGGCCTACTCCATCATTCCCGTTTATGCCATGCCATCCATAATAACAAAGTAATAATTCCTGATTTATAGTGGAACGAAACTTTATAAAACCATAAAAATTCATTTAGTAATAATGATATTAAAAGCGTAGTATTTCATGTAGCCGACAACTGTTCCTCGTGACGCGAAGCTTCCCTGAAAGAATCGCAACAGGTTTCCATAGTTCGATCGCGATTAAAGAGCTTTTGAAAAATGTCGAGAGCTCTGTGGTGTGTAACAGATTGCAGTAGCGGACGCCGCCGTTCGAACGGTTATAAAGTTTATTCACATGTTTGCTTTTTAACCGGCATTCGATGATTCTGTGCTAAATTAATAGGTCATGAAATGCACTAGAAGAAATCAACGATTTTGTCCACAGAGGGACACAATAGTAATAGTACTTCAATTTTAATTAAATTGCGGGTTATCGCAATTTACACTGAATGCATATTTACTAATTATTATATTATTAAACAAGAGATAATAATCGATCTATATACATAGCATGATTCACAATACAATAATTCTGTCTAAGGGACGTATTTATACATTTTACTTAAGATATTGTAAACCAAAAAAAATGGTGACTCAAAACTATTTATAAAAATGAGTGGTATGAGACAAATTTGTCTTATATTTTCCCTACAATCTGGTCATTGGTGATCAATGAATAATTTTTTACGAACTTAATTTTCTACGGTTGAATATCTTATAACTTCCTTATATTCTGCTATAATATTTACTCTTAAGATTAATGTGTACAACTCTATCTTAACTAACTCAAAAGGCTTGAGCTTTCTTGTCAAATTGGTGTTGTCTAGGAGCTGGAGGCCTCGACGTTCATATATATTGGAGCAGTCGTTGTCGCGAATCTTGCAAAATTGATTGAGAAAATGTTCGCGAAATGAGCTAGAATGAATGATTGTTTATTATCCCACATCATGTTATTTGTCGATTGCATATCTAACGTGCGAAAATTTGCTGGGTTTTGTTAACAAAGACTAATAAAGAAGTGTTCCCCTCTCACATGTTTCTCTTTATTCGCTGGGCAAACAGTACCTGTACTATGGGTATTGACGTTACCTATCTTTCTGTGGATATTTTCAATCTGGTCACATTGTCCATTTCGCGCTAGCTGGATTGCCTCGATGTTCACATGTCGAAACAGTCGTTCCGACATCGTCTCCTCATAATTGACGTGATCTGGTCAACATTTGTTCATTCGATAGCACGATATTCCTTAGTACTTTGTTTTGGTAACGCCGATTATTTGGATATTGTTTTTGGTCGCACAACCCCAGAGTTAACTTCCATATAAAATATATCCAAATTGGGTTAAGAATATAATATATTATACAATAATAATTTGTTGTAACTCGAAAGACTCTCTACCAACCAGTAAGTACATTTTTGTATTTAATGTTTAGTTCTTCTCTTTTATTTTTAAACGGTTGTATTTAGCTTAACTTCGTATATTTATTTGTTTGTTTCTCTGTTTGTTACAAATTTTGCAACAGCTTTTTCAACTACTTCCCGATGAGCTAGAGTCTTGAAATGAGGTAGGTGTATAGTGTCCCGGTGACAATACAATCTATTACAAAAAAATCAAAATTGCGGATCCAAAATAGCGGACTTTTCTATTCATGAACCGATTGGTCTCAAACTTGGTACTTGGGGTTGTTTAAGGTTACTGGGCTCATTTGGTTGCTTTTAACGGTGACGAGGGTTTGATGATGGAGGCAGGAGGTAGACAGTGGAACTTAAAAAAACTAAAAACTAGAAAATAAAAATAGGTAAAAAACCTTTAACTTAAACCTTTCTATATTAAATCATCAGTTGTACTAAAAACTACAAAATAATTAGGACACAAATCTGTACCTTCCTGAGATTCTGACGTTTGGTAAGAAATAAAACGCTGGGCGCATAAAAACCATATTTCAAATGCGCCCCACATGTTTATTTCTTACCAAACCTCAGAATCTCTGGAAGGTCCAGGTTTGTGTCCTAATTATTTTGTAGTTTTTCGTACAACTGATGATTTAAAATAAAATCGTTTAAGTTAAAAAAGTTTTTTACCTATTTTTTTAATATTGACTCTGGACTTTTGTATTGACTATTGTATCTGGACTTTAATATTGACATGGACCATGATTATTGCTTTTATTTGCAAAATTGACATGAACTGACGTAAAAAGTAAAAGACGAAATTTACGTGATATCCTTTCTGTCCAATTATGTAGTAGATTAATGTGTGTTTGCAATTTATGAATATCTACCTCATGTTTATTGTCAATAGCTAAGGTATATTACTAGTATAGATCAGGTATATCAAGGTAGATCCTAGCACCCTTCCGTGTGGGACTCCTGCTCTGATTTCTTTTAATTCTGTGTAGGCTTGGACATTGGAAGAGTGTCCGAAAATCATTTGGTCTGTCGTGTCTTTTATTAGAGATAACCTTCACTATGGGCTTGGACTATCTAGAGGTATTCCTCGAGAGATTCCCGGTGTGACGTCACGAACGTAGCCCCGTTGCTAATTCACTGTGTTCCTGTTTTATATACGTATCACTTAATGTATTTAAACATATTTATTATTATTTTAATTCATATTCAATAAATTAAAAAGTATTAAAGTTTCAACTCCAGTGACAGTAAACAAAACAGCAAGCAAATAAAATTGACGACACTGAAACTAAATTTATTTATTTATCTTATACCTACTAGTTATTTGTATTTGGCTATATTTTACTATATTTGTTTTATACATAGTTCGACATAATTACGTAGAAAAAACTTAAGCGTATTTATTTATTTTGTATACTTGCTATATTTGATACCAAAACAATTAAATATTATAATAATTAAATTAATATAATCATAAATATGATTAATTTCATTTTGTCCAGTCAACGAAATATTTATTGTAGACGGCAATGGGAGGGACACACTTTTTGACTTTGAGACTTTGTTTCGACTAGTTTTTTTTTTAAATCGCTTTCGGCTGTTGGCCATCAACCAGATACAAATGATGTAGAGTCGACTAGTTAGGATGTGAACATACTAAAAGTTCCCACTCCTAGGCGGTGAGAGGTGTGAGAAGGGCGTACGTAGAAGGTACCCTTTTTCAGTCTTTCGCTTATATCTTGGAAATTATGGGTCCTATTGATAAGGCCATTCTATTCAAAATTAAATCTGACAAAATATGCCACAAATTTGCCGTAATTTGTTTTTTCGTTATCTCCTATAGTTTCAGAGATATCCTTGCTCAAATTTCGCTTAATTTCTCTTCCGTATTATTCCCATGTTATTTGAAAGAGAATTGTCATATTGTTTCATCGATTTGAACCATTCCATCGACATGAACCATTTGAAATCGGTAACTTAGATTTAAAAAACACATGTTAGTAAAACCTGAAAAACGTGTTGCACTACTGTTTGGAGTGTAGATATGCCATGAATTGAAACATTTCGTGTATCCGATACAGATTTTTCAGGAGGCATCGATTTTTTTTCTATGTACTGCTTAACTACAATAATACCCAGCCTGTTTACCACTCTCGGCGAAGTAAAAATAGAACGAATTATAATTTGCCGGAGCCCGAAATCAATGATAAACGAATAATGATTCATCCCACGTATAGTCACGTATATACAATAAAAATAAAGCTAGGTCACTTTCATTGTCCACCGTATACAGACGATGGATAGAATTTGCGGGGTGACTTTAGCAACCCCTATATGCTATTCACATGTCGCCGGGAACTGGACCCGCATGTGCCCAAGCCCTTTAATGAATCTGTCTTTTAGTTCCCAGTTCACCTGGGGTAGATTTACCGATATCCTTTTTAAGAGTGGTCTCTTTTATTCTCTAAAAGAAAATTCAGCTATACGCGTAATAGATACTTAGGTAAGTTCATTTTCGCTTCACGATCTGATTTCTTCAACCGCAATTAATAGAGATCGATAATGTTATGATCTGACCGTTAATGGACCAGAAATGGCGTACAAAATGTGCGAGGATTAGTAGCATAGAATGATTATCGTGGAATGTGATTTTAGATTTTTTTAATATATCCTCTGAAATCCTTTGATTATGTCTACATAAATTATGTTGAATATACGTTATGTCTACATAATTATGTTGAATATACGTTTAAATTATGTTGAATATATAAAATAAGATTGCGACATATCTTGGACTAACAAATCCTGAACATAGGCTTAGAACCGTACTTTTCGTAAATCAAAATCATCTAAGACAATATTGGCAGATTCTGGAGCTGATTATTAGAAGACAAGGTCCATGGAAGGGTTATGTTGAATAGTCATATAAGTAACAAACAAAAGTTGGCAGAATTTTGTTATAAGAAATTTGAAAATTATGTCTACCATCATTATTTATCAAGAGTAAAATCGCAAGAGGTGTACATATATACCCAAAAAATGCCAGACAAGTGGAGCTGTTCGAAAAAAAAGTTATAAAAAATAAGGAGATATTTATATTGGGAATCACACCTACGTATATAATAGTCAATCTAAAAATGATGGAGTATGAGTCTGATATTGACGATGACGATAATGATGACGTCGTCGATGACGACTCTCCTACAGATGTAGGCGACAGCGAAAGTAAATGCGATAACTCCGAGGATTCGGATTTTTATCATTTTAATACTTTAGTTTGCAAATTAGCTGATTACTTTATAAACTACCTAAGTAAACACTTTGACCGTAACACAAGTATGGTACACTTGTTTCCAGGAAAACAATTCTTAACCAAATAATTATTTATGTATTAATCTTCGAACGACTTAATTTGTCGAGCATTTTTAATTTAAGCATGTACATTGTACACTTATTAAAAATAGAAATACAAAATGCCAGAAATCTCATTTTTAAATTTACTATTGTATACGTATTGTATACGTAGGTGTGATTCCAATATAAATATTTCCTTATTTTTTTAAAACTTTTTTTCAAACAGCTCCACTTGTCTGGCATTTTTTATATGGCAAAATTTTATATTTCTTTGTAACTTTTTTATTTATTAATAAATTTTCGAACAATCAACTTGTTTGGCATTTTTTAGGTGTACACGAATGTAAGTTAGAAATACGAAATGCCAGATGAAAAAAAAATGTGAAAATTTTTATATTTTTAGGCGTGTATGTACACGTATCAATAGAAGTACGAAATGCCAGACAAAAAAAATCGTATTTTTCAAAAAAAAAATTTAACTATTTATTTATAAATAATGGAATAATTTTTCGTGGAAAGCTCAATTTCGAACTGTGATTATTGCCGTCTGGCAATTTTTCGGCGTAATTTTCACAAGAAAACCTTTTATTCTCTCGATTGCCAGATAAAAAGAAAATGTGGAAAATTGTACTTTTTTCTGACAAGTTTACCCCCATCCCCCACCTTTTCGGCCATTGAAAACCGTCTGGCAATTTTTGTTGGTTAATTATTTATCAATGTTATCTTTGATTGAAACGCCAGACAATATAAGATCATAAAAAAACAAAAAGTTTCATGTAAATGAAAATGGATTTTCGGAAGTTTTGAACGGGCAGCAAGTATTAGAACTAACTTCGAGCATAAAAAGAGGAATAATGTCCTCTTCAAATGTATGTGAATGCTTGGTCCAAGCATCTATAAAAGGATATTAGAGTGGGAAAGAGGAGGAACAAAAATTAGTAAATAAAGCTACCTCTATTTCGCCGAAATTAATGCTGAGATCTCTTTTCAAGCGGCTTTTTACAAGCCTCCCATTTTTTCACCATTATTACCAAGAGATATTAAACCACTAAAAAACTAAATTCGGAAACTTCTAACAAATAACTACAGTTTCTGATCGGCAAAGAGACGTCACACAAATATAACGACACAGCTACCTCAAAACGTACGCAACGTTGCCAGGCCTCAAATTAAATACAAATATCAAAACAACTATTTGGAACAGGTAATGAAAACAAGAATTAATATCATTGTTCTCTCTGAGATTTGGCACAAATTAATATGAGTGTCTGTTATTACACTCTGTTAGTAATCTGTGTACCTTGTGCAAATTTTCTGAGCGGGCAACATGACACAAGGTTAAATTGACGGACCAATGACATTGAATGTACGCTGTCATGATGTAAATGTAATGTAAATGTCATGATGTAAATAACATGGTGCTACATGATGTAAATAAACATTCCAGTGGATGCTTGTGCCTCTAAATTTTCAACATTACTTGTCTATTCTATTAATGGTCGAAGAGAACCATCCTTATTTTCATCAGCTAACTACCACAATCAGCCCTCAAAATTATTTCTATTGTCTATTTTTATCGGTGATAAAAAACGATGCACCTTTTTCATCGCTGTCAAAGTGACAAAAATGTGACTGTCAAATGGACTCTTTACATCTTTAAAGTTTGCGGTTACGTCATAGATATAAACCATACGAATCAAATCAGCATCAGCATTGCACTAGTTAAATGTGTGTTGAAACAACTCGTCGTGATGTATATATAATCTTACTAGTTCCCCGATGAGAAACGTAAACATAACACATAACCTACAATTTGAATGTTAAAATCATGAAGACTAGAGACAAGAGACTGAGCGTGGTTTAAGAAATACGAGGTTTTCCATCGGAAAATGGCAGCTTAGTGCGCATAAGTACCCATAAGTGCACGGAAAGTGAAGAAAAAGTGAATTCAACTGAAATATAACCAAATTCTGTAGTTTTGAAACGGTGCAAAGCTACTACGGGTACCGCGTTCGGCCCTAGTCAAAATAAATCTATCAGTTGATCGATATTATTCTCTCTAGAGTTACGATGTCCGAAATCGTGCCCTCTCTTTCTTTTTCGTAAAGGAGGTTACAACAATGTTGCATATAATGGACTTCTTTCTCTCTCGTTTTATTATTTTTTAACGAAGAACACTAGAAAAGCGTACGTTGTAGATTTATCATATAACGTTGTTTTTTTGAGTGTAATATTGATAACAAGTTTTACATTAGGTAATGGTAATATTAGTGACAAAAATATGCCACATTTTATCATTAGTTATAAAAAGAACCGCATTTTGCAATTAAAATAACTGTCAAAAAGGTAACTAAAATTGAAAAATATATATATCACGTCTATATCTTTTTCACTACAACACTGTAAAATTGGATTCCCGATTCGATTTTCTGAGGGCAATATAATCCGCTCAGTGATTAATACCTGACTGAATATATTATATTTCCATAATTTCTAACTCCCATAAATAATATATTATTAGTTAATGTAATTATGTTTTTCTTTCTACTAAGCGTATTAATATTTTAACAAGATAGTGATATTTATTTTGACCACAAATTAATTTAATCTACCTTAAACCTCTTAACAACTAGTTGACCTTTACAAAGCTGATAACACAACTATGCATTATAAATACTGATTAATATTGTTCCTTTCTTACGAAAGTTAAATAAGATTTTCTAGCAAATACCAGATAACTGAGGTAAATAGTAATTATGAATTTTCCTAGCTGTGTAGAAACAAAATAAATATTTTGGTGTTTGAAAACTGTGAACGCCACAAATGCATCATCAAACATATTTAACATGTAAATGAAGATAATTGTAACGTTAATGAGAAATTGTTTCTACTCGTATATTAAATAGGATCAATATCGTCCTCAAATATTTTAGAGGTATAATTGGTATTTCATTTAACATAAATAGGAAACGTTTCGTGTTATTATCCAAATATTTTTAATAAAAACCAAAGACATGACCGGTTTCTTATCCATTCACTATCGAACCAATAACTATCGGCCCGATAAACTTATGGATTGATAAATTTCGGCGAGTCCGTTATCCAGTCGTTAAATAGGTTGAACTTTTGCCCACTGGATGAACATGCGTTGGTGTAAGTCTTTCAATCAACGGTTGGAGACAACTTCATGCTACTATTTGAATGTCAATATGACTGTACTTGAGGTTTTTTAACCTCTGCGTTGCACGTGTTGATGATAGTGTACATCCCTTAACTGGTCCGGTACAGTAATGTTACGTAAACAGTCCGACATAGTTTGAGATACTACTCGTTTTAAAAGGTCAAAAAAAATAAAAAATAAGAATAAACTAAATATTTTATTTAACATGGATATTCTTAACATTACTATACTAGGATATGTAAAAATTAATGTAATTAACAAAAAACATAATAAGCTAACTAGAACAACATCCTCAAAAATGTACAAAGGTATTTATATATGCGCTATAAAAAATATGACATCTATTATTTCATAATATTAAGTTTTAAACTAAGTTAAACTAAGACGTAAGACGTGCTGTATCTTCTAAGAGAATATCGCACTTCGTCACAAATAAAGCAACCTACCAAGCTCCAATAAAGGAAGGATTAGATGGAAGGTCCCAATAAGAAATAAGAAATATTTATATCATGTAGTCTATCAGACGACACCGGATCAGTTAAGTGTTAATAAAGAATTGGAATTATAGAATTTAAGATAAAATGTGTATAGAAATATGTTGTTTTAGTTGTTTAGTCAATACTAAAGTGAAGTGTGACTGTGAAAACCATGCTTAATGCTTAAAGATGTTACATCTAAAACGCTCCCTAAATTCGCTCATTCGCTGTCATTGTATACTACAAATGGTTCATTTCAAATAAGGAAATTGCGAACGTCTATATTCTCAAAAATTTTAAACAATTTCTTATCTGAAGAATCAGAGGAGCTTGAATAATCCAATGTTTCTTCCTATTTTTCTAAATGAATATATTATATAAGTATAGTACAGCTTGAATTATAATTTTTGTTGTGTGTTAATTATAACGTATTTTGGATTAACCAACTGTCAAAATTCACCTACTATGCATGCGCTAGATAGTTTTTCAATAGAACCACCACCTACTTTTAGTCCAAGAGGCAGTGACGATTTTCGGATTATTTTTTTTTAATTATTTTAGGCATGTTCCATTGTTCCCTGTTATGATTCCAGCGTCGTTACCTAAATACGCATATTCTGCTATTCTGCTCCTCGTTTAACTATCTGGCTTGTGAGTCTGGCAAGGCCTTCGTCAATGACAGCCAGACGTGTATTTTCTATGAGAATATAGTATAATCTATCATGTGACAAATTTTCAAACCCGAGAAAATACGAGCAAAGATTTTTAATTTTTCTCATTTTGAAGACGCCGCCAGTCTCATTGGCCAATTTCGTAAATCTGCCAGACTTATTTTTAATTACAGTTTATGATTATAACAATTTATATGCTATTCAAGTCTGGAAAAATAAGGGTTATTTTTCAACCATACTCACTTTTCGCTATCTGAGATAAGCCAGACTTCTATTTTCATAAATTATGTTCCACTTTAGTAAATGTAAAATATTTATGACTGGGAAAATAAGTGGACTTGTATTTTATTTTTATTTTTTGAATCATCGAAAAATTTTAGTAAGACTCCAAAAATCTTGTTTTTTGTCACTAAGAGAACAGACTAAAACATATACATCGACTGGGAAAATAAGTAGGAAAAGATTCACTGCCTCCTATTGCCAGACTATTTGGCAAGACATCTGTTTGTTAGGTAAGTTGTAGAACCGAGAACTGATAACTATTGTTGAACGTTACAGAAACGTAATTTCTCTAGTTATTGTTTTGTTAAGGCTATCGGATACATATCTGTCGTTTCAGTAACCGACCATTAGAGTTTCTTGAGTATACACCTATTGTTTAATATAAAAAAACAGGTATAAGGGCCCCATCACAGTGTGGGCGACAGATGGTGTGAATAGTTTGACTGCAATAATCGAAACACCTCCGGGACGTGATAGAAAATGGGGCTAAACAGGTCCCTATAACGACCTGTGAGGGGTGAAAAGCATAGAATCGTAGGTACAGTCCTGTCGTATACACCCTTCTGGCCACTTTTTGTATTGTGTTTTCAGCTCCAACATTTGGCGAACATTTGCTAGGTATTAGTAATTGTATATTTCCTAATATAAATTTTGTCCTTTTAAGATGTTACATATTTAGCGTTCAGAATGCTTATTTCACGTTTTGTACTATTAGTTCAGGTTAATTTTACTAGAATATAAATAAGAGACCCTGACAGATTTCACAATGTCGATGTAGGTATAGTATTTATTGCATTTATAAATGAAAGTGACCTAAAGAAATATACCATTGCGTAGCTGATAGATAAAGCCATAAAACGAACAAACATTGGACGTGCACTAGAATTTAGTGTATATATATTTTTACTAATACATATTTTGTAACTGGTTTGATATATTTTATTTATAACAATATATATTAATATATTTTACAGTTTAGTCGTGAACAGTGAACAGCGATGAAAGCTGACGTTGGCGGCGGGAATGGCCATATGATAGATCTCCTATTTTCATTATTTACAAGTATTGAAATAAGTAAAAAAAACATGGTCACCGTAGAGAAAAAAATTATTAACACATACATACTCAATAAAAATTTTGATGCGAACCATTTTTTTCGCATTTTCAGCAATATTTTAGTAAAGAAACTATAGCTTTTAAATGTAGTATACCTAATGTCACGAGACTGAATTCATTGGTTCTTAAAATTCCTTCTAATTACACACTGTTTTACGGTTTTACTTAAAATTATCTTCTATCTTTTATTCGGCATTTATTCCATTAAATTTAAATGATATTCTTAATAGAATAAGGCAGTAGTGAAATGTTAGGCGCTAGTTGTTGTAATAAATTAATAAACAAATTCGGCATGTATTTATTGAATATAGAGTAGCAAACTAATATCAGCGTGGAATAGGTCCCTATTACATAGACATGTAAAAATATACGAATCTCTTTCTGTAAGAGATCTCTGTATATATGTATATATTTTTTCACGAGTTTGTCATAAGTATAATATAAATATACCGGAAGTCAACGCAAACTTTATCATTACATATGATTGTTATACTTTTTCAAGCATGAAGGTGAGATCCTATGAAATAGTATAGAGACACATCTTATGGAATAACAAGACATGTTTTCCAAGTTTCCGTTTTTCCGGAAGTAATATAAGGTGTTTCCAACAGAAACATTATTTTCTATAATTTGACAGAATAAATCTATGGAATTCGGTTTCTGATAATGAAAATCAGTATAAAAATCACTGAGGTAGATATAAGGCATGTTCACTTATGCACAAGCCTAGTACTTAAATAATTTCCGTTTTTTTTCGAGATCACGATATCACGAATATTTTGTAAATTATCGCCAGTCGAAGACAAAGGATAATTTTCTTAAAATATTCAGGATCAAGTATTATTGATTGTAATATCAGATTATATAAAAAATCTTGATATTTGTTAATATTTATATTTGCAAAAGAAAATCTTATATTACTTTGGGGCATGTTCCAAAGTAATATAATATTTTCTTATTACCCCAAAAATGCGTCCCTATAGGTTATACTCGTACTTTTACATATAGCATATACCATCAAATTTAAGTTTCTTATCACGAAAGGTGTAAGTAAAAATAATCTGATCAAAAATTGCTTGATTTTACGTATTTGACGTACCTACCTATATGCAAAATAAATGTTTCTCAATTTCTTCGTTATTACTTTACCACATCATGGAAATTCTACTATTTTCAGCTTTCGAGACTTCTGTAAATACAATTCGACTATTATAAATAATGAATGAAAATGCCCACAAAAACAATAATTCAATGCCAGTAATTAAGCGGAATTAACCCCAATTATTTCTATAATTTGAATTATATGGCAAATTAATATATTATAGCATGTAGCATGACGATATTTAGTGTAGCATGGCCATATTTAGAACGATAACAAAGACATAGGTATGTTTATAAATCTGTACCATAAATTAAGATAATAATAAAAATAGATATATTTAGTAACATGTAACAAATAACTTTATAATACATTTTTGATAATATAATTTTATGTTGTACTCAAGAGACAATCAATATCGTACAGGTTAGTGAAAACTATGAAATCGGTGCTGTTACCGGAAATACTAGGACGACACAATGGCTTACCTATATTTGCAATATAGGTAGTCCAAGTTTTAATTATATGGACCTTAATATATTGGTATTTTAAAACTCAAATATTAAATTAACATGATTTCTAAAATTAATCTTCCCAAATTTCTAGTTTTTGTTACTCTTCATGATATATAGGTACCTATTTAAAATCGTTAAATGGCCCTTTAGGCGCTTTTTTAAACAAAATTAAAACAATAAAAGAACGCTGAGGTATAAATATTTTTTTTTTGTTTAATGCACGCCCGATTTCTACAATATTTTGAAGTATCTATAAACACTAATTCTAAAAGAAAGATGGAGAGGAAATATATATGATCGATTTACGAATATGATTCATTACGTGTTTGTCCTTTGTGCAGAAACAGTATCTACTGCTTTTTATGGATCCAATAATTTAAATACTCGATAACCTACTATTTACTGATAAATTACTGATTAACAATGACTAGTAATGACTATAGAGTATTTCCCCGTATACCTTGATATGCACGATGGGCATACCGCGTAACAGTGGATTCTCGATATTTCTGCACTCTTCTAACACGCCTCGGCGTTTGGAGAAGCATTCTTCCCGCTACTACTTTGGACCACCGACCCGGTTCATATATTGTCTATGGCAAAACTTACATTCGTTATGCAAATCTCAAATGTATAAGTTATAAGTAGGTACTACTGACTTACCTGCTGATATTAGTATATTATGATAATATAATAAGCAGGTACATATATAATGTAATAAGTACATCTCTGATATAATATAAAACCCGTTTAAGTTTTTCATCACACGTGTCGACTCGCTACTCAAAACAAAAGGCTACTTCCTTGAACACCTTGTGTTAATTTTTTATTTATTATATTTAAGAGATGATCTGCAAAAACGTACATACCTAATTTGAACAAATCAGTGTTACGTATTTTCCTATCGTTGACATTAAAGTTTACCAATTCTTGACAGTCAATTAATCCATTTAATAATTGATATTAGAAACAAATCAATTTCAACTTCCGCTATATTCAAGGCTTGAGATTGATTACGTACAAATAATAATTATATTCGTAATTATTTTTCTGTACCTACACTCATTTTAAATTTAAAAGCATCATACCTTAAGGCTTAAGGCGAGGATTTTCTATCTATGTTTTTATCGTCTGAGAAAGGTTCAGACGGGAACACAAATCACTAAGAAAAATTAACATAATTAATGAGATAATTTTTAACGCTCATGAGAACAGAAGAAAAAATTAAATAAATACTAAAATCGGATTTCGGATTCGGATTTATGACGGAACTAGGTCAGGAATAATAACTAAAACTATATCACTCACTAGCCAGGACATGTAGGATCACTTCTTCTCTACTTTCAGATTAATATTTATTATTAATTATGTGATACTATGTATGCTCAAGTACCTGCCACCTGCCGGCGCCCATCGATTCGCCGTTTTTCCCTATTACACTTTTCTACAAAATCCCCCACTTAATAATTTTATCTGAACTTTTTCAATTGCTTCAATATTGTTGGTATAATGAGCACACCATATAATGGTTACATTCGAGTTATCGAGTTACATTCGAGGTTAGAGAGAACAAGCGAATAAAATAATAATTCGATATGATACACTCCCCGGCACAAAATTCCGTCACCCTAAAATTTTGCCCAATTTTGATGTTTTATAACTTTTTTATTTTTCATCTGATTTTCATAAATTTTTTACCAGTCTGTAGATCAGTTCATTGTGTGTCTTTTTAATTATTGTAATAAGTCATATTTTTCGTCCAGGCAATATTATACAGGGGTAAATCAAAGTGTTGTTTTTTGTCGTAAACTCAAAACACCCTGTGGAAAAATTGAGGCGAATAATTTTGTTTACAAATTGTTTGCTGCCATCTTAGACGTATTGTAAACATTTTGTTTTTTGATTCATCCCATTATCTCATTTCTTCTGCGAGCAGCAAAATTTTAAATGAAACGCTGATTTCAAGCTTATTTTTATTAACAAAAACATCCACTAGGTATATCACAAAATTAAT
Source organism: Tetropium fuscum (assembly GCA_964058915.1). NCBI lineage: Eukaryota > Metazoa > Arthropoda > Insecta > Coleoptera > Cerambycidae > Tetropium > Tetropium fuscum. The sequence continues at coordinate 228,343 of CAXKVY010001475.1, forward strand.
TAACAAAGACAAATTTTAATAACGTGTATGTCCTCCTCTCGCAGCAATGACAGCTTGCATTCTTCGTGGCATCGAATTAATAAGATTACTTATTCTGTCTTGAGGAATAGCCTGATATTCTTCTGTCAGCGCCAGCCGTAAGTCTTGCAAGGTTAGTGGTTGCACAGGACAGCGACGGAGTGCTCTTTTAAGAACATCCCAAAGATGTTCGATTGGGTTGAGATCCGGGCTACATGCGGGCCAGTCCAATCTTGGAAGTCCAACCTCATCCAGATATTCGCTCACTACCCGTGCAACGTGAGGTCTAGCATTATCATGCATTAATGTAAATTGGTTCCCAATGAAAGGAGCAAATGGAACAACAATTTCTTGGAGGATTTCCTCAATGTAACGGTGGGCGGTTAGTGCTCCATTTTCAACAAATACAAGGTCAGTACGTGCATCGGTAGAAATACCCGCCCAAACCATGACTGAACCACCGTAATATTGCAGTCGCTCAGATATGGTGCAGTCTGCATATCTTTCATTTCTACGTCTGTATACCCGTTCACTACCATCCGGCGACCTTAAACAAACCCTGGATTCATCTGTGAATAGTACGTTTCCCCACTGTTCTACAGTCCAGTCAGCATGCGCTCTTGCAAATCTCAGTCGGTGTTGTCGATGCCGAGGAAGCAATTTTGGACATACCTACTGCTGGCCTTCGTGAATGCAATCCTGCTTCTAACAATCTTCTACGTATCGTTCTTTCACTTACACTTACTCGACGTACCATTTGCAAGTCATTTTTTAGATACACAGCAGTAGCTCATCGATCTCTTAAAGAACTCATAATGACAAAGTGATCATCAGCTTGAGTGGTCATTCTCCTTCTGCCAGAGCCTTGCCGCCTAATAAAGTTTCCCGTCTGTAGATACCTATTCCAAACATCACAAACTGTAGACCGCGCAATTCCCAGAGTACGGGAGACATAACTCTTATTGCGGCCATCCTCTATTAAGGCAACAATTCTACCTACGTCTGCTGTAGTTATCATGATGACAACACACTAAATTAACTGTACTGTCAAATATTCTGTCACAATAACCGCGTATTTAGCCAACGTCGATGTTTTTTAATTAAAAATGATAAAATTAACAGCGTTTCATTTAAAATTTCGCAGAAGAAATGAGATAATGGGATGAATCAAAATACAAAATGTTTACAATACAAGATGGCAGCAAACAGTTTGTAAACAAAATTATTCGCCTCAATTTTTCCACAGGATGTTTTGAGTTTACGACAAAAAACAACACTTTGATTTACCCCTGTATAATATTGCCTGGACGAAAAATATGACTTATTACAATAATTAAAAAGACACAATGAACTGATCTACAGACTGGTAAAAAATTTATGAAAATCAGATGAAAAATAAAAAAGTTATAAAACATCAAAATTGGGCAAAATTTTAGGGTGACGGAATTTTGTGCCGGGGAGTGTATATTCAGAGAAAAGTCAACTGATGCATCTTGTACTAAATCGGCACAATTATTTCGGAACAACTTTAAGTCGTCAGCGAACATTTAAAACCCACTATTTTGTATAACTTCTTTAATATCATTAGAAAAAAGTTTAGGTAAGTAAATTATTATTTCATGGTTTTGGGTTTTATAAGTATAATTTTTACCAGTCTATAAAAAGGTCTTACTCTAGCCGATTAAGCCATCTTCGCATCCTCTGCTACTCGTATAACGAAGGGTTAATGTTTGAGACACCGAAACAGGTCCGTATATATCTCGCCATCTGCAGACCCCGTCCTTTGACGATTCAAATCTCAAATCGGACCGCACGCATCAATTTGATATCGGCACCAGATTTGGGGGCGGCGTTGTGAGCGACTCCGGAGCGTCGCCACCGTCCGTGTAGGTAGACGCGCGCGCCGGTAGTGGGGGACGACGTCAGGCTCCAGAGGAGGGATGCGAGATGCGAGATCACAACATAGTATTATAGCTCTCGGCGTCGGCCGCGTGTAGCATCTACCACTTCGACCAGTTGGCCATGGTGGCGCGAAGTGAGAGCATGTTTGGGTGTTACGACAGTTACTCCTATCGACTTTGGAGTTTAGCCAATGTATGGAACACCTGTCAACGTGAGTAGATGTTCTGGTTCCTGGTTCCCTATTGTGTTGTTATTAGCTCATTTTTGTGTTAGTGCTGTTTTATTTCCTTGGAAGATTATTGTTTTGAGTTAATTGCACGTGTTCTCCCGTAAGATATACCTGCCTACGAACAAGTCGCGTCATCTGCTGCAATTATTGTCCTGGCGCCGATTGGTAAAACGAGGAGGTCAACCGGAGCCCATATTTATTGTCTGTAAACAATTAATATTAATCGTGCACTTATTTTTCGATTGGATGGCGTCGTTAACAGTGAGCGTTAACGCACAATCAGGTATTTTTTAGCATTTACTATATATACAACGGAAACCATAGGCGTTTTCAAAGGCTTAGATAAGCTTTGTGCTGGTTTTTATCGCTCCACTTGAAATTAAGGGCTTAATCCGGCAAACAAAGCCAGTTCTGCCCATAGGTTCGGTAATGCGTTTACAACTTCACAGGTGGTTGGTACCTGAACGCATGAATGGGCGTCGCTTACGTGATTCTTACCTGTTTGCTAGATTGGGCAGGTGAATGGGAGGCGCTTCTACCGCGTGTACTTGCTCATTGGCAGGTGGAATCTTTAGAATCTTACCCAACTCACCACAAGTCCATTAATGTATTTTATACCTACACAAACCGGTTTGCTTCCTGAAATATTTCAATTAAATTTCACCCTAAATTAAAGTTTTATGCTACCTGGTAACACAAAAACTGCGATCACTACTTTTTACTCCGTTATTTTCACCTGGCTGCAAAAACTAGGCTTACCTCTATCTAATCCGATTAAAGTAAAACTGTTCGTACCTATTTTGTCAATTCGCATTAGTTGTGCTAAAAATATCGGTGGTTCTATTAAACAGGCAATTAAATATAGAATGTTTATGCATCCGTTCATATTTTATTTATCGTATATAATATTTACACGAACCGTTTCCCGCAGTAACTTATTTTTATTGGCCTGTTTTAGTTACCGTTCCTGAGGTATCGTAAAATTAGGTAGTAAAGTTTATTTTGACAGTCGCTGTGTCCTAATATTTTCAATCGATCAAGACATATAAATAAGAACCACGCGATTATAAAAGTTATAGGAAATTCGTGTTATCTACCTATTTTCATCTGAAAGCTGGGCACGCGGGCCCCTACAGGTTATGCAACTCGCCTAACAGGCGGCTCTAGCATGACTCTGGTGCTCCCGTACATCGCGAAGCCGACAAAATTGTATTTCTCACTCTAATCCCGCGCAATTATCTATGTACGATTACTCTGTATTATGTATAATTAGATATTTTTAATCATACAGAAGCATACAAACGCTACACCATACGATAAGAGCGAGATGCTTTCTCGCTTTCTAGTTCCACGTCTGCCTAGCTCATAGGTACCTCATCGGATAATATAAACAAGATAGTGCGTTAATTTATACCAACATATACCAGCTATAAAATAAGGTAATATTCCAATTGATGTTCGGAAATGTAACAGGATTCTTAGTTACCATTATTAGATATCGTTCATCCTTCCTATTTTTCTTTGAATTAGTTAGGTAGGTACCTACCTCACAAATATTTGCTTCTAATTTGTAAATGTTAACGTTTATTTTTCGTTTACTACATAATATTTTTTTATTGGTAGATGTTTACCTATGCGTTTATGCTATTTTGAATGTGGTTTAATTACGTAACGAGAACATGTCGATGCTAGTGTTCACATACAATATTTTATTACCTCCATATCAGCCGGTCAGGATTGGGATTATATACCTACTTAATGACTTGGGAAGCGGATGCATTCCGCCCTCAGTGTCCACACTCAAATTTTAAATATTTGAATATTCATAAAAAATTAACCAGCTGTTTTCTACTCGTAGGAGTCGTTGCTATTTATTTTTTAATAATGAATTATTCTTGTGAACGTATTTTAAGGCAAAAAAGGTATGAGTAACCCAGAAGTTTCCAAATTTTAACACAAGGTTGGAGATATACCATACCTATTACTAAAGCTAAATCTCATTTTGCAACCCATGTGAATGTCCGGAACATTTTAAAAAATTGAAAAAGCTACAATTATTCGCTATAACTCAACTAAAACTTCACGTTCATTCTTAACGAACTGCTTGTAAAAAGCTCGACGGTTTTGTATCAAATCCTGTAGGTTAGTTATAAAAAAATTTACAGTTGGTACAAATCTACTAGGGTAGTAGGTGTTATTAGCTTGTGAACTTGAAAAATTGGATTTCCACCGCTTTTTATATACCCATATTACCATAACTACCTTCTACCTAGGGAACTAGGTAGGGCATTAAAAGCATTATTCAAACTCGCAGGTACCGTCGGTAATTATGGATAAAAACATATATTTTATCAAAAACAAAGTGTATAGACGATGGGTATCCCCTCCCCGATTAGCGCGGGTTGTGTGTAGAAACTTGCTTGTCGGTGGACTCAAGATTCAAGCGTCCGTTTCCTCGAGGGAAACTAGGTGAACGGCAAGGAACCATTCCTTTTGGTTTACAGTACAAGAAACATATTTTATCCATAATTACCGACGGTACCTGGTATAGGCAAAATTATATATAAAAATGATATACATAATTAGGTATAGGTAAAATGATATATTGAAGTTTTTAATCAGTGGCGACCCGTGAGGGATTACTCCGTCCGCCCCCAGGAATTTTCAGTAATGGATTCCCACATAAATTGTAAACCTCAATTAATTGTTTCTTACAATACCTAATAACAAACGACCAGCAAACCCCGCGCTAGATATGGATTAACAACTTTTTTTACTATGATTGTAAAAAAACGATTGTATACTGTACAGAAAGTTGACATTTTTTAACATTGTTTTTGCCACAGAGCTTTTCAATAATATTTAACTTAAAAGCTATTGGCCGATTAGCTTTAATCGAGCCAATATGAATGGAATAAGTAAAAAACTTGGTGTTGGAATTATTTCAATAAATCGATATTAATATAAACACGCAGGTAGATAGGTACAGGCATTTTTTAAAACCATATAAAGCTCGGTTTGGGTTTCTCAGAACATTAATGATTAAACCTATCAGCCTGGAAATTAAAATAAACACTTTATCAAGTGTTAAGGTCTTAATTGCCACACAGGATGTTGTCAATAAACGTAACGTCGGTTAATTATTTCCCGTCGAGCATACCTTTTTGTGATCAAATTAAATGTGTTGAATGTGAAATGCAACTGTAACGTTATGGAAAACAAGGGAATAGTATATCAAGAATATTGTTAGCGGCCAAAGCTAGAAATACCTAATGCTGATGGTCTATAGGAGAAAGTAATAAATTAAGGAAATTAATTAATGTTCCGTTAAACGTTTTTCATGTACCTTAGTGACAATAACAATATATGTATCTTAACACTGTTAAAGAGGTATTTTCTCCAGCCCTCTGCGACGACGGCTGGGATTTTTTATATGTTCACACAAAGCATGTAATAAAATTGGATTGTATCCAAGTAGAAGTACACGTCACAAAAAACTATCTATTTTGATATATTGCGGTATAAAGGTGGATATATATTACGCATTCTGTTTATTGTGACTCACTTTTGCTTCCCTTTGATAAGATTGTGGATGGGTAACTTCTAAATTTATATACAAATAGTAAATAAAACCGCAGACAAAGCTGAACGCGTTCCAAAGTCTGATCAGGTAGATATTAGATATAGTCATAATATAGTATTTAACAAAGATGTTATTAAAATGGGTGTTTACCTTGGACATACTACCACGTCATTTGCAATCGTAATATAGGTAATGGCCTAGGGGGTCTCACACTCTCGCAAAATAATATGTATGTACACCTATTGCCACTTGACAGCAATAAATATATCTATTCCTGTATTGCTCTTTTGTATTCCATATATGTATTGTAATATATTATTACCTTATTTCCGTTTTTATTTCTTTATTAGCGTACATTTCGATATTATTGTCCTTATTGCTGTATTGTAGTCTCTATTTCCTTATTGCCGTCCGTTTCAATATTTTTATAATTATGACATATATCAATTGATTAATGACTTTTGTTGGAAAACTTGAATTTTTTACCCTTGAAATGTAATCGAAATGTTTCGATTTCTTAAGACCAAATAGGTACCTAGGTACCAAGCCAAATATTTTTGAAACGAAAAATAAATTCAGGTTAAAGTTTTCAGGCAATATAGGTAAATTATATCTCATATAACCTCCTATATGTAGATATAAAGAAGACATTGATCAACAATAAAATGAGAGGTAAATAAATAATGTACCTGTTATTAATAAATAACTGCACCTGACGTGGCAGCGTTGTGAATACAAAAAAACTTTTTTTTAAACACAAGCACAAATTTAGGAATCTTCTTTTACATTTTTTCAATTCTATACTTATAATTTGTTAATTGTGACTCATTACTTACATTACATTATTACATACATAATATTGATATTACAGTATATTACATAATATTCTTCTACTTCTATAAGATCTATTTTCTTGTTTTGTCCTTCCTCCAGATCTGATGTTTCCGATTCTGAAAAGGTTTCATTTTCAAATGCTGATTCACTTTCATATTCTTCTTTCAATGTAGATTAGATTCATCAGTTCTAACTTCTTCCATTTTTTCTTTTTCTGCGTCCATGTTTCCTTGTTGTTTTTGCGTCTTTGAGTTTACTTTTTGTATTTATTTATTACCCATGTATCCAATATCCAATCCCAAACTACACGCATCCACTTGTGCGTCTTTATCAGCCTGGATTAATATTGCCAAGATTTCTTCTTTTGGTGGAATTGACTATCATCGCTTGTTCCTTCTCGTAAGTCTTTTATTTTTTCGGGGCTAAATAAAGGCATCTTGTAAAAGTAAAATAATGAAAAATTTAATTATATTGGAAATTGTTTGATTTACAAATTAGTGATATCACCAATCGCTTCTAGAAATATATATAACAAGCGCGAGAGCTCAAAGAAAGACCTTTATAACGAGATTAAGTTTCTTAAATCTTGTTTAGGCTAATGGGAGTAAGTGACATTTAAAAAATTAAATTTGGGGGTCTCCCACCACCTTATTTTTGCAGATACAAAAAATGGAGAACTACCAAGATTCGGAATTGCCTCAGGATTACAATTTATATACTTTCAATATCACTCAATTCAGCGAAATACGGATAAAAACCTAATTTTATATTCCGCCATGGCCCCCTAGTGGTCATTTTAGAGAATAGAAACTATTGTCACTTAAAATGAAGGCCGGCCTCCACATTCTTAGTTGCCCATCATGTACTAGCTGTAGTACTTCTGTAGTATATGATGTAGTAGTGCTGCAGTATATACCTGAGAACCTGAGCATCGTGTAGTACGTGGACCACGTATTTTATAATATTACTCCCCCTCTTCAGCAATTACATACACGTATTATTTTTATTTGACGTAAATTTTCGCAATTTGATTAAATCGCATCCCCCACTCGTTTTCATTGCGAACCAATTTGCACATTCACATTTACTGCGATTACCTCAAAATACTGTTGTGTTGTGTTTCCTTCGGAGTGAAGTCAATTGCTAGTGGCCTGGAAAATTCGTAGTTGTCGAGAGTGGAGCCCCAGGTGATTACCTCTCCTTGCCTATACAAACTAACTCAGCGGTATGAGCTGAAGCCAAATTAGCCGCAATTATTCCGACATTTCAAAAGAGATATATATATATATATATATATATATATATATATATATATATATATATATATATATATATATAAACAGAGCTTACTTCATAAATGATTATCAGCCACGTGATCATTAAATTTAGTCAACTTATCTAGCAGTTGGTACTACCATAGATTAAATAAATAGATAGTCAATCGTCATACGCTGAATACTCCTTCTAAATGATAAACGACATCTACCCAAACTGTATTGAAACTGAGGGTTCTAATGAGAATTCTAGATGGAGGTGTAATACAGTTTCGTCATTCTTTCATCCATAAATTATGCTCCGCCTTTTAATTTTCCACTTGCATGACGATAGTCTAACCCTAGCCGGTTTATCTAACTGTGAATGTTGCCAAATTTACATGGCAAGTTTAAATGCTAAGTAAACGTATTATATGAATAAACGGATAATCTCAATATTTCCTTAAAATATTATAGCACTTTCTTTACTTAAGTAGGTATATCAAAATAAAAAATATGCAGATATGAAGAAAACACTTCATTGTGAGATGATATTAATTTTACTTAAATAAAATATATCCACTAATATTTTTCTTTGTTAATTTATTTTAAATAACGGATGTGTTCCATTCAAGATTTGACTTTACTGTCGTTTAGCCGATTTTTGAAATAATTTAGATTAAAACGTTAATAAAAGCTGCTGCTAGCCGTCGGCAAGCGTTTTTAATTTTATACTGTGACCAGAGTAGGTATTATAATTTAATAGTAGGTACCTATTTAAAGTATTTTTGGTATTAGTATATTTGGTATTAGTTAGATGGTTAGTTGAAAAGTACGAAATGTTTTTCGTTCATTTTTTGCTCGTAAAACAATATTTAATATTTAAAAAATCCATTAAAATTGGATTGTTTTATACCAGCAATGACGTAGATAATACGTCATTGATAGAGGTACAAGTTTATATTTGAAACTTTTTGTAGCTACTTAGTATAGGCCCAACAAAATCTTGTTTACTGAGCATTAAGGCCAATGCCTACTTTTATTCTTTTACTTGTGTAGAATTATATGAAAGCTCTAAAGTAAAATATGAATAAAACATTTCAGGTAACTTACCTTACCTGGGTCATACCTGAGCATTACATTTCCAGTTTGCGTGTTGTTTAAGATTAAACTGAAAAATACTAAGGGGACTTCTACTAAATGCTAAGGGGAAGAAATCTGAAAATTCTTGGTTAAATTAAACAGCCAGTTTGAGCATGAAATACTTTTTATATTTATACCTAAACGTGAGTTGGGGAAGATTAGAGTGGATTAAACCTAAAATAAATATACATACTTATAACGCTATAAAAAAAATTCAAACAAACGTACATTTAAGAGGGTCCATATTTACACATTTTATTAAAAACTAATACCTATCTCCTGTATAGAATGTTACATGTTGCCGATTAACTGTTTTCGTATATAGGATAGGTCCGATGTCAGCAATACCGTCGTTCCATTGCGTCCCGCGTTAATGTACCTGCTGCTTAATTAGGATATTTTTTTACTTTATAATTTTTTTATTAATCAAAACGGAAAAAAGCAAATTATATTTTAACAAAATATATTCTTATAATAAATATACAATAATAAAATACCTACAATTCAAGATACCTACTTTATCCTGATTATTAATAATAATAAGAATAATAATAATATAAATGAGTACTTACATAACTAATTTTCTAATTAAGATTACTCGTATAGACATACTTTTACTGGTTTACTACAATATGGTATACCTCTAAGGCTTATTACTAGATGTTTCTTTGGCAAAGTCATTTATAGGTCCCTACCTACATAACATTTTCATAACATCCTATTAATTATATTGTAATTTAGAGAAATAATAAATGTCAACCATAAATAAATGTTTACTGTTAACCACATTTTTTTTTCGAATTGTACTGGATAAAGATGGCAATAAGATACGAGTGGACTTGGAGAATGAAACTACATTAAACTTTTAGTGAAATAATGACAGACAAGGTTAGATGTCTATATAAATCTTAATATGTCTTAATCACCTTGTATATTTAAATTTTTGTGGAAAATACGATAAATTTAAATCAAAAAGCGACTTGTTTGAGGATTATCTTTTTTAAAGATATTTTTAATGTCTTCCCTACTATTTTTCCACCTCTCGAGACTATAAGAATTATTATAATTAATACCCATTATCGATTTTGTAAAACTGTAAACTCCCACCCCCCGGAACTCTACAATATTTATAATTTTAACTTAGTGGTGAAAATAGGGCTTAAAACGGGTGATTTGATTTACGCGCGCGCTTGTCGATTCGGACACTTAAAATAAATCATAAAAAATTACTAAATATAAAAATTATTTAAACCCATTAAATTTATTACACGTTCTAAATGCGCACCTCTTCGTTCAAGACAGACTTCATAACGACGTTCCAAGTTTTTCCTCTGCATTTAACACAGTGTTTAACACTTAAGCTCTGATAATTAATTGTTTAAGGTTTACTGGGCAGGTCTGTACTAGCTGACGTGAGTATGACGGCGCGCGCATAGAGACACCGCCAGCTTAGTTTCAGTATTGTTTATTTCGGGCTATACTGTATTTATTTTTTTATGTGATGTCAAAAATGACGTTAAATAGAAATATAACTGAAACCGAAATCGAACCTTCTATAGTGCCCAGTCAGAGTAAATTTTAAACTGAATTCCAGAAAACCTATTCTAAATCAATGCGAAGTAAAAAAATGTCTACTTCGACAATTATTTATACTATACCGTTCTAGAACGGTAAGTGTTTGTTAGCATTTTGTTAGCCTTTGCCGCCAGTAAGCGCATCCCACTAGAACGTCCTCGTAGAACAAAACAGGGTCAGCGAACAAAAAAAGCTTGATCGTGCAAAAAATATATTTAATAAATAAAAATTATTGTGGTATACATACTAGCTACGTTCAGGATAACGCACCCTTTTAACTTTATTTGCACGACGTGTGCTCAACCCGTTCGGGTATTGTATAGTTTGTAACATCGAAATATGAGACATAAAAACCCGAGCAAAAAACCATCATTATATCGATATCTTCACACCTGCTACCGCATTTTTAACAGCGTTGTCAAGTATAACCGATTTCCAGGAATTTAAGGAAAAACGTGACAAGCTATGAAAGTGACGAGCTGTCACACCGTTACAACCCACTGGATTGTTTTTAACTGTATAAAATTCGGAGTTTTCTTCTCATAAAATATAAAATTGGTGCAAATTAGAAAAAAACATGGGTGTATGCTTATGACCACACGCACCCGCACCCGTTAATATAGTTTTCACTTCAAAAATGCTAGAACATACCTGAGTACGAAATATTATCGCTATTGGTAAGACGCAGCAAGCGTCAATTTTGTGATCTTAAACACACACTATTTCTTATATTGATGAATAACGTATCACGCAGTAACGAATAACCTCCTGATATATTGTCCTGAAATAATGGAAGCTAAAATATGCGGTAAATACTTTAGATTCAAGTGATAAACTTGAATCTAAAGTATTTAGATTCTGCAGAGCGAGACAGTAGAGAGAGTTTGTGGGTATTGAATTGACTCACAAAAATAAAAGTGCTGAGTGCGCCTAAAGAAGTTTTCACTTCAAATCTTGTATGAACACGTTGGGAAAACTTTTTTTTTGTTTAATTCGCATCCTATTGCAGAGCTCGCTAACGCTCGTTCCGCAGGAATCTGCTTGTTACACAAAATAGTACTTTTCCCAATTGGTTACATAAATAGCTATTGTACACTAGTATATATATATTTCTCGCAAAAATTTATGTTGCATGTATTGGTATGTATGTGAAGATTATAAAATATGACCTACAATTAATTGTCTTGTTGATAAAAATTATTATTAGGTACACATTCAAAAACTGATAACAATAAACACCCCAAAATGCCGCATTGAAATTATTATTGCAATGCGATATTAGTTGGCACAGGTAATCATTATTGTCAGTAACTAGCTTGCCAAAATATAAGCGGCATGTCGTCCCAAATTACACTACCAGCGCGACTTAAGCAGCGTCTTTTTGTTACAGCGCCATCCCTGGCAAATGGTGCAATAAAAGAAGAATTCAACACAAATTCCGAATATTTCATAAAATGTCCGCAATGTCAAAAGGGATGTCAAACTTTTCAAGCCTTAAAGGAGCACATGGAGGTCTCGCATACGGATCTGTCTGCGAGCTCGGAGAATGGTAACCTTTCAATACCCAGTGCCGTTTCGCCTACGCCCACATTGGCAGGTACAGGTGGGCCGTTCGGCTGTTCCCAGTGCACCACATCATTCACGACGAAGGATCAGCTCGAAAAACACGAACTGCTGCATTCGCCGAATGCTCAAGTGGTAAGCTTAACATATTTTTTCAGTAGGTAATTAATATTTTATATTAAACGTAATTAATATTTTAACTGGGTATTATATAAATTTAATATATTTCTTACGCGAGAATTATGAAAACTAAACGTAAAAATAGCGAAATTTTCTCGGAAAAATATGATTTTAGTCGATTTTAGTAGGACAGCTTGACACCATTTAACACCTTGTGCTGACTGGAGCTCCTTAACATTTTAAAGTGCCTGTATTTAAACACGCAATGACAAAACTAATTAATTGTATAATATTAATGTTAATGTCATATTTATGGCATGATCTTATAAGTAATTATGGCCTTATTTGGTGCTGATGAGAACTGATATGATGACGCTCATATATTGTCAGTATTTTAGTATTCTTGCGTATGAGTTTGAAATGTCCGATATTGGTTCCAGTTGGTTCCAACCATGATATGCATTCGTATCCCAAATATTTAGTTTTAACCAAGTTTTAAGATAGCTATTAAGTGAAAACGGCCGGGAGATACAAAAAATTATTCGGGAAACGTTTTTTGGATCGATTTTTTTCTACACGCACTCAGAAAATGTTATTTTTGGTATATACATTAATCACTAATTTAAAAAAAATGGTGTAGATAAATTTCAATCCGCAAGCTAAAATGTAGTGCAATAAAAATACTTATATTTCTGCAGTATAAACAATTATTTGTTGACGTATGTAGTACATTGTCGCGATGACTGCACATCATTTCTCTTACATTTTATCACATTTTTTTGAGCGGTGTAGAAAAAATCGATACAAAATACGATTCCCAAATAACATCTTGTCAGTTGACCGCTTTCGCACCATAAAAATCTTAAAAGCTTATCAAAACTGAATATTTCGAACAGGAATGCCTGTCTTTACATATACCAAAAGTTGTTTTTCCACCATAGTTGGTTGGAAAGCAATATTTTTCCTGATAACCATTCTTGGTAACTCCGTTAGTGTTGAGATAACCCTCGTTCAATAACACGGGATAACCAACCATCGCGTTGTTGGTCATTTCGTGATTTGGTGATTTGATCATTTGGTGAGTGAACGTTAAGGGTAATATCGTTCTCAGACAACATTACCATCCTTGATATATCAAGGATATAATATGAAAGAGTTTGAAGAATAAGAAGAATACAAAAATAAAATGACGTCACCTTAAATTCAATATGGCAGACTCCCAAAGATGGCGGATTAGTTATTTTTATGCACTTCCGTGATATGGGTATCAAATGAATGGGTTTGCTGAGAAGAATACTAAAATAAAATGACGTCACTCTAAATCCAATATGGCGGACTCCTAAAGATGGTGGACTATGTTTTTTCATGGGGTGCATAAACCCCATGATATGAATATCAAATGAAAGGGTTCAAGAGGAAAAAATGGGCAAAGTGGCGGAAAACAAGATGGCCGTTATACCTATTTTAAAGAGTTATAACTCGGCAAAGGTTAGGTATAGTTTAGTGGTGCTCGAACAAATGTTGTAGGGACCGTCACGGATCAACTGCAGGCGATACAAATTTTTTCAAGATGGCGGTCAAAAACTTAGTTGCTTGAATCCGTCTGAAATTGTTATCCCGGGGTTTTTGGGGTCGGGGAGTCCCCTATTACGATTTTGGGGTCGAATTGTTCGGGCCAAATCTCGCAACTGAATTTTAAAAGTACGCCTTGGTTGGCTTCATACTATGACTTGTATAATTTGGCGAGATGGCCGTCAATAGCATTGGTTTGCAAGATTGCAAACCAATATCCTTCTCCTAGACAGGTGTCTAGGAGAAGGAAAACTACAAAATCAAACCCAGAACTGTGTTTTGTTAGGCACAAGTAAGCTTCAAGCTGAAATAAGTAGAGTTAAGTAGAGTCAAATCACTAGAAGGTCTCCTTATGCAAGAAGTAGACTGTACTAAATTAACAGGCAAACCACCATGCAACAATGACCCATTAAATGAAATGAACAGACTTTGAAACATGTCCAGCGATAACTAAAAAATAAATTAATAGTAAAGATTTTATTTAAATGCTCTAAAAAGAAGACTTAGAAGAAAATAACCTTAAATTAAAGTAAATCCATAAATTTATTACATTACACAATTTATATCACATATAAGCTTGTCGCGAGATTTAAATGTGTAGATAAACAATAATACAATATGTAACTTAATATTAGCATACGTAATTCTAAGAAAAAAATAATGTTTCTTATAAAATAGGTAAATCTCGCGAAAAGCTTTTATATCATATAAACTGTATAATCTAATAAATGGATGGGTTTAATTTAATTTTAGTTTATTTTCTTCTTTTTAGATCATTTACATAAAAGCTTGTTTTTAAAAATGTTTTTTTACTATTAATTTATTTGTTTATGACCCGCTTGCATTTTCCAAAATTTGCTAAGAAAGACATGTCTCGGTTCCTAATTGAAGCATCAGATGACAGATATTTAATTCATAAGGTAAATTTTGATGATTTTACAAATATCGTTTTACATTTTAGGTAGTATTGTTATTAGGAATATAAGAAGCATGTAGAAAGGAAGAGTTATACAATATGACCATTCAGGATATTGACGATCAAGAAGCATTTATAGTTGTAAAAATTCCGAAAGCAAATACAAATATTTATAAAGCGAATATTTACCGCAAGTGTAACAACTTGCGGCCAACAAATGCAAATTCTGCGCATGTATTTCTGAATTATCGCAATGGAAAGTGCTACAACCAGGTAGTGGGAAAAGAAACAATTAGACAGTGGCCGTCGAAGATAGCCGAGTACTTAAAACTTAAAAATCCTCCAAGTTATACAGATGATGCGTTTCGCCATTTCGCCGTAGTTCAGCCACCCTTCTAGCGAGTAGAGGTGTGGATGTGCTCGAGTTAAAAAGGCATGGAGGGATGGAAATTCTCGACATTTGCAAAGCGACAAAGCTACGTCGAAGATTCCCTTCAAAATAAACTGCAGTATACAGATACAATTCTTCACGATAATGACTATACATCATCCTGTAAAACTACTGAAACATGTGCTGAATCATTACCTGCTACTATATAGCGTCTACTTCACAGGCTAATTTTACTTAAATAGAAATGGAAAATGGAAATGGAAATATAACAGAAACAAAAATTGCAAAAACATATATTTCATTTTCTTTTAGTAGAACTTGCACTTTTAATTTTAATATAAATAAATAGATCTAAATAAATAGATCTAAAAATACATATTTCTTTTAATGCAATTGATATATTTTTATCTATTGTATGAGTAAACCGGGTTTATTGTCCGTGATTGTCATTGATCATCTATGATCTCTGCGTGATTGTAAAAAATGGGCTTTATGTCCTTGATGTATATGAAATAAGTTGTATTTGAGGTGCCAATAGAGAAGTATTAAAATTGGAGGGAATTGTTTTATTAAAAAGCGTAAATGTGTGAAAATCCACCATCTAAAGTGCCCAGATCCACCGAATCAATATAATTTACTTAAATTTTAATCTGAATTCTAGAAAATCCATTATAAATCAGTGCAATGTTCAAAATGTCAATTTTGACAATTATTTACTTATCGTTCAGGAAACAAGAACGGTAAGGGAACAAAAAAGCTAGATCGTACAAAAAGGTTATTACCCCCTCTGAATACGCCACTGTCTCTATCTTATAATTTTGACTTACAAATACGTGAATTTACCGATGATTCACACTAAGCATCACTGTATGTGAGAAGAAGCCACAGTCCGTAGCGCCTTGATGATTTTGCGCTAATTAATTGTTTGCCTTAATTGAAAGGTTAAACTAAAAAGGTTGTTCTCTATTAATAAGGGGCAATTTTTGACACAGCTGTGACTGTGAGGACAAAACAATTACTCATGGCTGGTACGGTAACGTTACGTAAACACAGCAATTGATCTGGGCCCCTATAACCTTTACATTAATACGAGTCAAACACTAATCAAGCCAAGAAATTTAAAATGCTACAATATACAATAATTAAAACTAACGGTGACATTTGACACCATAAATATAATCGTGAAAGCGCTAGCGAGCGCGGGAACGATGAGTATGAGGACTTGAAGTTACATATCTTCAGGTCGCCAGGGCAAGATACTCGATTAGCGTCAGGCAGGCATACAACCAGGGCCGTTTTATATTATTTATTAACAATTATTATTAATAAAAAAAATATTATGCTTTATTTAGCCATGCTAGTTGCGATAATAAATATGTAGACCTCCTAAATTGCTTCAAAATATGTTAGCGCCTTGTAAAAAAATAAATTACTATCGCAAGAAAACTGGGTCAGTATTTCGTTAATCACATCATTAATTTGCAACAAAAGCAGAATGATTTCCGACAACACGCTTAATAAACGTCAAGCAGTAGTAGTATCTCGCTCCAAGGATAGTTCTGTTTGGTGAATATCAAGTTTTTCCAAAGAGGTCAAGGCGAATGAAGTGCGAATTTGTTGCCTATTTAATAGCCTCGAGATAACGTCATCTTAAATTTGGGGATATATAACATCCTCCTCTCAAATTTAAACATATTTTATGTCATCTAATTATACTTTCTACTAACCTTCCTTGAAGTTAATAAAAATATGCTTTTAATTTGCTGCACCGATTTACGCTTTTTACTTTATCTTTTCCAAAATTATTATTTTGCGAACGTTTAATATCACTTGATATGCAAAACATGAGACGCCAATTTTTAAAAGAATATTTCGATATTTGGTAGCGTTTAGTTTGAATAATTTTATTGAAGAGTTTGTACTGTTCGTTCTTAATAGTCTAATAAAGAATCAATTTACCAACGTTAATAACACATAATGCATTGGTATTCTCTATTAGATATTCTTGTGGTCGCTTATTATATTGTTTAAGAGTTCAAGAGTCAAGTATTTGTTTCACTCAAATAGCCATGCAATTTGTTTTGAGCATATATGTTACCGACAGCTAATAATAATATTAGTCTGCATGAACAGAAGGTTCTGTTCATCCAGTGGCGACTCGTGAGTTCTGGAATAGGTGAAGCGTTTATTTGTAAAAAAGAAAGAACATACATACATACAGATACATACCTTTTTTTTTGGCAGAATGGTGGAAAAATGACAGATGTCATTTAACATAAATTTAAGCGATGTAAACACTGAACAAGCACTGCTCGTGGAGCAACTTCTAATTTTTGCCTGCAAACCATTTAAAGCTCCGGACATTACACTCGCGCCGTCATAACACTGAGCGATCAATTGTGATTTATAATCATATCGTTCCAAAGCAAGGTGGATGAGATTAAATCGAGGGTTAAATAATATTTCAGCTGTATGATCTGCACTAAAAGAAGAAAATCGTTCTACTAGTTTTACACTAGAATTAATAATATTTCAGCTGTACGATCTGCACTAAAAGAAGAAAATCGTTCTACTAGTTTTGCACTAGAATTAACCGTTGAAAGATAGTACCTACCTAACGCCAAGCGGCGTCCTCGTCTAAACTTATATAATATTATATTATTATTATAAATATATTATACTACTATTGGTTCAATAGTACCTATTGGATTTATGGTAGCTGAAGTGTGACACATATGTTCGTTATTTTAAATGGTGTAGACTTCTCGAGAATATAGCATCAATCGTTGTTCCTGATTTAGTCGTGGCAATATTCCGGTCGTTATTCATATCTAAACAGAATTTCTGACGAAGAAAGAGAAGTAGTTCATCATCCATTTGGATCAGATTCGAAAGCCCAATCCAGATATATCCAGCAGGATATGCATAAGTAATATTGTATTCTGGTTAATTCCGATTCTGTCACGATCGTTTATAAATTATATCAAAATTGCTTTCTGCTTTTGAACACTTGTGGGGGATCGTTGCCCAAGTAAAAGCTGCGTTCGATATCTCAGTTTCTCTCTCCCTCATATCTGTCATATGCTTTATCTCACTTGCGAGACGAAAATGTTATAAAATGTGTCTTAAATAAAATGCGACCTTGAAAAATTACTCAATTACTCTCTTGCGGCTAAAGAATTATTCACTTCAAAAATACTATAGCCATTTTTAGTGCAAAGCATGTATCATTGTCCATCAACATAGGTATCTAAGAGTGACTTAATAGTGCTTGAACTGAAAAAAAATATGCTTCATCTATTTCTTTTGATATAGTTTCCTGAATGTACCTAATCAAAAATACATTGTACAATTTCGTTTTATATTGTTTTTTAGTCTCCAGAGAATACCGCTTTAATTTTTACGTAGTGATTTTGTATATCTACAGTTACTGTGCTCATAAGATTTATTTTCACATTTTTTTCACACACACAAGATGTTATTTTTTTTAAATTTTCTCGATTTAAGGAATTAATATTTGGCCACGAATATCATGGCCACGAAAAAAACACCTCCCGTTTTCCTAAATACAAAACCGCGTCAATTGGTCAACTCCATAAATCGCCGATTTAATTGCACGTTTAAATAAAATTTTATAATGTACAAACGACTAATTTCTTTTAATGCATCGGCAATGGTTGTTAATTTTTTATTAAGCTGTTTAACACTTACTCCACACTTTAAGAGGCAATCGCAATAGGTATTTCATGTCCATGTTCTTCGTAGTTTGTCCATATGGTAGTCCGGATGTTTTGTTTTATTGTCTTTTACCAATTTATATAATTCTGGTTTTGTCAGCATGTGGATAATTTTTTTATTTACTAAGTAAAGGTATTCATCTTTTCATGTGGAAATTGTGAGTTCCTTCTCATTCATAACATCGTGATAAGACACATTGTCTAACACGAGCTCGCTGTTTGGTGGCAGATTAGGAATTAATTGAGTCTTTAACGAGTTCTCAAAATTTACAGCAGTGATATCGTCATGATAATCAACCGATATAGATCCAAAAAATAATAATTTCATAAGGTATTTTTAATGACAATTTAATTTATATATAAAATATCGCATATGCCACAGTGCAATATCACTTTGACAACGAAAAATGTTACCTGCAACTTTTACAGTGACAACTGCACTAGTGGTTTTTCACTTATTTATTTTTTAATCAAGCTCAAATAAAAATGTGTTTATTTTTAGTGTTTTATAAATAAAGGTTGCATTCATATGATTTTAAATTTCCTATTCATTAAATTATCCTACCGAATTACACTCGATGTTTGTATTGATACCTGGTAAACTCTTTCCTTTCGCAATTTGACTCTAAAAACTGTCAACCTAAAAACGCTTTACCTTCGGTGTCGCATTTTTAATAGTTGGCAATTTTTCTCGTCTGATTGCTAGGCAACAGTTTCTTATTAAACAATCCAAATTTAGCCGGTAAAATACAAACCTCTTGTGCAATTAATTATAAGTTAATAAAAATTGATTATATTTATTTACCTGACTTAAGAAATAACAAGTGCGTCTTTGACAAATCCGTTCTCCCCACCAGCATTAACTATTACAATATTTTCTCTTTTGAAATTGAAAGCCCTAAAAAAATATTTTTTTATCAATCCTATCCTTTTTCTGTGTGCGAGAGCTATAAATATTATATAGCTCACGTCTCTATAAATAATGTTTCTTTTTTCTTTTCTAAATGTATTTTTTTTACAAATTCGATTCGTTTCCGTCTGACGTCGCGTCGGGACGTAAGATTCAATCAAAACCAGACGATTGTCAGAGCTCTTCTTTCAATCAAATCCCATTTTTTTTTATGAAGCTTCCATAAAGTAGTGGCGAGTCTGTAAAATGTTCAGTTGCCTGTTAAAATGTTCATTTGGTTATCTAATATACCTGCATAAATGATCCTTGGGTATTATTTAGTAATTAAATCATGAAGTACTTACATACCCTTTAGAGATGACCTCTTTACTTCAATCGTAGATTGTTTCTGGTATTGATTAAATTTTACCAAAATTTTCGAGATAAGATTCTGGAGAATTAATTTTCCTCTTTTTTTTGAAGGTGGTGAAAATAACGTACCTACCACGTTCCATCCCCAACAGATTTTTGTTCCTCAGAAACTTTTCTATAACCTGTCGCATATGTTAGTGGCTTTTAATAATCGCTGCTTAAAGTTACAAAGTTAAATAAAACCTTGCCTTGAAAAAAAAAATAACATTTCTTTTGTTTGACTATGAATTATTGGTCCATTAACAATAAATGACCTTTGGGGACGTTTTACGCAATGCGCTCCTGAAAGAAATACCGAATAACAAATAAAGTAACTTAAAAAATATATTTGCCTTCATATGGATTAAATTCCTGTTATTTAACGAAAAACATTTTAAAACTATACTAGAACACAATCAGTCTACTTCACAAACTACGTTAAGAACACTAAGGTCACTAAGAAATAAAAATCTCAACTACACCGGCATAAACAACACCGTGTTTGGGTGCGGTTCAGTACAGACGCTACTGGATGGTTGGACTGGAGTTGGACCATATAGGGTTACTGTGCCAGTTTATTGCCTATTTACACTTGGAAAAATGTATCTACATACACACTACCTACATAATATAGGTATATATACTATGGTGTTTTTTTTCTTAAGTCCCATGGGATAATGTTTTAGCATTGGACCTAAAAAAAATTCTCCCAAAATTTCAGCTTCCTAGATCAAACCTGTGAACGGCGCACACCGAGTTTGTTTCCCATTTAATTGACATGGGAAAAACAACTTTTTTACTCAAACATGAAATAGCTGGTAGACAATTTTTTTAATAATAATTTCTGATGGCAGCATTTTATAGAGAATTAAATTTCCTACAAGAAATGTCATTCAATTAATTTTAAGGAAAGTTATAGCTATTTTAGAACGTACAAGTAGGTACACTATAAAAAAAAATTCATGCTAAAGGACAGGAGGGGACAACCCATTGAGGCAAGCTGCATTTCTTAATGAATTGCATTAAAATAACAATTATTTTTATGTGAAATAAAATATGTTTTTTTAGTGAACTTTTTAAATTTAAACAAATGTTATTGTAGTTTTTGTATATAAATAATTTTTTTTATTAACAGTAGGATATTTTTGGCGATGGCCTTTCACTACTTGTAACAAATATTGAGTTTGTTCCTCATTCTTTGTTAAACAGTTATTAAAATCTTCGATTAGCGCTTAATTATTATTAAATTAATAATAAACAATTATATTTAATAAATTTTTATTCATAATAAATAATTTTTGTTTTTGTTAAACGTTCAATACAGTTTTTAATCTTTAATTATTTTATTTCTCCGAAATGTTGTCTCGAGTAAAAATTTAGAGAATTTCAAGAGAAGCGAATGAACGAACACAAGAGAAACCAGAAAAGTTTCAAGAGTTTCAAAACATTACAGAAAATCGGATGTATTTGGGTGAAGTAACTAAACATCATAACAATTAAATAAAGTTTTTGTCTCCTACTCTCCCCTTTTTTCATCTTCTACTTTATACTTTCCAAAGCACAAAATTTAAATATCAACATCATAAATTAGTTTCAAATAATAGGTACATACCTACCAATCGGAGTCCAAAAAATTTTAGATATAACTTTCCTTAAAATTAATTGAATTAAATCCGATTTTTAATGTTTAAACGAGCATATCTTATAATAATGCATTCACGGATTTAGTACTAAGGGCCTTTCTTGTAGAAAATTTAATTCTCTGTAAAATGCTATCAGAATTTTTTTTAAATGTTCATGTTCAAGTTTGACAAAAAAGGTCGATTTTCCCATGTTAATTAAATGGGTAACAAACTCGGTTTGCGCAGTTCACAGGTTTGATCTAGGAAGCAAAAATAAATTTAAAAAAACACCCTAATATATACACTCTTAACTTCCGTTGGGGTGAAAATGTTGGTCAAGAACAAGAAAAGTCGGGTGCATAATTGGGTTTGTCTTTAATGCGTAAATTGATTAATTAAATAACCTCGGCTATGATCTATTTTCATTTCATAAATTCTTAACATATATATCTGATATCTGGAAATACGAGCTTTAATGGATTATTCCCAACGAAAGTGGCCGAAAGATATCTGACACGATGACAGGCAGTGTTCAAAAAAAGACGCCACATGTGTGAAATACAGAGCGTGTGAAAGAGTTAGCTTACGTGACGCTGTAATGGACCATCACAAGAATGTTTTGCGTGTTCGTTTTTTACTCAACACTAGTTGGTTTTTGTTATGATTAAGAGATGTGGCGCTATTCGAACGTGGAGAGTGATTTAATTGAATTTAGCAACCGTGTTAGTCATACCGTCGCCCATACAATAAATAGATCACTTTTTTATGCGCCATTTGTTTGTGTTATTAATTAATTGCTAAAGTACATTTTTATGTGGCTATTAAGCAATGGCGGCTCGTTACTCTTTCGGATGGGAGGTCACCAGGGGTACGAAGTATCCCCTTCTAAAGTGGGGGGTCTGAGGCTCCCCTACAAATTTTTAGCAACATAATACTTCCTAAAGCCTAGTTTTATCACAATTTTAAATATATTTAATTTCGAAAATTGAGTACAGAAAGATATTTAATAGTTATTTATGCAACAGGTGCTAAGACAATTTGGATACAAAATAAATAAATAAACCAGACAAATTATGAAACAAATACATGAAATTTATTGAACAAATAATTTTTTGTGTAGCCAAAAATAATAATTAATGGCCCTCCTTTTTTATATTTTTCGTCGTTTCGATGGTCCTGGCTGAAGAAGTTCTTCCTCGGTTAACTCTTCGTTTACTCTTCGAGTTGTGGAGACTCTTGCACCGCAGGAAATGATGCTGGGATGGTCGTAATATCATCACCATCGTCGTCGTCGACGAGTGAAATAGCAAATTCATCGTCACGTCCAGACAAGTACCGCAGAACATTTTCTTTTATTGATGTTTCGTGCACCGAATGAATTTTTTTCCGTCTATCCATTTGAAATTTTGATTCATCGCAAAATGCTTCAATACAAAATAAACATAATTTTTTAATTTTATGTCCATATTTTTTGTAGCACGCACTGTGAACACTCACTGATTCAATACTTTGTAACAAGTTTTGATACTCCACACATCCTCTTTTCACGCTCGCCGCTAAGAGAATCTGAACAGCTCCCTTTTTAGCCACATAAATGTCTAACCAGAGGTTTTTTGCAAATGAAACAATCGCCTACGTTCAAGAAATTTTTAAAACACGTACGCTGGCTCCAAGAGACTCGAGATAACTGACTGAAATGCTACGAAAAAGAAAAAACAGCAGATGTTCCGGCACGAATACGAAAAATGGGTCTTTTATACCTGACTCATCAAATTCCAATGGTCGCGCTATTAGGCATTTCAACGATCTGTCAAAGTTATTTTTCCATATGGCGGTTGAAGGCAAATTGATATTGCTTAAATACGTTGTCATGGAAACAAACAAATGGTTACACGACTCGAAACGATAACAACGATATTTGCCCTCAGCCGCCATGTTGAATTGGTCACGTGGTTTGGAATGCCTAATTGGCGCGCTCTGTAACGTCGCGTCGGGCAGCGTTGCGGTCAACTTTTCGGCGCGCTAGAGGTTGTAATTTTGGTCGGAGGAAAAAAATAAATTGCAGTTTAAACCTGCAATTTAAACGAAATTGCAGGTCTCAACACGCTCTACAAGTTTCATAATGGACAATTTTTCGATATCTATCATGAGAAAAGAGAAAATAGCAGAAAGCAAATTTCAATACGTACCTAATTTTTTTCCTTTTTCTATCGATATCTCAATAACCATGAACAATAGGTAAAATGTGTAAACTGTTTCTTTCCTTTCGCAATGTGACTCGAAAAACTTGTCAACCTAAAAACGCTCTACCTTCGGTGTCGCGTTTTTAATAGTTGGCAGTTTTTCTCGTCTAATTGTTAGGCAACAGTTTCTCATTAAACAATCCAAATGTGTCCGGTATAATAACTTCTTGTGCAATTATTATTTTAATTATTATTATATCAATTATTATATTTTTTTTAGTTTTCATTTACTAGAAAAAAACAGAACAACCGCAAAATAAGGTTTTTCTTAAATGGTTCCCGTTCGGAATACACAATAGACTCACAATATGGGTTCCGTTCCGGTTCCGGTCCGGGTCCTTGACTCTATAGTCGGGCCGCTGAACAGATGGAGCAATAAAAGCGCGTGATCACTACGTGTTCACCGTGTGCAAAGTACTTACCTGATTGGCTGCTTGAAAATCAACAGAGACAGGGCGGCCTACGCATCTTGCTGCGACGTGGCGCAAGCTATTCACGTGCTTTTCACGTGATCGCTCCATTTGTTCAGCGGCCCGACTATAGTATAAACCTGACAATGTGCGAGATGCCCTCCCGGCCCATTCAAGCCGACTTTGGAACTCGACGTTGAACCTGGCGAAGTATTAACTATTGTCTCTTCTAAAAACGTAAGATCGCTATTAATAAGCTTACTATTTGTTATTGAATATATCAGAAAAGTTACAAATTAGGTATTTATAATGTGTCCCATTGCCCCCTCTGCACCGCCCACCACTGCTATAAAGGATAAATTGCACACTTGTATCTTGCATCCATATCAAACCGCGCCACCTTTGCAGACTAGAGCTAAATTTAACAATTCCCGAAACGAACACGCGAGAGCTATGTTGTCACTTTTTGCTACTAAGATGTCACCTTGTATTTACATAGATTTGAGCAGCAAAACACAAAACTCTATATGACATGTCACAGTTACGTCCACCTGCTTCAAGGAGGGAGCTTTAAAGATAAGCAACGCTTAATGTTTTCGTTTTTGTCGGCGGGACAAAGAAGCAATGCGTCACAAACACACACCGAAGAGATTATAATAAAAACCTGCCTTATCCATCTCCGTTTAATAACATAAATAAACCTACTTGGTGGGTCATGTAAATCGCTAAATTCCATACTCTGCAATTTATTATGTTGTAAGGTAAACAAAGGAAATTATTTCTGGGAGCGCTAAACCAAGCAGCTAATTACTTGCCTGTATCATACTAATGTTGTTTTCTTTCTTTCCAGTCCTGCAAAATTTGCAATAAAACTTTCGCCAATGTCTACCGTCTTCAGCGGCATATGATAAGCCACGATGAGAGCGCGGTTCTTAGGAAATTTAAATGCACGGAGTGCGACAAAGCGTTCAAATTCAAGCATCACCTAAAGGTACGTTTATTTTATTATTTAAATATTACGAGCCCAAGCAAATAAACCCATAATTTTTGTGACACGTAAATTTTGTGTAAATAGTCCTATATCTGAATATTCAACAATTAATTTCAATAATATCTCCTTTGGTTTCTGATTTATTACTTACAAAAAAGATACATACAAAATATTATGCTGACAACTAGATATTGGGACAGATCATGAAGCGTATTACCCAAGATCAATAGCTAATTGGCTAATAGGCTTTGTTAAAAAAAAACATGTGCACAGTACTAATGTCAGAGTGCCATACTGTAAACATCATCATTAAAAGTATATACGCCCTTGTTGCTCAGTTACATTTACGAAAAAATTGTGCGAGGACTGACGAGGAAATAAGGAAAATTATAATCCAGTCATTCGATACGTACGTCAAATATCTACTGATTTTAACACCATCTGTTGGCGAGTAGGTTTTGATCTCAATAGATGGCGTCTGCCAAATTTGTAGGATCTCTAATTCAAACATAATAACATTATTTAGTCTAGAACTAGTACAAAACAAGAAACAATAGTATTTATGATGTTATGACATCGTTTTTCTTGCGATAATATACGAATATTTAAGAAAATATTGAAAAGCCCAAATTTCCATCGGATTCTTAGAAGTCATTTAGTCAATGTTTTTTTTAATGAAACTAGCAACCAAAGGTGCTAGTATTGACATTTGTTGTTTAATATTTATATCTGTCAATATGAAATTTGCTGTAAATTTTTAAATACGATCAGTTACTTTATAGGACTGTTTTTAGTTGTTTGGTCGCGTAGAACAATGAACAAGGACAAAACTGCCAACTTTTTTTATACACTGGTAGTCCTGAGCAAAAAAAAATAGGACTTATAATGTATTTTTGCAAAAATCTAGTTGTGTCCATCTAACTTTAATTTTTGTGACATTGTCAGTTAGTTTTATGACATGTCAGATTTATATTTAAAAAAAACTGTCCTATTTTTTTTGCTCACGACAGAATTCAACCTAGTTGCACGTAAAACTATGTGAAACAATTGCTTATTTATATAAATATATCCGTTTAAAAATCTATAACCTGTAAATTGTGTAAATTGAGAATTTCTAAAAACACTAATTTGTGCCTTACTAATAGCGTACTAATGACTTAAATTTTCATGTATTTTTATTGAAAAATGTAAAAGTTGCGCTTAAACATTGAAATCGCAAAAACACATTTCTTGGGTTATTTGCAGTATAATCGCGAAAAACAAATTTACGATAATTTAATTAGGCAACATTGGCAGGATATTTAATAGCCCTTAAAGTACCTTTGACTATTTTTGCAATCCGACTGCTACGAAAAAAGTTAGACGCACAAGTTTGTTTAATAACAATTGACGCGCGCACTTAGGATGGATAAAACTATTTTTCCGAATAATCAAATCATACACCGAAGGGATTAAAACATTCCACACTAATGGCAGAAATTTCCTTATTCATTATTCTTGCATGATTTAACTACCAGAGTATTATAATAAAGAAACAATGGGCATAAATCTCATTTTGGTGCTTGCAGGCCCAACTATTACCCTGTTGATTCAACCACCCAGTCCGTGGGTGGTTGAATCTACTAATTTTACTCATAATATTGTCTACTTTAATTATATATGCATTATTCTCGTCCAACGCGAAGAAAAGCTGGATCAGCTCATTTTCATCAACAGCTTTCCTTCTGTTCCAGGAACACATTAGAATACACAGTGGAGAAAAACCGTTTGAATGCGGTAACTGCGGGAAACGGTTTTCCCACTCTGGGTCCTATTCTAGTCACATGACATCGAAGAAATGTTTAGTCATGAATCTCAAGTTAGGTAGAACAAGGGCGCCTCCGAATAACTCGTTACTGGAGAAGAGCATACAACAGAATCTAAGAGGGCCAAAGAGGCCCAACATTAGTCCAATGAATAACAACATCCCAACTAGTCCAAATCACAATACGTATTTGCCAATCCTGCCGAAATATTCGGAGGCCGCCGCGGCGTTCCTTCAATCATCACTAGCTGGAAATTCAGCGTTGTCACCTTTCTATTTAGCACCGCCCAGTCTGCTTAATGCTGGCCACCCAATCAGTCCGTACTCAGTGCCAGCATTGGGACACCTGCTGGAGCAACTGCAGCAACAAAGTGCTCAGAATACTAGTCCTTTGAGGCCTCCGATGCTGGATAATCTAGAAAGTACACCTGAGGATTCCAAGATACAGGAGACCAACCATAATATAAATAATTTCGAAAACTCTAGTGTCAAATCCGAAAATAACGAAAACATGCTAAATTCAAACGCATCCGAGTGCGGTGACTTAGTAATGGATGAGGATGTAGACCTAGAACATGAAAACCGAAGTAAAAATGAAAATGATGCCATGGAAACCAGCAGCAGTAACACTGGCGACCTCGAGGCAGTGAAAAGGATTTTGGAGACCGTTAATGCTACAGTTACTAAAGAACTACTACAAGCCAACATGCAAAAAATGTCCTCAGAGTCATCGAACGATTCTCAGAGTATAGCATCAGCTCATTCCCCTAAACATACGCTTAGTTGTAGTACTTGCAAGAGAACATTCGCTAACACCACGCAAATAGATGACCATGAATGTGAGGATAGGAGAAGTGAAGGGTTAGCTGCAAAATTAGAAGATGCACTCACTGCAAAATCTGACGACGCTCAGAATGGCAGTATTAGTGGCGAGGAACAAGATTATGATCGACTCCATTACAACACGAACGACGAAATGGATTCTGAATCTTTCACTACTACAGATCACGTCTCTGAGGATGGTAGAAAAGTGCGTGTAAGGTCTTTGATATCTGATGAACAGTTAAAAGTTCTTAAGGATAATTATAAACTGAACCCCAGACCAAAAAGAGAGGATCTTGAAAAAATAGCTGCTTCCATAGGTTTCCCCGTGAGAGTGGTGCAGGTGTGGTTCCAGAATACAAGAGCCAGGGATAGGCGTGAAGGTAGATTGATACAGGTTCCTTATAGTCCGATTTCCGCCTTACCGCGCTACGCTTCTAGTTTGGTGCCTTCAAACTCAGTGAACCAGAAGATTCCTCTCAGCATGTCCCCGAACCAGTATATTTCCGAACAACCTTTAGACTTATCTGTTAAAAAAGAGACAGTTTCAAACGAATCGTCCCCATCTAGTTCACCGAGAAGGCCACCATCCGCGAATTTACACCTGGAGTCCAATGACGAAGTAGTCAATCTAAGTAGGAAGACATCCAGGAGTCCCACTCCTTACATGGCGTATCATAACCACTACCAAAACTCGAATTCCTCCGAACCTCGTCAATCGCCTTCGCCTTTAGACTTCAACAGTAGTCGTTTGGCTCAAATACTAGCCCAACCCGCCCACAAGCTCTCCTTATCCGGCATGGGGCTGGTACCTATGGACCAATTGATGCAATTCGGCGCCGCAGACCTTCCAAGCTTATCTCAACTGATTAACAGTAGGATATCCAGCTTGAGCCCAAATTCTGACAGAAGAGCGTGGAGCGAAGGGAGAGAAGTACCTAGCGACATGACCGAAGATGAATTGTCGAACGGTAAGAGGAAAATGTCACAATTTGTCCTGAAGAGCCTCGGCAGCCCTGTGTTAGGCCAAGATGTGGAAGTCGAAGGCCAATTTATCTGTGATCAATGTGATAAATCTTTTTCCAAGCAGAGCTCCCTTGCAAGACATAAATATGAACATTCAGGTAAGACCTCATGATTATGTTAATATTAATTATTTATACTAGGTAAATTCACAGTTCATTCATGTTGGTTCGTTCATTCATGTTGGTTGTAGTAAAACCGTCAAACTTCTTGGCTATCAGAGAAGGAACTAATGGCGCGCTAAGCGTGTTGCTGTGCTGTGTCCCAATGATTATAAACAGGGAAGGATAGCTTATCTGCCTTGATTCGTTAGACAAATCTGAACCACACGTGACGTCGACCATGATCCTCGGCTGATATCAGTTTGCGCCAGCGGTCGATTTCAAATAGATACATTATTGTAGGTGATGAATGTGATTATATCGATAATTATATCTATGTTTATATTATTTATTAGGGATGCACCGGGAACAGATTTTATGAAAAGCCGAGTACCGGGTACCCGGCTCGATTACTATAAGGTAACGGGTACCCGGCGGCCGGGTACAAAAAAATTACGAGGGTACGATCGCGGGTGGTTCTCCGGCGATCTGCAGTCTATGCAATAAGGGCGTGAGTCACGTGAACGCATTAGGCACAGTTTTTCTACATAGTCGACGCAAATATGGTTGATAAAATACGCGCTGTCTGTATGTTTGCCACGCTCACTGCCCATACACTGTCTGAGTTTCTGTCGTGAAACACGTGCGCCGTGAAGTTAGATCTGTTACCAAATTAGCAGTTGTTGTTTATGCCATATGAACTCTATTTCTCTATTAAATTTACTCTGTTAAACTCTATTAAACTTACATCTATTAACTCTATTAAATTTACATAATTAATAGTGTATGTATAATTAAAAAACAATGCAATATAGTTTACTTAAGTGTATTACATAAATAACGTTACCTATATGTATAATTAAAATCAATTGAATAATGTTTACTTAAATGTATTAAATTTCTAGTTATTTATTGGCACTACCCGGCGCCGGGTATTTTAATACTCGGTCTTAACGGGTACCCGGTGCATCCCTATTATTTATTACTTTATATTGAATTTTATATGAAAGTTAGGGAAATGAAAGTACTCCTTTAATTTAGTATTTTCTGATATCTGCCGTTTTTTTCTGCTACAATCTGAGTAGTGATCGTCACTTTTCGGCTTAAAACATTTTTGTTTTGTAATTCTAAAATTGTTTAAATTAATTTTTATTAAATTGCGTAGTTTACAAAATCTTGATATTATTTCGAATGGTTACTAATGTTCTCTTTTTAAAATGTTTCTTGCCGGTAGCTTCACAACTTCGGACCTTTCTAAACCCATTAGCATGATGTTTAATGAAAAATTGTTCCCATTTTTTAAGTGGAAACTTCTTTAGGCGCGCTCCGCACTTTTATTTTTGAGGGTGTTGAATGGACTGGGCCGTCATGCGCCACGGTTTGCTAAAGCGCTTTAAAGCATTTCAACGACCCTTATTGTGGTAGAAACAGTGTATACAACCTCCTTCGTCAGTGCGGCATCGAGTACATGCCCAAAACACCGGAAAATCCGAAAAAAAAACAAATTTAAAAAAAAATATACGTATATGTCAGCTCCTGACACGGGACCTACAAAAATGGACAAATGGCCCTGAAAACAGCACCAAAATTAAAGATGTGTGCAAACTTGCAAAGAAGAGACGTATCACTGAGCAAGGTACGTCCTTCACACACCCTTCAACAACCAGGAAACCAAACATCACAGCTACAAAATCCGCTGCGGAAATAAAAACGCAAAACAAGTTCCAAAGCCTGAACCCGGCAGGCAAAACCAACGATATCCAAATACCTGAGACCCCCACCTGCCAAACTAGCAAAGATACGGAGCCCGAGGAAGGAGAAATCGAGCCAAAAGAAGTCAAACCGCCCCCAATCATTGTTCATGGGGCCTTCAACAACCACAAGCGGATGACCGAATACTTCAAAATCAACCTGAAATGCAAATTCTGCTGGAAACAGGAAATCAATACGACCATTTTATATACTGAAACGTTAAAAACTGGCACACATCTATGGAAACTTTTAAGCAAGGCAATCGAGCATATCATACATTCACCCCCAAAAGAAGTAAGACCGACGCATTCGTCCTGCGAGGACTCCATCAAGACGGTATAAGTACTGAAGATATACTACCAGTTGAAGATAACAGCAATGTACAAGATGAGCGGTACAAAATACAACAGTTATATGGTAGTAACCGACACTACTGTAACACATCTACAAAAAACAGTGAAGATCATCGAGTACAATGCCGTCCGATGGGAGCGCAATATAAATAACAAAATCATTATCCAGGGCAGGACGGTTACAGTATATATTTTAAAATTCGAGGTTTCGAATGAACTACTAGATGAAAAAGAACTACTAGAATTAGTAGCCTGTCACTATGCAATGACCTGCGGCAATCCAACTAGTGGCGGAATCAACCAACGTCAGGCATCATAGCTGACGTCAAAACGGCGTGGTGGGGGCGCGACATTTATCTAATGGTAGGCTTATGTAGATGAGCAATCCTTCCCTGTCTATAATCATTGGCTGTGTCCGCGTTTATTGTCCACCTGATGAACTGACGTAACCGCACATCGGCATCGCCTCTTCAAGTGCTAATATGGCGGAGCATTTAAAACCGGGCGTTATTCCCCCGAGGTACCTTATAGATTTCAAATAGTTTGAAGAAATCAAACACAAAGAACATACGACCTGAATGACAAAAGAATGAAATGCATTTTGCTTCTTTTAAACGGTTTTATATTAAATGCGGCAAGTTTATTTTAACTTTTAAGTATTTATCTATGTTTGTCATTAATAACATTAATTAATATCTTTGGTTGCAGGTCAACGTCCTCATAAATGTGATGAATGTCCAAAAGCATTCAAACATAAACATCACCTTACGGAACATAAAAGACTTCACAGTGGAGAAAAACCGTTTCAATGCAGCAAATGTCTGAAGAGGTTTTCTCATTCTGGTTCTTATAGCCAGCATATGAACCATCGGTATTCTTACTGCAAACCTTACAGAGAGTAATAAAAAAATTGCATTGTACATAAACCGAATGTTAGTACATAGTAATGCTACTAACTTAAGAAGTCTTGCCAAGTAATATTAACTATACGATTTGTACATATTGTTTAACAAACTTAAGAGATATTATACAAATATTTATGAGACCCAAATCCTAATATTGTTCGATAAAATTCTATTTGATTTTCAGAATAATGGAGAGCAAATTGTATTTCTACATCACAATGTAAACTGAAAGTCTGGGAAACGCGGAAATGTAAATGTGCAATTACGATATTCACAAAATATTATTTTCTTAAAAGATTTTTTTCTCGTTTTCCAGAGTTTAGATGGCATTATTGTTGAATTTTATTTTTATATATTTTTTTAATGTAAATTTCTAGACATTCTGAGTAAAGCGTGTTTTGTTTGATGAATATTTGTATGAGGAATAATTTAGGATAGCTTGTAAATAACTTGTCTGGTACCTGTATAAGAATACTCATAAGTATACAGTTGAGCAGTGCCAGAAAAATCAACCGTCTTCCACCACTTAAAATTGTAGTGGTGTAACAGCAGGCAATGGGGCACCAAAGGCAATGGTCGAAAATTTATTAGTCGTTATGTGCAATTGATGAATTAAAAATATTTACATGCCATAAGTTACCATTTTAGTCGGGTATATATTATAAAAAAAAGTTTATTGTGATTGGAAGATTTAAGATATTATTTTTTTATTATTACCAATATGTAGATATGTATAATAATTACTTGCTTTATTAAGAAGTGCCATACACCAATTATTGTATAGCCTAGGTGTAGGATATTTGGTTTCAATACATCGATATTACAATATAGGATATAAGAAATTGGTAACCTGCCTATAGTTTATAAACAGTACAATAAGAGGCCAGCCAAAGCAGCCACTGCATTTAAGGTGTTACTTGACAATACGTAGTGCTGATAGTATCAACAATACAATGAAAAATGGTGCAAGTCGTTACTCACTAACTTTTATAAGCATTTAATTGAAAGAAATTATATTTGTAAGTTAACGGTGATTTAGTTACCTATTTGTTTACTGAGAATATATTTTAGAGTACTTTAAAAATGAAACAACTGAGCATCATTCCAAATTACGTACCTAACATTATTTCCAGTTTGTGAGTTTATATTATATATATTAAATATAAGGTTTTTTGACAATAACGTAGCCATTTGATATAAACCTATTTAATTAGTACTGCTAATGTTAATTGATAAAGAAGTAGCATTTATTATATAGAAATCTCAAGGTATTTGAGTTGAAATTCGAATATTAAAAATATATTATATATACAATTTATAATATTAATGCATATAAATTTTAATAATTACTTAAGATACTCTCTAAATTTCTGTGTATAGGTATTCTGTAAATACTGAATGTTTATTATTCCTTCTTATTGTCTAGACTTTCTATTTCCTTTTAGACATGTACCTACATATATATGTCTAGTTCATATGAACTTTATGTATATTTAATCTCCTATTATTGTATAAATTAATATTACCTTTTTATTTTTATATTCTATTTTTCTCCACGACTTAGTCATTTTCGGTGCATATTTATTTTGCATCTCGTTGTTGCGTGAGTTTTTTTTTGTTAATATTGTATTTTTTTTACATTGGCTAGTTTTACCAAAGATTCTGTAATATATTTAGCCATATAGCTTAGATGTTCATTTATATTTGTTTAGTTATTATTTTTTCTTTATGTCTAACAATACTTTTTTATTGTATTTTTTTATATATAGTTGGTCTTGTAAAAATGGTGATTATAAGGGATGTCTGTGTAAATTCACTTATGAAAAGTTGGAAAATGTATTTTATTCAACATAAATAAAATTGTAAAATTATTTCCCTTGTTTCTTTCAACCCCATTTTTTTTCAATAACCACATCATTTTAAAATACATAAGGTTGGTGCTAACAGTACTGTAAGCGCAGTTAATTTTAATTTATATGGTACCGTAAAACCCACCATACTTTGCCCACCTTAGGCCACATTTTAGAATATGTTCCAAAATAATCAGTATATGTAATATGAATGTGTCTAACCACAACATGGGTCGCTGTATATATATTAAATAATTTTGAAAATGAATCGTTATGAAAATATAAATTAAATACTAGGTGGGGAAAGTTAGAAATATTTTGTCTCTACTTTGTCCGGCTTCTTTAAAACCTTTTAAAAGCAATGTTAAACAACGGTTAGACTTTCAATAGCGCATCTTTGCCCACATTAAGTGTTTTTAAATTCTTTCTTAAGGATTTGGAGATTAATTACACTAAAGAAAGCACTCAGTAAGTATCAAAAATAATTAATTTGACATAAACCTTAGCTTTTATGTTAGTTTTATAAGGGTTTTCGACGATTTTACGTAAGTATGCACAAACGCACTAGGAGACCAACACTGAAAATACGTGCAACACTTTCTTCTACGTGTTCCCGCAAACCTGTTGGCTATATATATGTTGCCAGATTGCTAAAATATTTTTTTGAAAATTATTTGTCACGTGAGCAAAGTATGGCGGTTTTACGGTACTAAAGATGCAATACGACATCATTTAGGCATAATATTGATCAGCATAAGGTACAAGTAATGTCATATTGACAATAGTAAGGTCAGTCATGGTCCCGACATTTAAATTCTTCTCATTTAAAGGACGTCTTCGCCATCAGGCTGTAACATTTTGACTTCAAAGTAAGGTACATCGGTTACGTCATAATTTTTGGTCATGTACCTATTTACGGCAGAAATATGACCAAAAACGGACGTCAATATGACGGTCCTATGTTACGTTGAAAGTCACGATATCTAACTAGGTAGGTACTCTGCAAAAACGCAGAGGATCCATATCTTTCTCGCCAAAAATTGAAAAAGTCGTCAACAAAATATAGAGTAAAAAATGCTCAATAACAACCTTGGCGTGTGTATGCATCAATTTACGCGTTACGTTTGTTGTTTTTGGTCAATTTCTAGGAGCACGAGCACGCGACGTATGTTGATGCAATAAACGACTGACGTCTCATAGAGTACAATACAATTTCGGCCATGTTACTAACGCATATATGTCTTACTTTGATTCAGTGTCAGTAAACAACAAACAACGGTAAACAATAGTTTCTACGTTCCAAAAACAAAACTTTATGGAACTATATTTAATGCAAAAACTGGTTCTTTATTGCTATTGTAATGTCATGACATTAATGCCACCTAAATTAAATTTTCTTTGGTTTTTCGTGAACGTAGGAAAAATATTGTATGCAGCTCGTACTAAAAGTGTTTATTGTACCACTCGGTACAAATGTACCACTCGTATTGTACCACTCGTTCGACAATTTCACGTCGTGTGCAATAAAAAATAAACATTTACTTTTTGCATTTGTTGCATATATTAAAAGTCAAATTGAAAGTCACATTGACAGTTCTACATATTAAGATATTTTCAATAATGTGTAACTGTACTATTGAATAACAGAGCCGACAATTAATTCATAATAAATAATGGACCCTTTTGCTACCATTATTTTCCGTCCACGAAGTCCATCAGAGAGGTGATGGCTTAAAAATAAGTTTAAGACGCATAACCCGTATAAATAATAAATATAGAAGAGCCTCTGGTAAACCTCTTAGTACTCCAGGAAAAACACAACAGACGTAGGTAAGTTGAAAACGAACGATGTTAATGATGGAGTTATATCAGAAATTCGTAATATTGTGTATACTATGAAAGAAGAGAAGAAAAATATTACAATTCTTAGATGCTTCGGATACGAGTCTGTGGAGTATTTTAAAGAATATTGACTTTTCTTTTAGAGAGGAAAATAACAGACGTTTCCTTTGTGAGCAAGAGGTTTAAGACCTGAAGATGATGATAGTGACGATGATGATGATGATGATGAAATTTAATGATTATAATATATTTTTCCTTTCGATTGAATAGAAGTATTACTATTAAATAGGTGTTTTGTGGTTTCCCCGAGAACAGGTTCTTCATTAATTTTTTCATTTTCTTCTACAACACCTTCACGTTTCTGCTCTAGCTTTACATTTATGCGTTCGGTGCTGTAACGACTACTATCTATATGCAGTGAAACATTTCAATACCGTCAAATTGCGCCCGCGCCCGCTCATAAGAAATAGAGATGCGAAAATTATCTAAAATATCGATATTGACATCATTTGGTACATCAAAATCTAAACCCATAGCAGGCAGCAATAATTATAATGTTGTTGTACTTGATTGAAGTACTTGGTGTTGATGACCGTGTCGACGATAGAATAAAGTTAATCAACGATGAAAATAAAAAACGTCGATGTTAACCGATATAGAAAACATAAATTCGATGTGTAAATATCGAAACCCTAAAAAACTGTTGAGAACTGCAATATTATAGCACAATCATTTGATCTCTACGATTGCATACGTCATACACGCCAAGATAGATGAAAAAGGGTATATACTTACTACATAATACATATGTAACCCATTCAATTAATGCTCAAAAGGTGGGTAGGTGGTAGGTAAGTAGGTATAGAAGTAAATGGAAGGAGCTCAATTTTTGACTTTGGGATTTTGACTTTGTTGGGTTACATAGGCCCCATTCCTAGGATGTGATCCGACAACCCTGACCTACCCACTGTTTCTCATGGGCGTAGGATTTTTTTTTATGGGGTTGAGAGTAGAAGGTTTTTATATACATATTTTCAACATCACAGCTGATATTGAATGCAAGTTTCCACACCACTCATGTAGTAGCTTTCAGCGCGTTACCATTGTTTAGTTGTTTAGTGGGTGGTTAGCCAGTAGCCATATTTTCCACAAGAAACAAAAATAAATATCTACAACAAAACAACTAAGTAGCCGTGAAAAATAAACTCAAAAACGGAAAAATAAAATAAATATATATTCCAAAATAGAGCAAAAAATCCACAACAGAAAATAAAAACAATAAAACAAATATATTTTCCAAAATAGAGTAAAGAATTCTTATCAAAAAATTAAAATAATAAAATAAATACACTTATATTCCAAAATAAAGCAAAAAATTCTCAACAAAAAATTAAAATACCATAATACCTTAATACTTACCTTAAAACGTGTAATTAATATCTACCACTATTTTCTATGTCACTATTTAATAATATTATAATCACTAAGATCACTATTTTCAGTAACTTTCCACTTCATCTTCACTGTCGTTATCACCATTTCCAATATTAATCATAATGGGTTCTAGACTTGATCCACCGCCAAATCCACATCTCACATTATCTGTTCCTCTTTCATCACGTGATTAATACACTTCTGCCTATTTTCTGCTGTGACATTTTCCATTGCTCCACGAAGATGTCTCTCTACGTCAGCTAATTTAAAAGTCCGATTCACTCTCGCCACTTCCCCTTTTACTGGCCACATCAATTCAATGGGCTTCAATTCGCAGTGATGAGGAGGTAATCTCAGCAATGTGACCCCATGCGTCAATGCCAATTCATCCACTGCCAGTTTCTTATATTTATGGGTATGTAGGTACCTTCGCAACTTGCAATAATTCCGCCTTCAAGTAATTTACTTGGTAAGGGATGTCCTTTCCTGTTAACCATTCTTGAATTCTTCTCTTTCTCCATGATTGTTGGGGTGTTCACATTTTGGCTATGATAAAGCGCATTATCCATAATCACGACACTTCATGATTCCAAATGTTTAAGTGCGCCGGCAAACCATTTCTCGTATACCTACTTCGGAATTCATTTCCTCGTAGTGGTCGCCGGTCTTCTTAGATTGAAGGATCGGATGTGCGTTATGATTAAACGGCGACCTTTTCCAGACGGCATTCTGGCATTCAATTGCCATAATTAAAGTAGACGAAATTAAATGTGAAAATGGCTAACATCTTGCCCTATAATATACTTAATATATTGTATGTACAATAATTCTTTTATGACATTCATAAATAATATATAAACAACTTTTATATAGTATAGTTATTGTTTATATAGTTATTTTATGTAGTACCTAACTGATGATGTTTTAAAATTTCAAACAGAAAGTCGGTGTGTGTAGGCGTTGCCAAGGTCATCCAACCATAATTTTTACACTATAATATGATTGTTATGCTGTGCTTGAAAATCAGCTATCAGCTGATTTTATTAAACTACTAATTGATTAAGGGTTTCAAAATCGTTCGCCTCAAATGAAATTAATATGTGTACAACTGATGTCTCAGTTCCTGAAAGGTTTAGTCTGTGGTGGAAGGCTGCTCAGACTGCCGGAATCCGTTACATGATGGTTTACCAGCTAATGCAGCGTTAAAATAACAACGATAATGATAACAACGATAAGATGCCGACAAAAGAAACAACTTATTTTAATGCGACAACCGAAAAAACAACGTGTATTAATGTAAAGCGATTATCTGATTAATAGGTAAATAGGTAATATATATTCCAATTTACTGATTTAGAAAATAATTTTAAGAACCTACTAGGTACATATAGTTTGTAACAGTATATGAGAATGAAAAAATGCCGCATCGTAAAAGGGAAACCGGATGTCTTTGATGACCGGCGCGAGCCGACTTTGATCTCTCGTAGCCGCATCCTTTGATGATTAGCGGCATTTTTGCATCCTCATATATGTCTGTTACAGACAATACCTAGAACCGTAAGCAAGCACTTACCAGTAATCACTATCGATGATTATTGGTGAATTTGTAAAATGTGTGTCTGTGTCTACTTACTTATTTACTACCTACTTACATAGCCAATATGATTTATCTTTTCGTTGAAAATTTGATGCTTGTAGCGACATCTTATGTGGAGTAGTAAGAACGAGCACATTAACCTTATAAAGTGACAATTGCATTTACAGGAAACTCTACCTACATGGACAGAATGTCAACATAATAGGTGTTCGTGGTTGCCTATCATGCAGGGAAATAGATGATGGATGCAGGAAATACTTGGTAGAATACGGTTTTCCCTGTATCGTATATCTAATGAAAGACAAAATTTTCCTGTACCTGTATTGTATTTCTTAAGTAAAAAATTTACAAAACTTGCTAAAATCTAAGGCAGTGCAGATGCGTAGACTTAATACATAAGGTATTAAATATCTTAGGTACCTACCTATAAAATAGTTTGAGGCAAGGGTAGGTATAAACTGTTCATAGATAAGACAACTCTTTATTGCCCTTGGGCGTTGATTGATGTAAGTCTTTCAATCAACGCCTTGGGCACTTGGGTTTCAGCAATGATTTATGAAGGAAGTCTCGGGTTTGAGGTAACTGTGTCCAGACTTCACGGTTAGCTAACTAAAAATAAGCTACTATGTCAAAGACAGCTTCGTGCTTTGTTTTAATCAATCGATAATCATATCTGGAAACATAGGCACAAATATGATACCAATTTAAATCTATGAGATTATAAAAATCACATTTCATAACGAAATCTCAGAATTTGGAAACAGGAAGTGGAAGTGTTACAAGTTACAAGCAGGCGCCATCTATAATATAAGAAGACGACCTTGAAGCGTCGCATCAAGTACTGGGTATTCTTGGTTGCCTGAATTCTAACATACAGCATGATGTCATAGACGCAGCTTATATGGTATTATTAATATTAGCAGAGATATTAGTAGGTATATAATCAAAGATATTTGTGTTGCAAAAATGCTCACGCATTTACTTTTTGAGAACGTTCTCTGAGCCGGAAGGAGAATAAACGAGCATACATGAAAATTTCATGTCAGCGCATCCTTTTATACCCAGTATGGTTATTAGTTCAATTTTCGTATCCATTGTCAAAATGCTGTGAGCACAAATATCAGATATTGGTTTACGAGCGCATCCTCTGATATACCTGAAAATTTTGAAAATTTCGTCTTTTAAAAAACAATCGTTTATTTTTTTTTAATTTTATTTTCATAAAAACAAGTTTTGGCATAATTAAAAACAGTAGGTAGGTATAAATAAAATAGTTATTCAGAGTTAAAAACCTGGCCTATAAAAAAATATGAAAATTTAGCCAATGTTCCTGGTCGAATTAAATATCTAATTGTTTCAATACATACTATAAAAGGTAT
Organism: Tetropium fuscum; assembly: GCA_964058915.1. Lineage (NCBI taxonomy): Eukaryota > Metazoa > Arthropoda > Insecta > Coleoptera > Cerambycidae > Tetropium > Tetropium fuscum. The sequence continues at coordinate 268,607 of CAXKVY010001475.1, forward strand.
TAAAACAGGAGGAGTTCATTGAGGAACTAAGTGGGCAAATATATGAATAGTATTATTTAATCATCCATAAATTATAAATCTTAATCATAATAGCTAAGGTTAATACCATATATGTCTAGTTATTGTAAAAATATAAGGAAATAATCCTAAAAGATTGTTAAATGAAATTATAGAAAATAAAGAAATCAAAATTAAAGTTCTACCCTTAGATTTTTTTTAATAAATCATGAAGTGTAAATTGTCACTGTCGGCATTGTCGATACTGTCACTATGATCAGTATCATATGATCTGGTCTGTTTGTTGTGGCCATGGCTAGTACCACTAGTACCGGATATATATACTATATAGGTACCATTATTTTCAACATCCTCTTATTGTTATTTTCAGTTTTTAATTTTTCTTTCTGTTTAAATCAATGTTGCATGCTATAAATGTTAATTTTATAAGCACTAGTTATTATAAGCTGTGCCATAGGTATATAAATGATGAATTGCAGAATATTACAATTATGCAACTATTTGTAAAACTTTATAGCAAATTAATACTGTATTTTCTCACAATTTTCATTCTAAATAAGAGAACAATGTCTTCATGGACTTCATCAACTCGAAAATTATATTAAAAAAAAACAGACGTAGCCAATACAAGTGAAATGAACATATATATTATAATTACTTAACAGAAATAGTTAAGCTCTACGTCCCACGCCATTAATATAGACCAATGTATGTATTCAATGACTAGTATCACATCTTACAAACTAATAGCGCAGCCGACGCAGATCAAATCTGCTCTTAAAGTGTGTTATTATAGGCTGTATTGGGAATTTTAAAATACCAAACAAGAGAAACATTCTATTTAATCTTAGCACACTCCCTATAGTTTGGAGGGGATTAACTTTTTCTGTTTAGTAAATCGCATTGCTTGAAAATGCTAATTAATTATACCAGCAAAAGGTTATATTCTCAGCATTACTTCATTTACCATTTGTTGACTACTTACAATAATACAGGTAGGTGTTGCAAAATCAATAATAATTATCGATTATAATCAATGAGAAAATATTGTAAAATTGGCACGTATAAACAGCCCAAAAAAAAATTGTACGAGTAAAGTACATCTTAATTTGTATTGAGTATAATGAACTGTTTAGTGTTATTTAATATAGAATCCATAGCATTTGCTATAATGTAGGTGAACTGGTATTTATTTTTGCCTGGTAGGTATATAAATATTTAAACATTATATGTCAAAAAACAGAAAACCACTATTAATAAATAACTTATTTTATTATGAACAAAACATTTACAATTTGTAATAAAATAACATCAACAAATTTAATACTAGGAGATTGGTTACGAATTCTATAATATATAGGTAGGACATAAAATAATTTCACACAAAATAACAGTTTAATATCAATATAAAATGTTTATATGAGAATAAACCTTTTAATAATAATACAATAAAAAAATATTTTGGTGATATGTGCACCCAGACCAACACAAAAAATGCTTTATTTTTAAGAAGCGTTGAATAACCCCGATGGAGTTAGGTAGGTATTCGTAAATTTGTATCATACTAGGTATATGTTATATTGGATTATGTAATTTGAAATAAACCACAAGATTTCCGTCCAGTGTCACGTAATGAATGGCTACAATAACTTGACTGAAGGTCATTGGTGAAAAAATTACATTCCAGTTTAGTTTAACGGCAGTCTTTAATGTTGATTCTTTTTGGACTATAGGAACGGATATACTACAATCATAGTTTACTTTAACTCAATATTTCAATGAAATATCACTACTGATCATATCCAGAAAATAAAAATACTTTAAATACAAACAAGTAATGTTCCATGCCTACTGAGAAACATTACTTCCATTTCAGTACAGTGGCGTATCCAGGGGGATAGGGGACAATTTGCCCCCTATGACAATACAACTTTAATAAATAATAAAAAAAAAGTAAAAATTCCATGGGAACCAATGAGGAATAAATTCCAAAAATTAACTTTTATATCAAGCTTGCAAATATTTCAAATAATATATTACTACAACCTAGTGTGCCATAATTTGGTCTGCCGCGACTCTACAGAGAAGCAAGCATAACAGTATTTATAATAATTATTTCCGGTATTAATAATTATTCCGGTATTAATATGGAAAACGGTGATGGGTCCCCTTCCTTTTTTCCTCCAAGGTAGTGCAGTTGCAGCGTACAGCCATCAGTCTGCAATATCGTTTTTTTGCAGGAAGCAGCAGCATGGAAACGTGTATGATACCAATTTTACTGTATACGAGTTATAATTTATTTGTGAATTACTGAATTATGACATGAGAAAACAATAGAGTATAAATAGTATAAATATTAGATAAGCATTAGGATTAGAAGCATATAGGTTTTTGGTTACTTATTTAAGGTATTTATCGCTTATTATCCAGACAGCTGAATCAATAAAAAAAAATTTTTAAGTGGTTCATCAATGATTGTTTGCTTGCTTTGTCCCCTCCCAGAACCTCAGTCTAGATACGTCACTGTTTTGGTAGATAGGTATACAGATATATTTATATTAACATGTTACTTACTGTTTGCATACTATTCAGTCTCAGAAAAAATGGCCATTAAGGCCATCCGCAGTCTAAGTAGGCCATTCCCACTAAATCAGACTGATTGCAATGAATGCTGTATACTGATTAGTATATATGTCTGTCAGTTTGGCTTCCTATGTGTTCATATGGGATTTTTCTTATTTTTCGGAAGATATTGCTTCGCTATTTTAAATAATATAAACTTTTTATGAGTTGTGACAGTATTCACCATGCATTTATTATAAAAATAAAAGATAATAAAAGATTCAATGTTTCTTAGGTTAGGTACATGTTCAAGTTAATAATCAAGTTTTATTAAGAATATAAGAAGGTAAGAATATTTTTGTCTCATTACTTAGTTTGCTCTATATTATAAATACCAAGATATTTACATGTCACTGAAAGTGAGGTTAGATTGCCTAAAAACATCTAATATTTTATAAAACATTATATATAGTGTTCTCAATGATTTATTTACCCGCAACGATATAGAAAATATATTTAAATATATAGAAAATTGTTTATAAATACTGTTATCACTCATAAAAAATGTTGACTCAAAATTACGAAAAATACCATTTAAACACATAGGCAGCCAAATTGAGAGGCATACTAAATTATTTCTTAATTTCACCGCTAGGTGCGTATCGCTTAATTATATTCTATCCCGAATATTCTGCTGAATATTTTCAGAAAAACTATTCTTGAATTGACTGGACACAATATTACCACCTCAACTAATATAAATAACATCAATTATTTTGTTGATATACATATATTATACATTAATACTTATTGAGTATAATCATACACTAAATATACGGTTCAGACCAGTACTTTATAGAGCTGGTATTATGTCGCTCGAATATATTGGCTTTTACTTTGGATCGCAGCTTTACGTCTTTCGGTTTTAGCATGCTTTTGTGATTGCTTAAGTGTCTGGAAGGTGTCAGTATGGATTTTGAACTTAATCCAGTGCATTCCAAGAAGTGTTCGTAGGTAGGTTCATTAGTACCCCCGAGCAATGGATTGTCTTTTACTTGTTCCTCTTGAATATGGTTTTTCTGTAATTCAAGTTGCTTCTTCAATAATTCTATTGAGTTTCTGTTTAAACTTGGTGTTGAAGTGTCATCGTTTGTTGCACGAATTAATTCTACTCGAGTAGAAGAGTTGTTTTTTGTTGGTGAATTTGCATTTTCGCGCTTGCTTTGCTCAATGCTCATATCCATGCTATTATTATCTGTCAGATCTTCCTCAACATTGTATTCCTCTATCTCACAGTCGTCTAGCTTAAACTCTTCGAAATTTTGACTTAAATCAAAGTTCTCAAAATTTGGAGTTTCACAAGGTTTTTCTTTTAGTGAAGCTTGTTTATCTAAGTTTTGTAAGTTTTCAAAACTAGAAAACAAATGTTTTTCCAACTTACTCTTAGTTTCAGGTTTATTTTTTATTTCGGATAGCAATTGGTGATTGTTGAAACCTGTGATAAGGCTTGAAACCGAAGATCCAATAACAATTGGTCTCCGAGATTGATCGCTTCTGTTGCTTTTTAATTTAAATATCTGAGAGTTATTTTTTACGTAATTATCTTGCGTGATTCGTTCTTCCTTCTCCTTTTCTTCGTTTTCGTCGGGAATAATTATTTCAGACACTTGAGGTAACTTTGGTATTTCAGGTTCATTTTTTTTTGGCGACTGTACACTCACTACCTCTGACTTGAGGGGTGTCTGTTTCGCCAATTGAATGGTCAATTTCTCCACACATTTTTTAACCACAAGATTGTCATTAAGGTTTGTGGGATCATAGTCAGTTGAATTACGAGTCACTTTGTTGTTGAAGTTACTCGGTTTTTCCAACTTTGCCAAATCACTAGAGGGATTAAGTTTGTTTAAAACATCATGTGATGTTGGTGCGTTAATTTCTGCAACCACGTTTATTTTCTTGAAAGACAGATTCTTATTTTGTGGCAGATTTAGTTCTGATATTGAGCAGTAGTCTGGTTCGCACTCTAATATTTCATTACTTTTCTCTGTTGGTGATTTCCGAGAAATATTTTGCATTTTGTACTTCGACACGAGATTTGCTGGCTTTGGTGGTAATGCAGGGGGGGTTCGTAATATTTTGCTTTTTCTTACAATTTTCTCTTGTTCCCCATTTTCTATTTTAGGCACCATATCAATGTAATAATGCGCAGTAACTTGACTAGGTGGTGCTTTTCTGATTTCCTTTTCTTGCATAGGATTTGTTGAGGATACATTGGAAAACGTTTCACTACATTTACTGAGAATTTGTTCATAATCATTACTGTAAATACTTTGAGGTGTTTCATAAAAGTTTGGTGTTTTCTGTATTGGCGTTTCATAATAATCTTGACCTGGAAAATCATTTTTCTCATTTAGATTTTCGTGTGTTAAAGCAGCTTCTTTAGTTTCATGTGCTTTAGTGTCCTCCTCATCGCTAAATTTTACCCTTTTATTTTTCGCAGACTTTCGCTCTACATTCGGTGTTTTGGGAGGTGAATTTAACGAGTCACTTATATTTTGCAGCAAAATTTGATTCATGCATTCCAAAACTGGATTATTCCTGTAAATATCCCTGTGTTCTTCATCCTCTTGGTCACTAGCACTAGCGTACCAATTGTCATTTGTCTCTTCATCAACATCAAATACTGGTATAGTCTCTGTGATTTTTGACATTTTCATATCGTTTTGCTCGGTGTTTTGTTCAATAGTTCCATTTAAGATATTGCTTTTAGTGTCAACATCACTAATTTGGTTTTCACTAGATGCATGTGACTCAACATTTTTTTCCAATTCTCCTATACTATTATTGATAACTGTGTTGTTACATTCTGATAAGGAAACATTTGGACTGGACTCGTTTATTAGTTCGTGGTTTTTGTCAAAGATTTGTTCTATATTTTCAGATACAAGACTAATTTTATCTGATACACTTTCAGGAGGTAACGAATCCAAGTTATCATAGTCATTGCTAGTATTATCTTCGTTAGACATTGGACTGGCAATATCATTCCGCAACTTTAACACCTCAAAATAGGTTCCTATGCTTTTTCTATGTGGAATCTTCCTGGACCTCCTCCCTAAAGAGTCCTTATTTCTATTTTTCTGGTAAATATTCTTCACTAACTCAGTCTCTGACTTCGAATTTTCTTCATTGTTATAAGATTCGTAAATGCTTTCCGTCTTGTTGTAACCTTTCTCTGATATAGTAGCGTAAGTTTCACTGCTACTATCTAACGATTCAAAATTTGATGACTGATAATCTTGGTAATCCGTAACCACATACTCTGAACTGCTATCCAGACTTTCTTGTATTGGACTTGAGGTATAGTACTGGTTGCAATTTTTGCAATATTGACTTGATAGTAGCTTTTTTATATCATTACTCTGTTTGTTGATTATATAATCCTTTTCATTGAGTTGATGGCTGATATATTTTTGTTCTTGTTTAAGTCTAGCTTCAAATATTAGTAGTGCCCGTAGCACTTTGGCCAATTGGTCCTCCCTAAGCGCTTTTTCGGAACGATAGTGTTGCTCCTTTTCTTGCAGCCTCCTGGTGTATTCTGCTACCAACTGTCGGCACCTTTTTGTTTGCAGTTTGAGGGCTTTCTGTACTATTTCCAACTCGCCTCTTATGGAAGACATTTCGGTTTCGGTATACGCCATCTGGAAAAGAAGGATCGGTATTAAAATAATTTTCAATGTAGGTACCTAAGTTATATCGCTAGATATAGGTTACTTGAGTAACTAGCATAATAACCGTTATTATAATTATGGCAAGTTTAAATTCTATTTTAGACCATAAGGATGAAGATCCTCCACACTACTACAATACAACTAAAAAACTTTGTAAAAGTAGGTAGGAAGTAGTAAAATATACGCAAAAAGGTGTATAAAATATGTGGTAGGTAACAGTAAATGTACTTGTTTGTTACTATATATTGAGAATAGATTCAATATATTATCTATCTAAATATTCTCAATTTTTTCCAGTCCATCCCTGTCTTTCTTATCCAATTAAAAAGTAGTTAATTCAAAAATATCGAAAGTACCTATATAAAGTACCATGTATTAATATGTCTCTGATAACGAACAATAAGAAAGACAGGGATGGACTGGAAAAGAAATGAGGATATTTAAATCTAAAAATTTGAAAAAATATTGCATTATCAAACTCGTTGGATAAGAACGATTTGCGTAATTATAGTGCCACTTTGAGGGAACAACTAAAAGAAACTACGTTAATTATACGCTGAGGCTAGTCCACCGGTAATGGCTGGCAAAATCAATTTTGCAAAACAAACAAATTAAAATAACTAAGTAAATTTGTCATATAAAAAAACGAAACCCATTTGAATTAAAGTGCATAATTTTACACGAATCTAAACAAAGGATGACAGCTGAAAAGTGGAGTGATCCAAAATAACAACCAATGCATCAACACCACAACAGTGTCAAACAGTTTTAACTCCAGATAAAAAATTAAACAAAAAAATTTAAAAAAACAAAGAAATTTAAATTTTATAGGAAGGATTGATTTGGTTGAGGGAAATTCGATAGAAGTAAATTTCTTAAGAAAAAAAGAATCTAATAAAATGGGATTCTATTTTGTACATCCAGATAGATATCCCTGATAAAGCTCTGATATTAAAAGAAGATATCCTTCCTATACGCGTAATAAAAGTCCCCATAGATTTAAGAAAAAATCGCCTTCAACGAGAAGCTCGACTATATTGGAATACATTTAAGTTTTTTATTTGTAGGTAAATAAATTTTTAAATAATGTTAAATATTTTGTTGTGATATTTTCAGAATAAATTTAAATTTTCTTAATGAATAATAGTTTTAATAAAGGTTTAATACACATTTTTCAAACTCTACAATTTATTTTAGGCGAAAACTGAATAATTAGCCTTTTAAAAAACATTTTACGCCAAACTCGGGCAATACAAACCGTTCCGTAAATAGATTTCCATCAATTTAAAGTCATGTCCAACTTCACCCCCTTTCCCTAGTGAAACCGGACAGTATCTTTCAAAAAATATATAAAAACAAAAGCAAAATCAAAATTTTAATTATACAAAAAAATAGAATACGCCTTGACCGGCCTACATGATTTTTTTAAGAAAGTTTGACGCATCAGATCCAGAAATATGGTAAAATAACCGAAAAATTCGTCCAACATCACCCCAGTTGACGGTAACATTATTGTTTAATTTTAATAACTTAAATTTGTATGTTAATTGTATTAGAAGTAGGTGCACGTTTATAGGATGGGTATTCTGCCAGTCCAGACCTGCGATAGGCAGATCAGTGACCGCATTCTTTGTAGGAACACAAAGCGAGGAGTCATTTTACCGGTCCCAAATTCTTCATAGCTCCCCACCGGCAATATCAAATTAAAAAAATAATATACCTATCATAACTAACCAAAAATGGGCACTTGTGTATGAAATTCCGAATGATTCAGGCGAATCAGTAGAAAAAGCTGCATTGCTGCAGGTGGTCTATGAACCATAAATTCCGCTGTTAAATAGCTTGGAAGACCCCCTACCAGAATACAACCATAACACTTGGCTATTTTGTCACAAATTTTGGACGTTTATGAACAAAATAGGTAAACCTTATTGTGAAGTTAATAATCTTAAGTTAAGTATCTTCCTAATTATGACCACCCAATAGATTGATGTTTTTACAAAATAGTAGGTAGGTATATTGTATTATGTATATGTATATCGTATACCTATCTAGTAGCGTTGAGTCTTTCATTCATATACATTCCTGGACGACTGTCGACTGTGGAGATTGCTACCCAGCAACATTAAATTCATAATTTTTCATCCTTTTAGCAAATCAATATAATATAATCATAATTTACGTCCGAACAAACGCTTTCATTCTGATGGCGCATTTTTGGCTGTCAATAGTTTATGTTTGGAGCATCAACATCAAGAGTTTCATGAGTTTTATTGTTTTAAATTTTATTTACAATATACTACCCCACACAGAGGCACTAGTTACACTAGGTAACCAAAGACCCTGGTGTAAAAAAAAATTGGGGCCCTACCTAAACTGTTTAGGTTTTATCAAGTCAAAATTAAATATATATAAATATTTTAAAGGTGCAAAGCTACTTTATCATCAGCTCTTTTCGTGCACTGCAGGGCACAGCACAGCAAAGCTTGAGTTTTAGGTTTTAGTGATGGAACAGGGCCGGCGGAAGGGATGAAACAGCGAAAAAGATGACGTTTCAGGAGGCATTTTAACACTTGATTATTAACTGTTTTTAAATTTTATTGTGGAGCGTTACATATTCTAATCCCACAGTACAATCCATTACAAAAATAATGATAATACACAAGAATTGTAGCTATGTTAAAATTGAATATATCAAACCGATTACCTAAGTATTATAATTAGTTGTGATTAGTAGGCGACTTAGGTAGGTAGGTAAATTAATGATTTAAATCGAAATGAAATATCTCGAGGTACCTAAGTACATGAAAATTTAAGAAATTAAAAAAAGTACAAGACAATCAATCAATGCTGTGAACTACATGGCTTGCTACCTGCTACTAATCTACGTGTCGCTAAACTGGGAAGTGAAAAACGATTTAGAAGGTCACATTGGGGAGTGCCAATAGCAGGATAAACTCCATCTTCTTATAACTTTTAAGAAACGTCGTTGTATTTTTTTCTAATTATCGATGTGTACACTGTAATGTGAGGACCAAATAATGGGTACTCTAATTTTGATCTGATAAATGTGTGACGCTATTAGCTTCGGTGCGGAGGTTTTATCTCGAGCGCCACTGTCTGTTTAGAGTGCAGACAGACCACTTTTCCCTACAGGCAGTATCTGTAGGGGCCCCGGATAACTTTTGTGGAGAAGGGCGGAAGCCAGGTCACGTGATACACCGATAGGCCTTGTATTACCCTATCTTCAAGAAGAACACCGGTTTATGATTACAACAGATTTTATTTACAGAATTTATTATTTCGGTCACACCGGTATTTACATATATACAGAGGGTATTCAGTCTGCCTATAGCGAGTTACGTCATGGGGATGAAAAGCGTTACGAATAAAGGCTTAAAGCGGGATAACAAAGGGGCGGCGAGTGAAAACAAATGGTACTACTTTAGTAAGCGGAGGAAGCAATAATACTACAGTAAAGCGTGCAGCGTGTAGGAAATCCAAACTTTCGCGGATATGATGTACGCGGACTAGTTTTGTCGGAAGTTGCTTGCGTGACTCAGGTAGCCTGTGGAGTCCCTGCTGCATGCAGAATGCTCAGCAGAAGGGTGGATGCAAAATGCGACAACCCGAAGGGTGCAGGATGCTACGACCCGAACTACAGCCTATTGAGTGAACCCAAACGATTTCCACGTAGACTTGGCTACGATTTCGATGACCGAATAGTGAAAACTGCGTGCGTGACTCAGGTAGCCTGTGGAGTCCCTGCTGCATGCAAAATTCTCAGCAGAAGGGTGGATGCAAAATGCGACAACCCGAAGGGTGCAGGATGCTACGACCCGAACTACAGCCTATTGAGTGAACCCACACGGTTTCTACGTGTATCTAACATTAATACCGAAGACCGAATAGTGAAAATTGCGTGTGTGACCCAGGTAGCCTGTGGAGTCCCTGCTGCATGCAAAATGCTCAGCAGAAGGGTGGATGCAAAATGCGACAACCCGAAGGGTGCAGGATGCTACGACTCGAACTACAGCCTATTGGGTAAACCCACACGATTTCCACTTGTATTTAACTACGAGTTCGGAGACTGGATTTCCTTAGCGCTTGTTAATAAAGTACACTTACTTTTCTTTCGTGACGGGGATCAGTAGCGGCAATCACGGCAAGTCGCAACTTGTCAGATTACAGAACAACAGCAACGAAAACGGCAGCGAAGGCGGAGGATGCAAAATGCGACAACCCGAACGGTGCAGAATGCTTTTTGGTTAGCGGAGGCGGAGGATGCAAAATGCGACAACCCGAAGGGTGCAGAATGCTTTTTGGTTAGCGGAGGCGGAGGATGCAAAATGCGACAACCCGAAGGGTGCAGAATGCTTGGTTAGCGAAGAATGCTAAGTGCTGTGGAGCTGCTTTTATATGATTTTGGACGGTTTTTTCGCGTTGACGCGTGATCTCCCTACCTACTGATATCGTTGGGAGTGCAGGGAGGATTATTAAAATCCGAATACTCCCAAATCCGTGTGAAAAACGTAAAATATAACCCAACGTTTTGAAACATTAATTACAAATCGTACGATATGATGTGTAAATGATAATCTACTATCAAAAGTTACGCCTAAGTCACGTAATGTGTGGGGTCTAGTAGGTAAGAACAACGTTGCTGAATAAATATATTATAAAGGTTGGACGTTAAAGAGAATATAAAACATTGCATTTCTGTATGTTACGTTGCAAATTATTATTATTATTATTACACCAGTGGTTCATCCTATCTAATGCTAATTATAACTCACTGCAATCGCTGTAGTCATTAATTCTGCTATACAGTTTGACATCGTCAGAACATAAGAGACTTATAAAAACAAAGGGCCAAGTACAGAGCCCTGGGGTACACCAGATGTAGATACAAATAGTTTTGATTGTTGCCCGCAGTATTCAACATATCCACTCCTGTTTATTAAGTAGAACAAGAGTTACTTAATCCTAATCAAGAAATGTTGGGATTAAATGCTTTGTATACATTAAAATAAATATTTTCTCTTTTTGCACAATCAAAATACATCCTCTGTATGCTCCTATACATGGAAAAGTAAAGATAAGTTAATTTTAAATATTCATTCTGTATCATTTTGCACCAATAGGGATGTGTATATAATAACCGTATGCCAATGATGTACTGAGGGTTGCAAACCTTCCGGGAGTCACGTGGTTTACTATCATTACTGAAGACCCGGTATAAATGCCATACAGAAACTTTAAAAAAGAACTTTGAAGAAGCTCTTATTTTATCAAGCATTAATTATTGTCGTTTTATAAATACCTATATCGACCATGACACGATGTCTAGACATAAATCTAAAAAATTATAAATACATACCTACATACCGAATGCGTGATGTATACGTATAGGCTAATATATAACATTCGGTCTGCGTAAATTTGATCATATATATCGGATAATATAGGTACCTATTTTGATTATCATCAATGATTTTATTCTCATCAATTTTTTGTTTGGTAACCCCCACCTACCACTTTTTTTTTCAATTATACCTCACCTCACGAAAGTTGAACAACGGAAATAATGCGAGATAAAAATTCCGATGACGTTCTCTACTAATAAAATAATTACTAAGGTTCCATCTCATTTTTGTACTGTACTTACTTACACAAAGAAGCCAAATTTCCCTTATGCTCTGAGCTCGACAGACGCTTCTGTTGCATATTTTAAAGCCCTTCCCCCTCATATGAGCAGGCTAATATGCCGGTCCTTTAGATCAACGAAATCAAATAGAAACAATAAACAATGTCTGATCACTTTTTTTAATCTAAATATAACTGTTTTGAATTGTTCGTAATATACCTAGTACCTGCACGAATAACAAAATTATTTGTTATGAAAATCCAGAGAATATCCATTGAGGATGTAGTTACTATAATCAAAGGTACTAGGTAGATATAATATATGAAGTTATTAAATATTCTAAAATATTAAAATATACATAATGTATATAAATCTCACCTTTAAAGCACCTGTTATTGGGATTTCGCTAATTTCCGCAAAATTCTAGGACACCAGATATTCACGGAATACGAAAAAGTGAAATTTTATAACTAATACGTAGGTATACCCATGTAACTAATACTTTTACTTTACCAGAAACAGTAGCCAGGGATCTAGATGACCAGCTAATTTATAAGTCGTACCTCATATAACATATTATACATATATAAAATAATAATAAAAATAGAAAGTTCGATTCGGTTCATTTGAATATGAATTTGGTATGTGCACCTCGTGGGCACATCCTCGTCGTGCAAGGAGGAAGCATGCGGTGTTGCCAGTTGCAAGATCAAATCTAATTAAAAAATATATACAAGTTGTAATCGTTGTAGGTCGTCCAGAGTATCGCCATAACAATAACTATTTAAGAAGAAATAACGATCCTCTAATGAAATAAAACTGTGCCTACAAATAGGAGTAGGAGTGGCGTAAGATTCTTTATCATGCTTAAATCGTATAGATACGATTCCACAGTTTTATAACATTTTCTAAAGATCGCAGCTCTTTGGCAAAGATCACCGAATGAGACAAGTATGTTCTACTACTGCTATCAAGTCCATCAAAAATGCGTTTTCAAACATATTTCGTGAATAATTTAAACTACACTCGCGAGCAAAAGTATTTCCATGTTTTAAAAATTACTTTAGTTATATCTTTAATATTGGCTGATCTAATTCCGTGATGTATTTTTTTTTATTGTCAAGAATTTTAGCATGGGGCTGGTATGAGGAGGTAGGTACTTGCCTAATATGCCCTGTGTTGTTTCAGTACCTTTACTGATATTAATAAAATTGTACAGGTATCGATGAGTTTCCTATAAGAAAATAGATAATAATAATGTAAATTTTGTAAATCAAATGTAAATTGTGGTTTAAAAACGTTCGATACTATTATAGGCGACCATATTGAAATTAGTAAATTTCGAATTTGGAGCTCAATACTTGTCGCAATGAGTCTATTTTTGGCAAGCAGTTTTAGAATTAAAGTTTACGCGGTTGTAAGTTATTAACTTTTGTGTAAAAGAATGGGCCTTTCCACTAATTTTTTTTTACTACTTTATGCGGTAGTGTTTTATAAAAAAAGCTCCCGCCGTATTTTTTTTTGAGCCAACGTGTGAAAATAAAGTGCGCGCTTATACATGACGTCACGTATCCTTTCTTAATGTCGTCACCGAGCCTACCCTTGAACAGGACAACGGTGTATTAGTACTATTATATTCCAAAGTTGGTTCCCTGCTTTTTGACAGTGGACGTGAAAATTGACTTTGTTGACCTTGACTTCTGCTGGTAAATAATCTAAATTTGACAAGTAAAACTCGTCCACAATGCTATAATCAACTTTCGGCAGATTTTCTGCACTTCCTTTAGAAATCCCGGCTCTATTTTCATTGTACAATAATGTACAGAAACAACGCAAAACATAATTCGTAGAGAACGCACAAAACATAACCACAAAACTAAGCGTAAACAGCTACAGCTGTGGGCATGGGCTATTTAGGCGTTTTGACAAATATTGAATTTTCGTATACTATTTTTACTATACCGAGCTGGCCACAGCACGCTTCCAAATATGACTATAGTGCATCGGAACTAAAAAACCAATTTTTAAAAATTATTATATAGAAAAGCGATCTTATTTAGTGGCAATTGACCAAATATATAACTTATATGTTTAATGTCTGTAGAAACAGGTCTGTATACCAACCTTAATATAATGAATGCCTGATCTATTTCAATTTTAGCCACTGAAATATTTTTCATATTAAATTACCATCCGGTTACATATAAATATTTAGAATATTTACTCGCTACCACTTACAAAACAATGGGCGTATAGCAATTATTGAGGTTAAAGAAAATGAATACAATCTGGCACCGTTGCACGCCAAGTGTCTCGGTCAAGGAAACGGCGCACGCGCCTGTTCGATGGCTATTTGGCTCGCCAGAAATCTCAGGAATGTTGTTCTGCTTAATCAGTGATTAGGTTTTTTGTGACGGTAGAGATGATCTTTTTAACGACCATGCGCACCCTTTCACTCGGCATTCTCTAGAAACAGTAGAAATTATTGAGATTGGGTATGAGCGATACGAATTTGTTATGGAATGACAACATTTTCCCCATGGCGATTATGGGATACAAATTTAAGTCTTCAGAGTAGTTATTATTATTAAATTATAATACTTATTCAGGAACAATACAGTAGATTGAAATGTAAAATTAATGTACCTATTAATATACTTCAGTTGCCGAAAACTTTATAACGCAATGAATCCAAGTCAAATGAATCCGCTTCTTATGCCTTGAATAGGTACTGAGAATGCAGATTAGAAAACCACTTCCTTTCTGTTGCGATATAATAAATGTTGACATTGATGACCTCGCGTTATTGCAAGAAAATGATTTCAACTTACATTTTAAATTTATTTTTACTGAAAAGACAAAAATTATAATAATTCGCTCCTTCCTTGTCTTGTATCCGTTCTTCAGCTGTCAGTTAGACCTGACGTCCCAAACTTTTTCCTTTTTAGCCTCCCTAGTTTCCTTCCTCTTGGAATTTGTTTATTTGCCTTCTATAGCAGGTTGCCAGCGGCGCGCGGCGGAGTGCAGTCAATGTTGAACGCGCGAATAGTAAACATCGATAAAGAGGCTCTAAGGTTATAAATTTTTATAATTGTTAATCAGTACGTTAAGTTTAGGCAGTGTTTATTAGCAAGTTAATAAAGTAATGTTAGATTACCCCGAAAAGTAGTACTGTTTGTGCTTTTTTTGTTATAATAAATTGTTAATATTTAGCGACCTTCTTCATGTAAGAAAAAACTTTTTGGAACGTTTTATAACGATGCCATTGAGATATTATTTGCAGATAACTTGTCTTTAAAAATCTGCTTTGTACGGTTTTGTACTTGTGCCGCAAAAAAATTACGGTTTTCAGTAAATTTAAAGACAAACAACTTTTGACTTGTAAAATGTTGATAAGCTGCATATTTTTCGAGATAATTCGAGTTTAAGCGAGCGAAAGTGAATTTTGCAAACATCTTACATATTAAAAATTAATAAAAACTTTTAAAAAAATATTTAAAAAAAGGTATGTCTGTGCATAATCCAAACATAAAATAAATAATTGTGCCGATTTGTCTCCCCCAAACAATATCGCTAAGACTAAAACTGATCATTTACTTCTGTGTTCTGCTTTATTTTTTATATATCATCTCTGTGAAATATGAAATTCACAATTAATTGCTGTCTAACGAATTTACTGAAACTCAGTACATAACGACATTGCTATACTGTCAAGGACTACAGGTTTATTATCTAATTGTAATTAACAATGATTATTTTAAACGGTTTGTAGATATTCTTGAATACTGCTAATTTTCACATCAATTCTAAAAATAACTCGAGGAATTTATGTTCAACTAAAAATTATGCAGAATATGATTATTATTCATATAGACATATATTGGTTATAGTTTGGTTTAAAGTTAACTTACATAGTTTCTATAATTATACACTATTATACATGGAGTATAAGTACCAACACAAAATTTGAATTCATGTTCATTTCTACAGTTAATCAATTTTAAATTATTATGTAGGCAAAATACGGCCCTCATATTTTGACGTTTATCAATATTTGTTGACAAATGAGTCGATTCCGAGCTGTATCATCAAAAGCAATAGACGATATTGTACAAAATAGTGATGCTACAGTGGATATAAAAAAGTACGTATGGAAACAGTTCCTTACGTTTTGTAGTAAAATAAACTATAGTACCCGTCAGAAATAACTCATATTCGTATAATAAGTCGTATAAGGAAAAGTCGTAAAAGTTCGTATAAAAAGCATCGGATTATTGCATCGTCCTAGGTAAAAAACGAGGCAGGGTCGGGCTTGGTTTTTCTGAGGAGTGTAAGTATAGTAGCAACCACACGCTAAATTAAATACTTCGTGCTTCGTATTGCCCGCAGAGTTTCACTGTTAACCAGACTCTTGTAATAGTTTAGACTATACAATGTTTCAACCAATATTTCGGGAGAATAATTCTACTGTTTCGAGGCCATTGGAGAATAATTATTGTGAAAATGTGAATCGTGATATTGAAAACGAACCCCAGGATTTGGTAGAACCCCAGGTTGATTCAAAACAAATGTGTCTAAATGTGTATAATAACTTAAAACAAGATCCTGTGCACATAAATATCAAATATACAGTGCTGAGAAAAGGGTCAAAGCTAACAGAGGTTCCTCATAATACTTTATGTCAGTTTGTAAAGAAAGGAAACAAAACAAGAAAAAAGAGATCTGATGCAGGAATATCCAGAGATTTGGACTTGGCCACAAGCAAACTTTTAAGAAATTTAATTTACGAAAAATATAAAAACAATAAACTACCCATCATAGAAATAATTTAAAGAATCTTACAGAGCTTCAAACACCTTGTTGCGAAAGCATTTTACGACGGAGGCTTAAAAAATTGGGTTTCAATTGCCTCTGTAGAACTTGCTTAGAGACTAGAGAACTTAATGGAAAAGCATTATGCTTGGTTCAGTTTTTTCAAAAAAAATGGGAATGATGCATTTCCAACTGGTAAAGTAGTATCCATCAAATAGGATAGCATCCATCCTATTTTTACAAAAAAACGCACAGGTTGGAGCAAAACATGTTCTAATAATAAATGGCCTGTAACCAACCACAATAAAGTAAAAGTCGTTTCCCAATACAAGTTAACGTTAAAAATAAAAGAGTACAAAAATAAAAACCGACAGGCTCGCCGACAGGTTATTTCTGACAGCGATCAAAACAGGAGAAAACAAAAACCCTTGGCTGGTACAAAAATATGCCAGTTGTAGTGCACGAAATAAGCAAATGGACCGAAAAAAAGTCAGCAGAATTAGCAGACTTATAACCAAAGACGTTACAACCAAAAAAAAATAAAACCATTCTCACTAAGCCTTTGCTATTGCATAATTTAATCCTATCAATTGGTGGCCCAGTGTAAAATTTACCATAAACTCAACCCGGAAACAAAAGATTTTTTGCTCCCGACGTTTTAATGGCGAACTTGACGCGATGTATTTTTGATCCACCCTTATTCCTATTGATTGGACTAATTGGCAAAAGCAGAAATATCGGAGCAAGAACTGATTAAAATAACAGGTCACGGTAGTAGTACTTAATTCCATAAAAGCTTATCTACAATTAGATCAACAACATCATGAGAATACTTATAATAAATCAGATGAGAACAGGCACTGCTGGATCCAGTAGTGATGTCAGATTGTCAACCACTTCCACAACCAGTAATATTGCCGTTTCAGGCGCAAAAAAAAAGAATGTAGTATTTTTTTTCAAAACAAATATTTCGTAAAACGGGAAATAATGTGCAACGCGTCGTGTAGTGTATGTACTGTTTGTAACATCGAAATATGATATATAAAAAATTTTCAAAGGATACCCACAATTGCCGCAATGGAAGATCGGGGAATTATAACTTATAAAACTTATATATAAAATCGTCACTATAAAGGCGCTTTCATTCAAAAAATTGTTATGTTTTGATAGAATACCAATAACTAATCAATTTTAACACAAAAACCATCGAAATAATGCTCTAAATTAAAGAATAACTGTATTACTTATATTTCAAGAATTATTGTTGATCCCACTTTACCACAAAACGTTCGATGGTATTAGGCAATTTAGGCATCTAAATGAATGCCAATGATGCCGATGTGACACGGCCGAGGAACGTGTAAAATGGATCCGTAATATTTGAATGGGAAACATTCTTATTCTGCATCACGTTCACCATCCAATTGTTTTATGATCTGACGAAAGGTATACAGTGAGCTCGTAAAGTTTGGAATAAATTCAATTAATCGTTATTGAAGGATTTTCACAGGAAATCCTCGGACACGTCAACTTTACCACTTTATACGGATGCCATTTGTTCAATTTCAAATATTTCAAGACGGAGCTTTGAACTATTCCGTTGTTTGCCGCCACTTGGCGGGTGGGTAAATGGGGATTTTCTTGAAGCTCTAGTAGAACATTCAATTTAACATCTTGTTGCACTGGTGGAGGACCCGTTCTACGGCGATCTCTCGTATGACCCACTTCTAAAAACTTTTGTTCTATTTTACTAACGGTGGACTGTGTAATTGGTTCTCTGTTTGGATATTTGTTGTTAAATAAACGGCAAACTTCTACTTGTGTGCCAGCTCTGTCCCCGTAACCGATCATCATCAAAATTTCGATTCTTTCCCTTTCACTCAAACGACGGACCATTTTTAAATAAAATGAATTATGATGGAATAATGATTAATCAACTTACTTAATGATATTATTCAACTGATTAAAACACAAACTTGCGAGGAAAAACTTCAAAATTGTGACAACTGTCAAAACGGTTGTTTTTCCTGCGCTTTCTTGATAAATGATTAGCATTTGGTCATCTCTTGTATAATTCATTCTTAAAACTTTGCAACCGAATATCTCGAAAACTTTAATGTTAAAGGTACTATGTTTTTGACATATTCGCACTCAGAAAAATGTGCTCTATCGAAATCCGTGAAAAAAAATATGGGTTGTCATTTAAAAAAATTGTCGATGACGTCATAGCTCAAAAACGAACAAAACAAAAAAAAAATCGAAGGCTGAAAAAAGTGACATTTTATAAAATAAGGTTGACGTGTCCGAGGATTTCCTGTGAAAATCCTTCAATAACGATTAATTGAATGTATTCCAAACTTTACGAGCTCAGTGTATATACTACATGATATTGTTATACTACATGATAATCTCATAATGTGATGGGCGATGGCGATTATATAAAATCATTTGTTTTTCCTTAAATTCCTCGGTTCCTAAAGTCGGTTATACTTGACAACGCTGTTAAAAATGCGGTAGCACGTGTGAAGAGATCGATATAATGAAATTTTCTTGCTCGGGTTTTTCGATGTTACAAACTATACGTATTATGGCTTCATTGCGCAATATTTTTTAGTTTTTATAGCATCACTTGTGGGGCGGTCAGTCATAGGTATATTTGTTTACGAAAGGAACGCAATCAAATAAAGTAAATTTTACCATGACTACTTTGAAAAACAGATAATTTTGGAGAGCCACAATAACACTTGTGGACATGTTTGTTATACAACTCGCAACTTATAATTAAAGTTTCAACAAGGGTATGGGGTATACTATGGGTAATTCAATATTCAATAATACAACAATTTTCACAACGGGGTGTTGCGCAAATTGTTTAATAGGTACACTGATTCACTCTGTTTCAATTTTATTACTCCAAACTCCAACACAATTTTATGTTCTTAAACTACATGTCAACATAGATTCCAGGTTTTGCGCTTTGTTTTATGAATTAATCACATAAATTTGATTTATTTAAAGCTAGATAGGTATAATTTTGATTGATGCTTTCATTGCAGATCCAAGATACACTGTACTTTTTAACAGAGTGAAATATTATATCTATGTAAAGTTGAAATCATTTAAAACCCAAATTGAAACTATACTCAGGTATTTAGTATTTAAAATAATGCATGTAGCATCAATAATATGTTATATATTCCGTTTCTTTTATTTATGATTACGTAACATAAGATCATAGTAATTAACACTGATGAAATTTCTCATTTCGGATCCAGTCCGAAATGAGTCAAATTTCCTCATTTTTAAATATTTGGAAAATTGCAATATATTAGGTACCTACCACATGAAGAATTACGACAAACAGTTTTTGTAATATTGTTTGTAGTAATCACTAATATATTAACACCGTAACGACATTACGCATTTCACCACATCATTAGCTATAGAATTTTTTTCTGGGAACAAATAACCTGGAATGGTTAACATCCATAAAATCTCACGGTCTCTTTCAATATTACATGCTTGAAGTATTTATTGACAGTGAATGAAACCATTTTTTACAGCTGCGGTTTTACAATTTTATTGAAAATATTTCAGTGTCGCGACCAACGGCGCATTTTTATCAACTACCTAGATTATTTTCACCTCGTGATGACATATTAGAGAAATAATAATTAACGGAACGTTGATTTCCAAGATTATTGGACACAAAACAATAGATTGTTATAAGACTGAAGTCATGAAGACATGAAGTCGCGAGCAAAAAAAAAATAGGACAAGTCTTATAACGTATTGTTGCTAAAATCTAGTTGTGTATATCTAACTTTAATTTTTGTGACATTGTCAGTTATTTCATTCAAAATTCATTGCAAGTGTACAAATAGAGACATATTTACATTAGAAAAAAATAGTTTCCCTATTTTTCATAATAGATATTTATGATACAAGTGTGTAAAGGATCAGACGACTCAAAAATGAAAAAAAAAGCTAAAAAAATTATCGTACTCCGCCCGAAAATTTGCACCTTACCTGTTTGAACGTCACACATAACGTATGTAAATCGTCAGACGTCTAGGGCGCTTCTAAAGGGGTGTTAGACGCCCCAAAGTCGTCATTTAAAAAAAAATCTTATCTCCGCCTGACGTTTTAACATATTGCAAAAGAGACCATTCTAAGTATAATTTAAAATCGTCAGACGCAAATGCCGCTGCAAAATCCCCCTGATTCCCTCAGACGACTCAAAAATGGCAATATATTTTTTTTCAAAAAATGATCATACCTCCAACTAAAAATCTGCACGTTACCTGTTTGAAGGTCACATATTACGTATGTGAATCGTCTAGCCTAGGTCGCTGCCAAAGGGGCGTCAGACGCCCCAAAACTGTAAATTTTCATTTGTAACGTCAGACGAAGATGACGAAAATAAATTTTTGAAAAAAAATATACGTCTCAGGCGGTCCGGAATTATGTGAACGTTGAGGGGGACTTCCCAGCGGCATTTTCGTCTGATTTTCGTCTGAGAATGGTCTCTGTAGCAATATGTTAAAACGTGAGACAGAGGTAAGATTTTTTTTAAAATGACAACTTTGGGGTGTCTTACACCGCTTTGGCAGCGACCTAGGCGTCTGACGATTTGCATACGTTATCTGTGACCCTCAAACAGGTAATGTGTAGATTTTCAGCCGGAGCCGGAGGTCTGATTATTTTTTGAGAATTTTTTTTTCATTTTTGAGTCGCCTGACATCTTCCTTTAGTCGCCTTTAGTGCAGAGGTTGAGCAAAATCCTTGTAGATGGCACTTCCTGATGGTCCCCCCAACCACTTCTCAAAATTTCAGCCAGAGGTACTATCGTAGTAGTCTAACACGTCGAGCGAAGCGAGTTCTGCAATTCATACAAGATTTTATTGACTATGATAATTTCATAAGAGAAAAGTAGACGAAAGCATAACAAAGTCACTGCTTTATATAAATAGTGCAATAGTGCATTTATTTTATTTGATAAAAGATAAAATAATGCTTACTTTTGGCTCCGATACTTATTTTTCTTCAATTAGCTCTGAAGAATAATAGATAGGTATGTTGTTGTTGCTATTGTAATCCACAGGATGTTATTCACGGAGCAAATCCAAACATAATTCACTTGTATATTTTCCTCCCGGTATTTTTTATTTAAAACTGTCTCTGTTATTTCTAAAAGTATGTGGCATAGTGACATTCCTAAGGAGCTAACCTAATATAAAGAGCGTCCAATACGTACGAGCACTACGAGCGGATTAGATTGAAATTCTGAACCGAAAAAGAAATAAAAGTGACACGACTGTTGCGTTAATTTTGAACACGGGAGTTATAAGTATTATTGTTATCATATTATTATATGGGTACAATTATTTTACATGTATCATTACTACAGCTCGGATTGTTCAAATGTTCCAGCACAGATTAATTAACATCATGCCTGTAGTAAATGCATTTAGTCTTCCAAGAAACACATTACTGTCATATCTGCATTAATTAAGCGAGCCCTTGAAATGATATAAATAACTTTTATTAGCCATATAAAAGGGTATCGACCCAGAGGTTCCAGGCTCATTAATGTGAGTCTCGTTCATTTATAATAACTATATATTTAAAAACAACTTTATTATCGTAAAGTTTCAAGCCATACACAACGCAAGAAGCAAATTATTAGTTAATGTAACTGTGGCTTAAATTAATGTAAGAGCCATGACTTACGTACATACATACCTACATCGTGCATTAATGCGTATGACTAGAGGCAAACAAACTAATTTAAATAAGAAACTTGTAATTTAATTTTTTATCGCATGGGGCATTCTTGTGAGGTGATGAGTAATAAGATCGTCCGAATGTTAATGGAGAATGGATGATCTCGTGATCAAGTGTGTCATACAGCAGGTTTGATCTGCGAACCATATTTATTCGTTATAGATATCTTGGATGATGTGGATAATGCTTTTGAGTATTTTTAAAATTAAAGTACGGATATAGACAGGACGAACTCAAAATATGTAGATAAATTACTTAACATATAATGTATTATCATTATCTCATATATTGCTGAGTTGAAACGTTGGGCGGACGCTTCTTATTCAGTCTTCAGTTTAGACTTTGTTTTGATATTAATTTAAAAAACTTACTACGCATCCGATTTTAAAGAGGCGTTACGACTTACTTTCCCAAGGAAAATATGTATTGTTGATATTTTGTAAACATTCTGATTACATTCCAGTCCTTCTATGTAAGAACAAATACAAATTATAGGTACTTATGGGATATACCTACCTAGATGGATTCCAAATGAAGTGAAATGAACTGAATAACTGCTGAGGCAAAGGGTCGCCGCGTAAAATTTACCAGACTCTCATATCAACCGTTAAAAACAATTAACAATACTAATTCATGTTTTAGACATAGGACATATATTATCAGAAATAATAAAGTATTTGTTTAATTTCGTGTTTCAGTATTTGGGGTTGGTATTGATTGCCATGCAAAATCGTCATTAATCACGCGTAACGCTTGATTCGTTGCATTGACTTTACCCCTGCTAACATTGCGATTTTTAATTGCCTTTGACATGCAAGTACTTAAGATACAATTATTATTGCTCAACCTCAACTCACTCATTTTCTATTGCAACATACAGGACTCGGTACAAGTCTCCCGTTATACATTTATTACACAATGCAGAATGAATATTAATACATTCTTTGTCATACGAACAGAATGCATTGAATGTCTATTGTTTGGCAATCGAGGCAAGAGCTGTGTATCTACAACTTTTAAGATTTTGTGCTCTCACGTAGTATTCAAATTAGAAAATAAATCTGCATGGCACATGCGATCTTGCCTTGCATTTTCTGTAGATAATGTCACGGCATACACGAGTTCCAAAATACGTGTTAGTAGAACAGCCACTTAAAATAATGTATTATATTGAAAATATATCAGAGTAACCTATATTCAGGAGAAAGTTATGAGAAATGCTGAAAGAGGGCCTAAAGGCGCAATTCCATTGAGGCAACATTTAAGCACCATGTAGCATGCGACAACAAAGCGTTATTGTTGTCAACATCAAAGATTTAGCCTGTCGAACCATGTGTTAGAGTTTTACTAGACGTCGACTAGCGTTTGTAGTCATGATGCTTCAAACTGAAGTTGCCTCTATTGAATTGATTATAGATGCATGCTACACACATATATGCTACAAAGTGCAAACGATACTGGGCGACAGTAACCACAGTTGCTCGTGCAATTCTGGTATAGTCGCATATCTACAAAACAGGAAACACTAGACGACGACACGACACGATGTATTTTCTACATAATACATAATATATATTATCGATGTCATCTCATCTCATGATGCCCCAACGAAATCTCAGTATCTACTAATTTACATATCAGACGGATTAGGTGCATGGAATGCGTATAATGGTCCTGTATTTTTTATGGTACGATGCAGAAAAAAGTGCAGAAATGCAGAAAGATACCGAACACCCAATTTTATATTTTGTCACGGGGAATTAATGGAACGTTACTTACAGAAGGATGGTAGCACCGCGGCCTTGTGAAGTTAGCACCCCTGAATTTGAAAATAAAGACCCATCGTAAGCCCATATTTACCCAGTGGACTTTTGCCCATTGGAAACGAAAATCGAAAAATAAAAAAACTTTAAAAAAGGCGGTTTCGCTAGATCATTCGTATACCAACCCAGTGTTAATGTGTTTACAAAAAAAATCGAAATATGAAAAAAAAAGCTGATAAAACGAAAATCAGATTGGGCAAACGAAAGTAAACGCTCGCAGTGAGTCTACAGAAGGCAATATATACTAGTAGTGTTGCTACCGCTCATCCTGCAATAATGACGATGAATTATCTAAATCAGTTTAATGACTATAGGCTCATAGCCATGGAAGGTGACCTGCGTGTTCTCCTCATTCGACGCCTCTCGATTATTATTTATTTGGACATCTAAGGAACGATGTCTGGAAAGAGCCCTCATAACATCGAACAATGGGCTTGTTATTTTCTTTATGGAATACAGGCGCTTTGGGGATTTAAATGATACAAAATATTTGATGCCAACACAAATATTATAAAAATATATTTGTTCTCTTAATGTGATATCGAATATGATTATTCAAGATACTTAATAGAAATTAAATTAGGTAATATGTTGTTACTATTTTCTGATGCTATTGAGTGAGTGTAACCCCTATATAAGCTCATAACAAACATATGCCTACCTCCCCTGAAAGGAAATGAAAAGTAAACCCCACAACAGCCTGAGCAAACATGCGGCAGCTGACATTTCAGCTAATTATCCAAGCCAGACACAAAGCGTCAGCAATTATTATTATTATTGTGTGAAACTTTAATGGCCAAATAGCTAACAAAATAAGGCACAAGAGATAGTATGCCCGCATTTTAATTACCTACTTATTTTCCAGTAAATATTAAATATTAACAGAGCGCTTCCATATCCTGTCTTATGTACGTATTAGCAATTCGTGTAAAAATGATAAGCTCCTTTTGGGAGTACAATAACACAAAGACACTGGTAATCGTAAAATAGGGAGCAATGACCTACGACTAGAATAATCATGTCACTTTACTTGATATTGGCCAACTCTTTATGTACTGTGAATACAGTCTGCTTTTTAGACAATCGAGTATCGCAATGCTTTTTCAAATAGTAGTTTTTCTTGAGTAGGTCCCACCGTTCAGTTCAGGAGAAGATCAAAAAAACAAATAAATTCTGGGCAATACCAAAAAATGTGTTAATTTTTGATAATACGCGAGCAGCATGAACGTCAAAAAGGTAAAAAATATGCATATTCGTTCAGTGTAATGATTTGTGCTTGAACCCCTTTGTATTTTCCCGCCATATTTGCCCCATTATCATAGCACTAAGTTCTGTAATATTTTATATCCGTCGTCTGATTTTAGTTTGTCCAAAATTTCTTGAGCCAATCCTTCTCCGCTGGTTTGCTGCTAGGATTCGTTAAAATCAACCCTAAACCTTTCTTCGATAGAACAATTTCCATCTTCAGTAATTCTGACATACCTTATGATGTGCGATATGTTCTATTTTTTTTGTTCAGATTTTACCCCAGCCTGAGATTCTCCATACCTTGCGCATAGATGTTTCCACATAAAAAAATCGGTATATACTTAATACTTGAGTTCTCGGGTTACTTGACACACATCGTGGCTACTTTGATACCCTTACTTTGTCTGTGGTTCCCGTATTTATTGCTTATTCTAAGGTTAGGTATGTTCACGTTTTGCGTCTTTATGTTATGTTGACGTGTTAGCAGCTGATTTGAGTTGTACTCGGTTGATCATGGTTCGCGTATACAAAAAGGAATTAGCCGCCCGCGGCTATAAAAATTAGTCAACCGTACCACACTGTTATACAAAGGCACAAGAGGGAAAACCGGGGCATCCAACGGTGTTAACCGAAGCTGAGGATAAACTTGTGGCAGACACATTGGGGATTGTTAGTGACTGGGGATTCTCAATGAACAACTGGGATATACGTAGTGTGATCG
Organism: Tetropium fuscum; assembly: GCA_964058915.1. Classification (NCBI taxonomy): domain Eukaryota; kingdom Metazoa; phylum Arthropoda; class Insecta; order Coleoptera; family Cerambycidae; genus Tetropium; species Tetropium fuscum. Next base: position 294,956 of record CAXKVY010001475.1, read on the forward strand.
AAAAGTTTGTGGCGAAGAAAGGTCAAATTGTGCGCCAGTGGAAAGACGGCGTACCTGGATACGACTTCGTACAAGCATTAGCCAAGAGAAACGGCTTGACCAATAGGAGTGCTGCGCACATCAAGAGGCACAGAGCATAGGAGCCCCCGAAATGGAGGATTTTTTTTGACAACCTTCGAGAAGTTCTCAGTGATGGACGGGCGTCTGAGATTTATAATTACGACGAAACCAACATAACAGATGACCCAGGTGCCAAAAAAGTTCTTGTACTAAGAGGGCATAAGCGCGTTGAAAGAGTTTAAGAACAATCCAGAACGCCAGTACGTGTTATGTTCTGTTAAAATGCCGCGAGAGTGTTATTACCGCCGATGGTTTTTTAAAAGTCCAAGATCTGTACGCAAATTTGGACCCAAGGTGCACCAAGTGGATCTGTCTTCAGCAACAGCGATTCGGGCTGGTTCGACATGAATTAATTTGAAATGTGTTTTTTTAAAGATATTGATGCCATATATCAACGCAACCGGAGAAGAAGGTCGGAAAACCATCATAGTTGATGACCAATTTTTCACCAGAAGTTAAAAAATCCGCTGTTGAGAACAACATTTACTTCCAAACATCTTTTACAACCGTTGAATATTTGCTCTGGTGAAGGGACATTGGCGAAAAATATTGGACAAGTGGAGGAAGGAATCAAGACGGAAAGGGTGCATACCAAAGGAGCACATTCTAGGGTTGCTGCAAAAGCTGTGGCTTGCGATTCATCCAAATGTTTCAAAAAATTTGAGGAGCGCTTCTTGTGCAACTGGACTTAATCCATTTGACCCAGATGTGGTCCTGAACAAACTACCTTCTAACAGGAGTTATTATGGAAGAGACTCTTGGATACAAGCTTTATGGAATATTTGAGGAAATAAGAGGCTACAATAAACCTCAGGAGAAGCAACGAAGAGGCAAAAAAATTGCGGCCACACCAGGGTTGCAAATAACATTAGATGACTTTAGTAACTCAAGTCAGGATCCTCCTGAAGATTTGGAAAATACATCTTCGATGTCTAAACCCAAAAAGAAGGAGTATATGTAAAAAAGGATCTACAAACGCCTATTAATGTGAGCGATGTAAAGATGAGTGAAGGAAGTGTTTGGTTATGTATAGCTGTTTTGAAGTGAAATACGTTTATGTTGTTTTAATTTGATAATAAGAAAAGGACGAATTTTATTTATGCTAGCTATATTTGATGTTACCAAATAAAGTTTATATTAAGCTAAAATTGCTTTTTTTAATTCTTGGGTGTCAAAGTAACCCCTCGCTAGCATAACATTGACTTCCTGGGCAAATGAACGTTATGTCAAAATAGCCCCAAAATAATAAATGTTTCTTCGGGCATTTTATCCGTAGAAGCTAGAGCAATCATCAGTGTTCTGTGTAGGTAAATATCAAATGAGCGAAATGTAAATAATTTTCAAATGACGGCTAGACGTTCTATATCAAGCTATTATAAAAACCTATGTACATTCAAAATCAAAATATGACGGTATTAGACTTTTATTAATTTGAAATTTGTATTATTATTTAAGCAAAACATAATAAATTACTTCTTTATGGTAATATTGGTTATACACAGTTTCCGAAATAAATGAGAGTGACAGACAAGCATTTCAATGGCCAAAACGAAGACAGCGGCTTGGTTTTGGGCATCTCATTTATCTCCGAAACCGAGTATAGTGAACTAAGATCTACTAACCCAAATCAACTCTGTCTGCTCTTTATAAGCTTTCGGCAACTAGGAACAAGGTTAATAATTCTTAATATGATTAAGATCACAAGTCTATTGTAAATTAAACTTTCCTAATATATAGATATGTTATTATTACTCTATTCGTTGTCCAGTACAGCGGTCACACCTATCTTTATTTAAAAATGTGATATGTGATGAGGGTCATAGATTTGATTTCTCCTTGTCAATTAACAGCACATATTTTGTTTCATTAGACCTTCTACCACTGGTCTGATGATATCAGCCATGAATGTAATCACACCATTTACCAGCAGAGGTCAAGATGAACATAACTAATACGCAGAAGAAAATTGTGAAATAGCTATTTGATCTATATTCGATATTTGTCTATATCAGTTACATTTAGTTTTCGTCCTATTTCTAACAAGAAACCTATCACTTTGCAGTAAAGAATAGAAGTTTTACTAATTCTTTTTTTAAAATAAAAGCAGCCTAATTTACTGCTTATAACATCAGCCATCTGTAAGTGTCACAAAAAATCTAAGACTTTTTGTAGAAAATTGTATCCTCTACAATATTGCGGTACATTCTTCTTACCGTAAAATTGTAATGAAAAAGTTAGTAAAAATATCATTTAAGGGTTAACAACTTTTTTCTATTGATTTTATTGGAAAAAACATGTTTTTTCTAGATCATTAATTTTACTGCAAATAATTTTCTCATTTTTATAAAAATATAAAGATATAGGAGATAAATCGTTTTGAAATTAAAAAAAGTAATTGATTGATTAATTCATGGTTGACGGGTCCAGGGTTCAACCAACGCCAGTATCACATATTGTACCACAGTGCCATTTTTATATTTTATACTCTTCGCTACTAAAAAAAATATCCCATAAATATATTGCATACTTTGTTTTTTATTTTAAATACCTGCCTCAGCGAAGAGTGTTACACATTTTACAATTTCATAGTTATATTTCGGTGTGGGCGGTATAGAAAAACATATCGAATATATCGATATCAACGATATATTGATTAATCGATATATTGATATATCTATATATCGATACATGAGTACATGATACATCGATACATTGAGACATCGATATTTTTATCGATATATCAAAGAAAAGACGCACCCTAATCGAAAATAGCGATATTTATAATGTATCGATATCAACGATATATCGGCGATTAATCGATTCGATGTATTGATATATCGATCTATCGATGCATCGATATATTGATACATCGATATATTGATACATCGATATATCCGACCCGAACAATTCCACCCCAAAATCGTAATCGGGGACTTCAAAAACCCCGGGGTAACAAAATTTCAGACGGATTGGAACAATTAAGTTTTTGATATCCATCTTAGATCCACCATCTTGAAATTTTTTCGATCTATCGATGCATCGATATATTGATACATCGATATATCGATACATTGATAAATCGTATATCAATATCAATGTATTGATATATCGATATTTTAAAAATTACTTATCGTTATTCGCTATATCGATATTTTTATCCATAAGTATATCGAATAAAAATCGCACCTCTATTTATAATTCAGTTTTAGAGTTCTTTCAGACGAGGATACTGTATTCGAGATATTGAATCACGGTTTAAAAATTTACGGCTGCTGTATCGTGAATCAGTTGCGAGTTGCAGTGCAGTACATATGGACGTGGAAGAATGCATAATGCTGTGCCCCCTAATCAGAAAAAAGAAAAGGAGGACTATGTGAGTCCATCCAATTGTGGAAGTAAGAGAAGCCAAAGGAGCTTTCACCTTACTCTATGCAGATCTAGTGCAAGACCCATCAAAGTTAGAAAAAATCTTTGTGGGTGGTATCCCATAGACAGGAATATGGCTCAATTAAGCTGATAACCTTTCATTATCCAAAACTGGGCGGTCCATTTGCGACTGCCACGTATGATGTATCGCTAACTTACTTAAAAAAGTATGCCTGTAAGGCACATGTAGCGTAATGTAAAATCTGTATCTGCGATACGCATTCAGTCCCCGGCGAATGGAGATTCGGAAATCAGAAATTTTGAATCAGGATACTGTATCCGCAGCTGAAGCACGTGTGACCAGCTCCATTTCAGTGCATGCATTTGCTGTATCCGAGATACGCGTATCTCGGATACAGTATCCTCTTCTGAAAGAGTTACTCCAATGTCGATGCCCTTTTTGAATAAAAGACGACACAAACAGTTTAATCCGATAAAACGTTACAAACGTGCCTGACGGTTCCCAGCACAATTAGTTGCTAATTATAAAACACTGGGTATATATAAGCCACGGAGTAAGAAACCAACCATCTGCCTTAAGTTAAATGGATAAATACACAAGCTATCATAAAGCTAGTGTGGAAGAGGGGTATATTTTTAGTTACGTCATTGTTTTATTAATACAATTGAACTCATTATAGCAGGCCTACGTAATAATAGTAATAATTGCTAACCCAATATTGTTGGTTTTCCAGAACATTATGTACAAATACAAACGAGGCGATGCATATTTTTAAATACAATTACAGCATGAGTCATGTTGGTGAAAAATGGACAAGAGGATTATTACTCTGAGACAGTATGTTTATTGGGTTTAGAATTTATATGCATGCAAGGCCGCTGCTTGAACTACACCCGCGTGCAACAAATTTTTGGCACCCTATTTTATAGTTATACCCTAATATATAGTTCATGATTTTTTATGCACTCGCCTGATATGGGTATCAAGTAAAAGGGTTTGCTGAGAATAATACGAAAATAATATGAAGTCACTATCGAATATGGCGGACTCCCAAAGATGGTGGACTATGTTTTTTATGCACCCCTATGATATGGATATCAAGTGAAAGGGTTCGAGGGAAACAATTTAAAATGGCGCAAAACAATATGGCCGCTATACCAATTTTAAAGTTATAACTTATAACTCGGCAATGGCAGGGGCCGACAAAGGGCAAACTGCTGGCGATAAAAAAAATTTGAAGATGTCGGATCTAAGATGGCGATCAAAAACTTAATTGCTCCAATCCGTCTGAAATTTTGTTATCCCGGGGTTTTTGAAGTCCCCGATTACTATTTTGGGGTAGAATTGTTCGGGTCAAATCTTGCAACTGAATTTTGAAAAGTACGCCTTGGCTGGCTTCATACTATGACTTGTGTAATTTGGCGAGATGGGCGTCAATAGCATTGAATGAACAGACTAAGAAACATGTTCAACGATTAAATGCTTTAAAAAGAAGAAAATAAACTTCAAATTGAATTAAACCAATTTATTAAATTGGTTTAATTATAAAACCAATAATTGGTTTAATTTAAATAAAACTCAATTTATTAAATTACACAATTTAATAAATTGAATTTAATCATATAAATTGTGTAATGTAATAAATTGATGGGTGTAATTTAATTTAAAGGTTATTTTCTTCTTTTTTACTATTAATTTATTATTAAATTTTGGTATGTTATGCTGCATGGCGATCTTGGTGTAGCAGAAACGTTTCATAATTGTACGATATGTTATTGTTGACATTGTTGTTGTATTTTTTATATAAAATATATAATAGGGGTGTGTGAAATATATAATAGGGGTAATATATGTAATAAGGTCCTGGCCTTTATACCCAAAAACGATTTTGCGTTGTTTGAACATTTCGTTCTTTATACCCTGTTTCCGAAATTGTGTTGAGTGATTCATCACCAGCATATGGATGGCTCAGGGAGATGAGGGCCGAAGGGAACGAAATTCCATAGGCGTATCATTTTAGAGGGGGCAGAATAAAAGAAAATTAAATAAAATATCCAAAGTATTAACATTGTTTTTAAGTGTACTTGTGATGGATTTTTTATTATCTTAAGAATATTCCTTCGTATACATTTTTCATCATTTTCAGGTCTCTTCCTGTCAAATTCAGTTGCTTACGATTGGAATTATTGGTTTTAGAACCACTACTACTCGCATTCGTTGCTTCCATCGCAAAAAAAACACTAAACACGCGCGTATAACACAATATTATAATTAATTTATATCGCGAATCAACCGTACAAACGACAAAATGAAACGCCACTGTCGCGCCAAAACATACATGCATGAAGAAGCGCATGGGTCGATTAATCCAAGGAAATCCTGCGTCTTTACCTCTGACCAATGAAATTTAATTTAATTTAGAACCGCCTAAAACTCACCAATGAGAGCGGTAGACCCGGTTACTAATGAGTTCTGCCCACCATTTCTATAGAGTGTACACAAATTTGCACACTCGTCGGTGATTTTATGATGAATGTGATGACGATGGTCGTGTGATATTATGTATGAATCACTTCACACTATTTCGGAACCAAGGTTAGATAGCGTGTTAAAAAAAACGCGGCATCCGGACAGACGAACGGACGGACATTTTGAGTTTTTTAAAATTTGTTGCCGAACACAGTGGACCAAAATGTTTTTTTCTCAGACGAAAATTAGCGATTTAGTTTTTCCCGTCGAATATACTCCTAGATTTTCGCAGGGATGAGTATGATGATTTATAAAACATTGGAGTATGATGATTTATAAAACACATGCACATGCTATCAGACGTGCAAAACGCGTCATCAATCAATTTGCTATAATAAATGATGATGCAAAAAATATAAACTAAAAATACAGAACAACTTATTTAATTAATTTATGTCAAGGACTAACTTCCTTATTTGTGGTATAAAGAAATAATTTATACGTTTAAGATTTTTTATTTGCGGCACGTTCCAAGTGGCACCACGATGATTAAGTCTCGAATAAAAACCATAATAATTATTCTTAGAAAATAACTAATTCTCGGCACATTCCTCACATTGCCAGTATTTACCAGTTAACCTACACACGGCTTTGTGCATTTTACGTGACGGCATTCATAAAATGCCAAGTATGTTATAATTACATACTTAAATTACTTTCATTATTTCTATCCATAGATCTCCCGCCAATTTAACGTAAACATGATGTAATCTAAAAACTGTAACAACCATGCATACCTACCTCAAGTTGTTCATTATAGTGCATAGTGAATAAGAACAACTACAATTTAATTACAAGATTAAAATAAATATTATATTTATGTAAATTATGGTGACATGTTTTGTTTTAAGTAGAGGTAGATACCTAATATAAATAGAATACAAACACAATTTATTTTAGTAGGTGATTGATTTATTGCTTGATTGATTGATTGATTGTTAAAATTGATTTTCATCAATTCAGGTATTTGAATACAAATTATTAGCGCCCATGGTGCCTGGTGTCTCACTTAATTTTGTTCGGTGTAAGTAGTTGAATAATACAGTATATTATTCAACGAGCATTCACTAGTAGGGCGAAGTGTACGGCACGAGCCGTAGGCGACTGTCGTAAATCGCCCAAGTGAATGTTAAATGCTTGTTAAATGCGAGTAGAATACTATACTTTATCCACAACTACCAAATAATATAACAATAATAAGAAAAAAATTATCAAATAAATAATATAATATAAAGTACATAATAATTTACAAGAATAGAGGAGTGGGTTGAGTGGGACATTTTTTTCAAATCCATTGTTATCATGATATAAGTTAAAAAAATATATTGATATTTATGTACAAGTCCATAATACACACTAATTTATACCTGTGGGGCAAGTAAAATAAACGATTTAAAATTCTGTTAACTTTTTACAGTTTAAAAAAAACGTCTTGTCCTAATTGAAACATATAAGCCTTGAATTGGAAAAGTTCATGTCATGAATGGGACTGCCATTTTTAGTTCTCTAAAAATTGTTAATGTGGTTACAGGGACCTAAATAACATACCTGCTCACAGGGGCGGATTCAGCCTGATGTAATCCCTGGATTACCGAGGCCATGGTAATAGCGCGCCCCAGGCAATTTTTTTTTCGGAATTCATTATGATTAAAACGTATACTGAATATGCTGGTACACCACAAAATAAGTAAACTGTGAATGTTTGACCAATAATATTAATGTTTAATGACCTCAAATAAAAATTAGTTTCGGACGGCTGAACAAAAGGGGGGCCCTTTTGTTCAGCGCCTGCCTGCTCATATTTAGTATTATTTATTAATGTATAGTTTTATAACAAAAACAAAAATAAATCATTTGCATTATAAAAAGTAAAAAATAAACACACACTGTTTTGAACACTGTTTCTTGTACTGTGTTAAATAATATTTAAACAAAGTTTTTTTACAGGATCCTACCAAAACATTTTTCATAATTATTCTCAAATGATACACCAAATTTCAAGGTTGCTGGAGACCTAGGAGTTCCACCACCTGATTGACATTGTCCCAATCAAGGCATCAAATGATGTCCCGTTCAAAATCACTGCACACTTTAATATAAACATTGCCAATATAAACTTAATCTTAAATCTTCTCGTGATTCTTCGTTAAAATATTTGTTCAAAATATACTTACTTTTTCCATTACACCTCTGGGCGATCTTTCGTATCTGCAATGAGCCGTCACGATTCAGATGTAAAAATGGTTACTTTTTCAAGTAAAAGACTTTTAGCAAATAAACTAATAACAATCCCTGCGCGATACAAATTGAGAATAGATTTTAGAAAACCGGTAATCTGTCGACATCTATTGATGGGAAGGTGAAATAAATACATGTTGGTAAAGCTGATTCATACATCTTGTCCCATTCAAGGCCTGTCCCATTCAAGCCACTTCTCCCTATTACCTATTTATTTACATTAAAGGTGAAATTTATATTAGAACGTGTTATTTTGATTGACGGAACCGCGTTTACACAAAATTAATAATTTAAAAAAATTATCGTTAGTTTAAATAATTATCGTTGACAAAAAAATCTAAGTAATTATGGTTTTAGTAAGTATCACAGCTATATAACTTCGGCGGTAAAGGTTATCGCTGACATTTATTCCGATAGATTGTACCAATGAATTATAAAATCATTATTACAATATATTTAAATATAATAATATTTAAGGAAAGAGGCACATAATAATACATATTATAGAACATAAAAAGGACATCTGTTATCTCGTTCAGTTTCGTTCCATATTAATAGGAACAATCTCTAAAACTTGGTATACAGCATGATTCAGAGAGACAATCTTCGCAGTGCGTATATTATTTAACGTAAACACTCCCACAAGTTCCATATAGGTATACCAAAATTAACGAGAAAAATTGTTATCTACTTATGAGTCCAGTGAATCGTCTCTAAAAGTGATACTTTCTTATCGTCTTCTAACTACAAACATGCAGGACAATATTTACATATGTCAAAATAAACATACTAGGATATTTTTTACTCTTCCTGATACTAGGTAATTTAAACATATATTTATCATAATTTTTGATGGATTAGGCATACCATGGTATTTCATATTACATTTCGTATGAAATTAAACGCAGTGACGATTACGTAGATTCATAGATGAAGTAATCAAAAGTTTAAATGTTATTTACACATACCTGAGGATTTATTTTAAAAACTGCAGTTAATGTCTTAAGAATCTTTCGTAATACGTTTATTAAGTATGCGTATTGGATTGTATATAAATAGGATACATTGAATATCAATTTCCTTCTTTTATAACAACTTTGTATTATGTATTACTTATTTCTAAAATCGATAACTTTTTGATTCTCTGAAATTAAAGAACGAAATTTTGGGAATGTATAGAAACAGATTGATCCTGGAAGTCATGTATGATTAAATTTTGATAACCGTTTCCTTTCATGAGTTATGCAATATACAATATTGCGGACATATTAAACATATTTTTTTCAGTTAAATAAACTAATTATTTGAATGATCATGGCTTCTTCTGGACTTTTCTTAATTCGTACTTAAAATATTCTTTCTTAATTCGCTGGTAGGTATAATTGCCTGAGCGATTTGTGGAAATGACCGAAAAGCTGCCGTAATCCAAACACATAATATTAAGACTGCTTTAGTTCCATGTAAAACTATAGCATAGTTTAGATGCATAATGGAACAGTTTGCTTGGTTTATAAGTGTGACAAGACTGACAATCGTACCGTGAAAAACTCTCAAGGTTTGACCGACCTACTTCCGTTTCTTAGGCTCTCCTAGTCATCGATTCTCTGATGTTGCCAGTTTGCATATAGAGAATTTTAAATTACAAGTCTCAATATATGAATAATGTTATAGCTAAGTACGTGCTTACTCATTCAGGACAAATATCTCTCTTCAGACTTCAGATCGTCATCTAGTTTCCATCGTATGCAAAATAGCAGGGTAAAATTACATTACCTATTTGTTCAATTTATAAAATTGGTCGATTATCTCGGAAACTAACGACTTGGCCATGAAAACCTTATGATTCGCGTGTACCGCAAAAATGTTTATTTGATATTTGATTTTACCTCGGATTTTACATTTAAATCCGTTTTATTTCCATTAAAAACTTAGGAACCTGTAATTTGCAAGACAAAGAAACGTTTCACGTCAATCACGTCCAGAGAACATTTTGCTCAGGAACCGTATGACAATCATCATTATTGCATCCTGCATGTGAAAGTTAATAATACTATCTTTAAGCAATGCATTTATGTAACAATAAAAAAATGCAAGAATTATTTCAGTAGCCTATATGTTATACGATATTTAATGGACATCTATCTGCCTACCGCGTATTAAACTCTTCGCTACGAAAGTCGAAAGAGTATATCGCGAAGAGTATATTTAGTAGGTATATTATAGTGCTTTCGTTTGATATACAAACTAATGGAATGCGGTGCTCAGTAGCGCGAGCAATTATCCTAATATAGGAAATAAAATAAAAAGCAATAATCTTATTATTCTCGTAGAACAGAACAGCTGACCAGAACTGCATGGCGGAAAGGGCAAATTAAAGACTGGCTGAAAGATGGAAACATTGAACACGATGATTCACTACTTAAAGCTGAATTGTTTACACTGGCAAGGCAACATTTTCCAGCTTTCAAGAAGTATGTAGTGGATGAAATAACCAAAGCATGAGGAATGGAGGTAATTCGATTGCCTCCATATCACCGCGAACTGAACCCAATTGAGCTTATTTGGGAGCAAATAAAATGGAAAGTTGCTAGAGAAAATACATTTAAGTTAGTTGATGTGAAAAAACTTCGATGGTGCACTCAAAGAAGTAAATGCAGTCAACGTTCTATCCTGGCAAGGGGCGCTCTTACCTCTCCGTGGTCCTTGCTGGGCAATAGCAATTTAATTTCTTTCTTTTATTTGAAATTGTTATTGGCTAAATTGAGCACTAACTTGTACACGCAGCATAGAACATTTTTTCAATATATTTTAAATACCTTCAAAACTAAATATTTATTTGGCATAAAGTTTTGCACATACATGAATATGACATAATAAGACATCTTTTGAAGTCACTTCACCTTAGTTGCGCATGATGATACGCCACGCAGCAGTAAAGCCAGTAAATCACCCGCTTGTTCATGCAGGTGTCTTCTAAGTGCGCGAGAAGGGAAATGGGATTTATATGAGTTGAAGAGGGATAGCGACCGATACGGTAAGCCGCGGACTGCAGACCCTAGTTCTATTCACAAGAAATTGTGGCGGTGTACAATTTTACACTAAATATCCTTTTGTATTGCATAGTGATGTGATTTACCGCTTCTGTAGTAATTGGTACTGGTTCTGTAGTAATTGTTTGCTCTAGTTTGTATATCAAACGAAAACACAGTAGGTATAGCAGTATACAATAGTAAGTATACATAATAATTGAGAGTAATAATTAGCTTACTTCGTCAGATTATTTGCTTTCTGTATTGATTAAGTTTTGGAGCAAGTGGGATGCTCTTCGTGTTTTCTTTTGTTTCAGATAAAGCCAGAAGCACAGCTTACTGCGCCAGAAGCATGCAACCACATCGAGGCCTTTATAAAATGGGTTAATCTCAAAATTCATTTATTACTATAAATTTTTGCTTTGAATTTCTTTCTTAGTTTAAGATTAGTTTTAATCGTCTCCGGATGATGTCAACTTGGTTGGCGAAACGCACGTCGAGCGATGTGAAAGTGTTTTGGTGTTTGTGGAAACTACTCCGAGTGTTTGAATTTCTTACACTATTAGCGTTTTCACAAAATTTCACCCTGTGGGTTGCACCAGCTACAGTAGCTCTAATAAATATATATGTTCTAATAAATATAGACAGTGCACTGACCGCCTAATGAAGCAATTGCTGTTGCCACATCTGTCGCAAGTAAAAGGGGAAGTGGCTGAATCGAACTTTTAAAGTAGCTGACGTAGTGAGCCATCTTCCAGGAGCAATGGAAAATGTCACAGCAGAAAATTGGCAGAAGTGTATTCATTTTTTCCGTTTTCAAGATTATTTTTCACGACTACTTACTTAGCTGTTTTGTACATATTTATTTTTGTTTCTTGTTGGAAATATGGCTACTGGCGACCACCCACTAAAAAATGGTATCGCGCTGAAAGCAATATTTCGTGAGTGGTGTGGAAACTTGCATTTAATATCAGCTGTGGTGTTTAAAATACCACTTTGTAGGTCAGAGTTGCCGGTCAGTGAGTGCACTTTGTATATTTATTAGAACTAGTGTACAACAGCGGCTATCTGACACAATCAAGCTGTAGTCCCATCTGTACTTAATAGTGAATAATTTGTTTTTTGATTCACGTCGTTATCGCTGTTTTCAAATTATATGTAACATGTATAACGTACAGTTAAAAGATTAAAGAACTCCAGTTTAAATGTAAAAATGTAAGAATATTAAGCATTAACTTAACATTACAGCAATGCAATAACAATAAAAAATATTAATGAAATGATGAAAAGAAGAATCAATATCCTGTATTTCCGCCCTTACTTCTAATCACATCTTCACATCGAGGGCTCATACTTAAACCAGGCGTCTAATCTCGTCTTGATCAATGTCGTTCCATCTCTTACCATATTTCCTTCGTCATAGGCAGGTATAGTATGACGGTTTCTAAGTGGTCTATCCTTATTATCCCACAAATGTTCTATGGGGTTGAGTCCTGGACTATTTGCAAGCCAGACTAGTGTCAATAATTAAACCTCATGACTCGTCGCGGAGAGCTTTATGTACATAACAGAGATAAATTATTTCAAGAAACCGTTACAATGTTACTTGTGATAAACATGACGGAATAACATTCACCACCCTCGATGCAGATTCCAGGTAGAAGTAATTTTTCGTCTCTGATAAGTGTACTACGTAATAAGTACATAAAAAAATAAGTATAATAAATTACATACTAATATAAATTCGATGTTAATGTTTATAAATAGCAAAGTGAAATTAAAAATCACCTGCGATGTTGCGGTATATTTGCCGCGAATGTTACAGCTAATAGGTACTATAAAAGTATTACTCACTGTTTACTGTTTATATAAGATACTGTAGTAACCTTGAAATGTAGTTGGTTAAAAAAATGCTTCATCAACAATAAACCCTTTGGAATTAAGGAAGTTTAACTTGAGAATGAGGATGACTCAATACATGGTCTGAATTAATTACCTAGATAGAGATGTTTTAAAAATAAATGCATTAAAATAAACGCCTAAATGGTTTATAGGCGAATCAATCTACAGGTCCCTGCAAAAATTGTTAACAGGATAAAGAAAATATGGTCATGAAGAAAAATACCATCTAAGGAAAATAAGGTTTTATTTCCCAAATTTTTTAATTTTAAACACCTAAAAACCTAAGAAACAAAAAATCATAAAGAAACGTTTTTTCGCTTATTTTTAACTATTTATTAATTTAATTTTTAAAATTATTATTTTTAACAACTTATAGCTTTGATAACAGGGAACATTCCCATTTTTTATTGCATAAGAATGTTCTACCATACTGAAAAATAAGATATGCAAAATAGGATAAGTACCTAATTCCAAATAATAATTTTGTTATAAATCATTTTAAAGTCTCGCGTTCTAGCGAACAGTTTCAAACAGGTTCAAAGTCGTGACGCCACCGCCTACAATTTATAAACCATGAGGAGACCGATTCGGTCGGCTACGGGAGATTCCAGCACTCGGCCGCTTGATTTCATTCTTCATTCGGCCACTTTCCGGCGCAACGCCTACCGAATATTTTAGTTTGTGACGTCACAGCTAGTTTCGGGCAGCTTTAATTTTATCGCTGTTTAGATCCTTCGTACTGATCGCGCGGAATTAGAAATCTTGTTTTATTTTCAAGTACACGTTTCATTACAACGTTACGCTACATTTTTTTAGTATTATTTTTATTTAAAATTTGCTATTGGTAAAAATTAAAAATATAACTCATCGTTACCTACAAAATAACTTGGTTTTTGGTGGCGAAATTTTGAAAATGTTTCCTATAATTTCAGGAAAACTGCACTTCAAGGTTGTAATCATAACCATCTGCTAGATTAGATAGCTTCATTACATAAAGTGTAAGAACAGTTCACGTTACCCTTGTGGCTACCTGAGCTGAACTCCGCCGTTTCAGATATTTTATTTTACACATTTTTTTGTACCTATATATTTGTGGGGAAAAATTTGAATAAAGTTTAATATTATTATTATTTGGTGTCGGTCAGTCCCCAAACGGCCTCCGACTATTCCAGAGTCCCGCCAGCCTCGTTACTCATCGACCCCTCCCCACATCCGCGGGGTAATGGGAAGTGGTCATTGAAGCGCAACTCATGTGTTCTGAGTAGACACAACGAGCCAAGTATGACGACCTTCTGCATCTTCCCACCCATGACTTCTGCATAATAATAATAATAATAATAATATATTATTATTATTATGGTTAAGGGATATTTAGGTTAAGGGGCATTTGATATTGTATTATAGCACTCCTGTATTATAAATTATAATCTCATTGCAGAAGATTTTCCTTGGAAACAAAAGGGTTACGTGTCATTTTCGCAACTTAATCATATTGTGGTAGAAATACCAGACAATTATAAATAAGAGCGAAACGAAAACTAACTTCACCGCAATGGTAAACAAAACCGAACGGATTGATATTTCTAATTCCGGCGTTTACAATATGCGAATAAACACTTAACGTGCACGACATCCGTTATTAAGCCTAGCATATGAGTAACCAAATAAGAGGATTCAATGTAATAGTGGATGTGGGAAACATTATTGTGACTATATAGACAGCGACAACAACAGCATGACCAATTTTTGATTGGTTGTCTAGAGCCTAGATCACGTGGTTGACATAAGCCTCAAAATGCCTCAAACAATATGCGAATAAACACTTAACGTGCACGACATCCGTTATTAAGCCTAGCATATGAGTAACCAAATAAGAGGATTCAATGTAATAGTGGATGTGGGAAACATTATTGTGACTATATAGACAGTGACAACAACAGCATGACCAATTTTTGATTGGTTGTCTAGAGCTTAGATCACGTGGTTGACATAAGCCTCAAAATGGCTGCCGGCATTTAAACCTTGTCCATTAATTTATAGTTTTCTTTAAGTTATAAGTAACTGTGTGTCTACTATTTTTATATCTTTATATCAATTTGTGATCAAACCCCTACGAGGGGGGAAATTTGCAACCACAAATTTTCGGGTTGCGTAGTAGTTGTATGTGACCAATATAAACCAGTAGGTAGAGTAGAATATCTAAAAAAATACGTCTGTACATATTGTTTGTTATTTATAATATATTACGTTTCCCTTTGCTTTGACCTTTGACCTTGGGATATCTTTAGACGCGGACACCCTACGATAGGTAGGTTTTGAGACAAGTTTTAGGGTACCAAAATAAAGGTTTATACAAGTTTATAGCCGACTGTCTCTCATTCCGAGGTGAAATCCTAATACATGGACTATAAACTTGAAGACAATCTCAAGATTTTAAATAAATGGATATATGCAATACAGTACTACTATGCAAATTTAATTTCAGTAAAACTCCTTACTCAAGCTAGACGAGTTTTGCATTTTTTTCTGGTGACCTTGACTGGCCATTAGAACCGAAAAATATTGCAATAGTTATTTTTTCATAAATTAGTAGTAGAGAACACGATCACATTGTATTGCAAATTAAGTAACTTTAATGAAACATATCAATTAACTAAATATCAAAAAGTAAAAGACGGGAAACTAATACAATTTTTATATGGGTTGGAAGAGAAGGGTCTACTTATGCAAAAGGAGTTTATCGCTGATCGTAGAAACACAAACAACAAATCTGTTTATGACAAAATCCCAAGAGTTAACAACAGAATCTTCACCAAACCAAAGAAAGTTACCACTACACCTCAACTCTCAAAACAGATGCACAAATATTTTCTAAATGAGCACGGCTTTAGGAATCTTGATGTGCAGGAATTTTTCAGATATGAAAATCATTGTTGCAAAATGTAACTTTATCGGGACAATCTACTACTACAGAGCCTTCATGTGATGGAGTTGTATATTTGATGGCGCACCTTTAGGTCATTTGATAAAGCCTACACCACAGATCAAAACATTTTCTGAATATTTAAAAAATCAACTGAAACCATATATATAGAAAAAATTGCCAAAAATGTTAACGCACCAATAATTGAGGTGGCTTGGGATTTATATGATAATAATATATGAGACTTAAAAATACCACTCGAGAATACAGAGGTTCAGGACTACGACAACATGACCTACAAAATAAAGATAAATGTTCATATGCTTTCTGTTTGTCTGAAACTGTAAGTTCTTTTATAATACGATCATAATCATAGTTTTTCCACTTATAGACAAGCTGCCTTCGAACTGGGAAAAATACCTTAAAGACAGTTTCTATAAAGAATTATTTACGTATTTCACAGAAACACATAATGTCCATGGATACCCCATGTGTCACCAACCTTAAAGATAAAATGGCTTCATGTGGTAATTCATTATTCTTAATGAACGTGATGTTATGAGCATATCTATTTTTCAATAGTGGGCAACTGTGAGACTTAAACGGAATCTCTTGTACATTAGAAGATGACCGATACTACTTCACGTAAAAGACGGTTGTCAATGTAGCCAAATCTGTTTTAGTAAGATGTACAGATACGGATTTCCTGGTAACAGGAATCTCATTTGTCCATGACCTGAAAGCTCTAGGTCTAGAGGAGTTGTGGTTTTTGTATGGCTCGGACAAAACTCGAAGATACATTGCAGCATACACACAGCATAGCTTTGAGTTT
Organism: Tetropium fuscum; assembly: GCA_964058915.1. Classification (NCBI taxonomy): domain Eukaryota; kingdom Metazoa; phylum Arthropoda; class Insecta; order Coleoptera; family Cerambycidae; genus Tetropium; species Tetropium fuscum. The sequence continues at coordinate 311,917 of CAXKVY010001475.1, forward strand.
AAGACTTGATAAATCGGTAGAACTGCGCGGTTTCAATGCTTATACGGGCGGTGATATTGTCTCATTTTTTGCAAATAGGGGCAAACAAAGAGCTTGGTTAGCTTGGCAGGAACAGTTAATTTCTGCTTTTAAATACCTGGGAAGTAAACGCTGTTCTAGAGAAATTCCGGAAGATATCATACAAGCATTGGAAAAATTCACTATTGTGATGTATGACATCAGCACCGACATCAATATATTACAAAAAATACTTTTTTGTAGTGGTGATAGACCGATAAGTACGACACCACCAACTAAAGCTTGTGGAGCACATTAAGAGAGCGGCATTTCAAGCGGATCATATATGGGGTCGCGCATTGACCAGCGAAAAAAATCCATCACCTGAAAATTGGGATTGGGTGCTTCCTGACAAAAGATGGATACCAAAGAGAGCCCATTGTATCCAGTTTGGTTGGAGCTGAGGGACTTGGAGAGTAGGCTGTAGCGACTGCAGCGCCCTTGCACACCCGCATGCAGTAATTGTAGGGGTGAATGTCATAATGCAAGTCATTAGAAACCCGATTCGTCGAGTCATTAGAAACCCGAATTTACATGTTCAATAAAGTTACTACATTTGCAATTCAATGTGATCGTGTTCTCTACTACTAATTTTTGAAAAAATAACTATTTTAATATTTTTCTATGCAGCTCCTAATAAATAGCTTAAGTAAAGAGTTCTACCGAAATTAAATTTGCATAGTAGTACTTTATTGCATACATCCAGTTAGTTAAAATTTTGAAATTGTCTTCAAGTTCAAGCTATTTTAACCGGACCAATTTACTTAGAAAAAGTAAATAGTCTTTTTTCCACATTTTCAAATGTCTTTTTCTGCATATTTAAGCCTTTTAAGTCTTTTTCTGCATATTTAAGCATATTTAAGCCTAAGCATAATTAACATTCAACAGGGTTAAACTTGAAACTTTTTTTTTTAATTCACCATACCCGAATTATTTGCAAAATCGACTAATCACATCTATCTTGTTCAGATATAAATTTCGGTGATTTTTCGGCGGCCATTCTGAAAAATTGGCGGAATCTCGCCTCCTAAGGGAAAATTTTTTACTAGTCTCGGGCCTAATCGATAAAATATCGTCCTTAACACCTGTCCCAAGTGCTTTGCTTGTATCATCAGAGGAGTTTTTTCCCGAAGACCATAGACTATAAATTGAATAAGTTCTCATCAGTGTCTCTGTATAGTCTGTGTAGGATATCATCTATAGCTGAAGAGATTTTAAAATCATAATATTAGCATGTTATTACAAAAAAATCTCCTCATAAACGACCGCATGTGATAATGTAATAAAAGAAATGAGCATATGTGCGGATGCCATCTGCTTAAATGACGTCTAAATACACTTTCCCTCGGGAAATATAATTGTCTTATTGGGAACTGCATAATTACGTCAACATGCGTTGATTTTTTTGTACAGTGTATACACAAAAACACGTATCGTATGTGACATGTGACTTGCAATGATGTGCAGACAAAAAATATATGTTTATTGCATAATGTATTAATGTAGATATCAGATTCCAGGGAACAGTATCCCACACAACGTTTTTTTTCACTGTTAATATATTTAGTACTATATAAAAAATATAGAAACATATCTTGAAAAATATATATTACGAGGTATAGCAACAATTTAATAAATTTACATATAGGTATTTATAATACAATATTATTAAAATAATATTTGTCTTAAGGGCAGAAGGTACAGTACATAAGTACATCTCAGATATATAAGAAATAATAAAAAAATATTTTTGAAATTTCGTTTGAACAACTTCAGGGTCAATCACAGGACCGTATTACGTATTTATAATATTTTGGTGTTTGTTCAATTACTTGCTTATTAGCAACACTTAGGCTATTATTTATTGATTATGTCATATAGAAAGAAACTAAGACGTTCACGGGTTTTTATTGCAGGAATCGATCAATGGGTTATAAATGAAGAAAAAACCGCGGAGTGCTATTAAATTAGAGGGTGGAAATTGAAGATAAGGGTGAAAAACCACCCCTTCTGGTTCTTTAAATACATCTCGTAAACAAAGCGAAATTTCGATATATATCTTATGAAACTTTTTGTAGAGAACCAAATTTCCCATTGGAATAGCATTTTCTGTATATTAAAAAAAAATCATGCCGAAACAGTCGAGACAAACTTGAGAAGAAAAGCGAAAATTTCGATGGCAAAAATAGGCATTGCTTCAGATTAAAAAAAAGTAGATTAAATTTCCTTTAAAATGGTGGGCGAAATAATTTTTTTGAATGAAAATTGACCGTCATTACTGTTCCATATGATTTTATGTACTAAATACCCACCATCAATAACATGGTGAATATTACCATTATCTTCAAGTGGTGTAAAAAATTCATACAAATCTGGTATTTTTCCTCATATTGATTCCGTCAAAAATTGTTGTTGGATACGGCGCTAATTGAAATTCAAAATACTCTTCGAATTCAGCATCCGAAGGCTTGCATACAAGAATTCTTCTAAAGAGTAAGTCAGAGTCGACAAGAACAACATCGTCGACAACAACAACATCGACATCAACAACAATCGACAACTTTTTTAATTGAGTAAAACAATAATTGTGTCAATAAAATGCGGACGAAAACAATATTCGTACGAGAGGGATGAAATGCAAAAAAAATGCCAGGTTCAAATGGCCATACCTCGGTCAATTTTCATTCAAAAAAATTGTTCCGCCCACCATTTTAAAGGAAATTTAACCTACTTTTTTATCTGAAGCAATGCCTCTACCTATCTAAGCCCAAAAAAAAGATACAGACGAAAAAGCAAAAAAAAAACAAAAATCGAAATTGTCGGTATTTTAATACAGGAAGACATCATTGTTTACAGTTTTGGCCGATCCAAGATCGTTCAATCCTTGTCGTCCGGCTTCTTCTCCCGAACGACACATTTGCCAGGCTTACTGTTAAATTTACTTGAGGCCTTAATTACCGTAAGAGATGTTCAAATAATTTGGCAATTTTAACTAATCTGATTCATTTTAATACAAAAATGTTATTTAAAACGGCTTCTTGGTAAAAATAATCTTCTATTATATTGCCTTATTGCGTTAATAATATATGGTGAAAACCGAAAATGTACTGTGCCTTGAGATATAATTCTCAACAACGGCAACATCGTTTGATGCGTTTTACTCGAGTTATACGTTATGGTCGATTTATGAATGAAAGCATATGTTGGGAGGTTGCCGAAAGTCCGTCATGTACCTACGTGTGTTTTCTTTAGTGTCTTTATTTATTTTTTATATTTCTTATATTTTAGAGATGTACTGTGTATTATATGTGTGTGTCCTCACATTACAAACACTCAATTACAAGAGAATATTGAGAACATTCTAGTTGTTTCTTGAAATGTGCATTTTTAATGTTATTCACATTTTTTTGTTATAATTATTTTAAAACTATATTCTATAATATTAGATATACTATAGATAATATAATATCAAATCATTCTGCTACGTTATTTCTTTAAAGGGCCAATATACTAAAGTTAATTAAACAACCCATCTATGTCTTGTTTATAATATAAACCACTTAAAATAATTACTCAACGGCGACTATGATGATCTAATTTCCTCGTATTGCACCACCGTTTGGTAATACGTCTGATTAATATTAATTAAGAAATTTAATTGCATATTGCACACGAATAAAACTCAGCCTTTAAGAAAGTTGTAAATATGTATCTAGGTATAACTGCTTTGAATTGCAAAATAAACTTGGTCATGGAACGTAACAATAAAGACGGTAATTTTGTAAACAAACGGTCTCCGTTATTGTTTTGTAATATTATGTATACCTATCTACCTACATATATCACCTGTTTGTTTAGTTACCATCCTTAATTTAAATAAAGGCGTATTAATAAAGATTAGATAGGTATAGTCCATAGTGTATGAAATATAATATGTCTCAAGGTACCTAGTTGAGGCAGTTGAAAACAGTTACCTTTGCATATCACTAATCAATAGTCATTAAGTCATTATAAATTATGCAGGGTGTCCTATTTTCCAATGCAGGCGGTAATTACTCTTCTTGACATACATACGTTAAACCTATACTCGTAAATATAAATATTAATTATTCATGTAGTTTTAAGTACTTACAAATCAACTATAGTCTATTCAGTCTATTGGGAATGAAGGTGGGTAATAACACTCTATGGGCGAGCGGTGCACCCCTAAAAATATGACTAAAAAAAGTCGTAGAACCTTCCAAATAAAGATTAATTACGTTTTAGGGAATAAATAAGGTAATTTGTTATTAACAGTGAAATTACAAAGTAAAGAAACAAAAAAAATTTATTATTATTATTATTTATTAAGTTAATTGGGCAAAATAGAATTTTTGTTTCTTGTAATATTTTCGGAAAATGCACTGTTCTTGAGATATAGTCAATTTAAGGTCCAAAAATGGCTAAAAATCGATAACTTAAAAAAATCATATATCGGCTTCTACTGAACTTTTTTTAATGTATCATTTGTAATGTATTAATTTGTTTGTGTAATGAAAAACACCTACAAATATATAATTTCTCATACATATGTACTGTTTGTAACATCGAAATATGAGACATAAAAAATTTTCAAAGGATACCCACAATTGCCGCAATGGGAGATCGGGGCAGTTTAACTTTTCTTACAGCAAGCTAAAATCGTCACTACAAAGGCGCTTTCATTCGACAAGTTGTTATGTTTTGATAGAATACTTATAACTAATCAATTTTAACACAAAACCCATCATAATAATACACTAAATTAAAGCATAACTGTATTACTTCTATTTCAAGAATTATTGTTGATCCCACCCACTTTACCACAAAACGTTCTATGGTATTAGGCAATTTAGGCATCCAAATGAATGCCAATGATGCCGATTTGATTTTAAATTCTGCGTTATTATAACTCGGAATATTACATCAATTGTTTGAATTATATCTACTGGATAGGGGTGGAACCTTTGATGTAACTGTAACACTCGGAGTAGTTTCCACAAACACCAAAACACTTTCACTTCGCTCGACGCGCGTTTCGCCAACCAAGTTGGCATCATCCGGAGACGATTAAAACTAATCTTAAATTACAAAATCTACCATATTTATACTATTTTTCCGGTGACGTCACTAATGATATCACCGTGAAATTTACGCGTGACTAATCACGCTTCAATGATCGGTTGCTAAGCAACGCGTAAAGCGGGCTACGGTATGATATCACCGTCAAATTTACGCGTGACTAATCACGCTTCAATCATCGGTTGCTAAGCAACGCGTAAAGCGGGCTATACGGGATAGGTCCCTTGTCGCTATTCATACTACTATTACACGTTAGAATTTCTATGCTCTCAAATGCATCCAACTGTCTATTATTGGTCACATTTCTAACTAATCTTAAATTACTAATATCTATTCTATGATTGTTGTCAAAAGCATGTTGTGCAACACTAGACTTATCTGTTCTTCCATATTTTAGATGAGCCATATGTTCTTTAAATCTGGTGTTAATTGACCGTCTCGTTTGTCCAATATATTTTCGATCACAATCATTACAACTAATTTCGTAAATCCCAGACCTTTCATTTGGAACAATTTTATCCTTTGGATTGTCTAAAAGTTGTTGTAATTTGTTGCTCGACGAATGAATCGCTGTTATACCCACTTTTTTGAAAACCTTACTCAAACCATGAGTAAACCGGGGTTCGTACGGGATGGATACATATTTTGGAGCCTCTATGTCCTTTTGAAAGGTCGTAGAATTACGAAGTGTGTCCTTAAATTTACGCTTCCTAATTAGTTTTTCAACTATATCTCTAGGATAACCATTACTCACAGCTATATCTTTAATTAATACTTTTTCTTTTTCAAATCTCTCATTACTGAGAGGGAAACTTAGTAAACGATGGACAAGAAAATTGAAACTTGCCATTTTATGTTGATAGCAGTGGTGAGAGTCATTAGGGATATATTTGATCGTACTGGTATCTTTTCTATATATATCAAATTCTAACCTATTATCACTATTTTTAATTACTAATACATCTAAAAATGAAAGTTTTCCATTATTTCCTAGTTCATATGTAAACTTTACAGAAGTGAAACGACTATTTAATTTGGAAATGAAGTTTTCTACATCCGCAATCTTAGTGTCAAACACGGCAAAAATGTCATCCACATACCTAAGCCAAATCCTAGGAAAATACTCGAATTCTTCTTTTGCTTCAGTTTCAAAACGACTCATGAAGACATTAGCAATGAAAGGCGATAAACAGTTACCCATTGCGGTTCCTTCATGTTGTTCATAAAACTTGTCATTGAAACGGAAGCAATTTTGTTTCATACAATTGGTACACTAGGAAATAATGAAAAAACATCAAAAGAAATCAAAATTTCACCCTCTTGCAATTGAATATTCTTGACCTTATCAATGAAATCATTCGAATTTTTAACTGAAAAACTAGGCTGTGCAATGGGCAAACTTTCAAATTCCTTAGTCAACCATTTTGATAAGTGGTAAGTCGGAGATCCAATAGACGATACTATTGGACGCACCGACTTCCCTGGCTTATGAATTTTTGGTAGACAATACAATCTAGGTACAGTAGGGTTAGACACACGTAACCCATTCTTAACAGGTGGAGTAATAAGGTTGTTACATGATTTGAGGACATTTTTCATTTCAGTGGTCATTCTTGGTAAAGGGTTTCTAGTAAGTAAAATTTTTTGAATTATATCTCAGAATTTTAAAATTACGAGTTATAACTCGGCACAAAATAATAAATTTTATTTCAAAATTCCGACTTCTCTGAATTTGTAAATTCGAGTTATACCGCAGAATTTTAAAATTCCGAGTATAACTTGGGATTTTAAAATTCCGAGATATAACTCAAAATTTTGATGTAAAATTGAGAGTAATCTGATAATTTTCAAATAAAATTCCCATTATAACTATTAATTTTAAAATTCCCTGTTATAACTCGGAATTTTACGAAAAATTCCGAATTATACATAACACAGAATATTAGAAAGAGAAATAATTTTTTTTCAGGTATCTCTTGAGTATGGTATTATCATCAATAACGTTTCGTCTAATGTCTTTCTAATGCCTCTTAGTCTTTTTTAATTTACTATTGGCAGTGCCAGTGTGCAGTTCGAAAAACAATAATGACTAACGTATTTAAGTAAGTAAGACATAACATATTTATAATTAAAATACAAGTAAAGTTAAATAACTCGTTTTTTAAGACAATCGGATTTCAGACTGAGCTGCATTATTTAAAATTATGTGAGTGCTTAAGCCCCGGAGCGCCCACGTAGTCGGCGCCCCTGATGCATGTATCACAATAATCTTCATTTTATCATTAGGAAAACTTATCTACTTATCCATCGGCATGAATTAAACTATATAGCATTTTTTTATATAACAATACGCATTTCTTTTTAGTTATAATTTTGTTGCTGTTGATATACATTTCGTATTAATATTCGTCTGCGCTGCCGAAGCGTTAGTCATCAATAAATGAAATAATTGATATTCACATTGTATGCTAATCATTGAAATACGCATTGAAATACGCATAAAAATAAGAATGATCATTGTGGCAAATTATATAAAGATAATGAAAAGTAGGTACACAGGATTAAAGAACTATTTTGATTCGATTTTAATCCATAAGTAGGTATGATAAAAAATAATATCGAAATACCTATGTAGATACAGTAAATGGACATTGTATTTGATAAAGATAAGATTTTGTATTTAGAATAAATATTTTCATTTTGGGAATTAATCTGATCGTTGAAGATACCAGAAAACTGTAAATACCAGAGACATTTTAATACGAGGGACAGAATTATTTACGTTTTGGCCGATTCAAGATCGTTTCATCCTGGCACGTTTGCCAGGCTTACTGTTAAATTCACTTGAAGCTTTGATAGGATTCATGCTTCCGCAGCTTGAAGTCTTTGAATACCGTAAGAGATGTTCAAAGAATTTGACAATTTCAACGAATCTGATTCATTTTAGTACTAAAATGTTATTTAAAACAGGTTCTTCATATAAATCTGAGCAACGGCAACGTCGTTTGATGAATTTTACTCTCGAGTTTTACGTCAATGTCGATTAATCAATGGAAACAAATTTGAGAGGTTGCCGAAACGCCGTCTTGTACTTGTGTTTTCTTTAGTGTGTTCTACGAATCTTTGTATTTATTGCGATTTAGGTGAACAATAAGTGTGTAAATATGGTGCATTCTTGTATAGTTTGTACAAGGGAGATCACTGTATAGTTTGTACAAGGGAGAGTCCGGAAAATGTTACTTTTCATCGGTAAGTATTTTTAAGGTTACTTTGATGGCTTGGCTTGGCCAGGGGCGGCGTTGATACCAAAAATGAACTTTTGATATTGCTGCAATAATTAATCAATGATTATTTAATTAATTTTTATTATATAATTTATATAGTGAATAATCAATGTGCGACATTTATTTAAAAATATTTTTATTCTGGTGATGCAAAATCCAATTAAATTCATATTATAAAATCAAAAAATATTATTAATAAGGTTTCCCAAAGACCCAGAAAGCAGAAACCTCTGGCTTGAGCTGGTTGGCATGTTGGGAGTTCAACTCCTACCCAAATATCCAGAGCTGTGCCCCGATAATTTTTTCCCTGAGGATCTAAAAACTCGATCAAATGGGTTAAGATATATCAATGTCGCAGCTAAACCACGTAGTTCTGACGGGATGATACTTTTGGATCAAGGTATGGGTTTATTTATTTGAATATTTCGGTTAACGCTAGTCCCCTGGTTATTGAAACATGTAAAACAGCTGACCGGTTCTTTAGGTTCTTCAATGCCACTACCAGTATTTTTAACAAAAATGTAAAAAACCTTTACGCCCTTTTAATTGTGAAAACCCTACCTACATTGCCTTCCAATATCTGGGATTATTTCAAGGATCATATGTATGTTGATCAAGTACTGAATGACCACCATATTTAATTGGTCAAGTTGGTATTGAAAACATTTTTCAAAATACATTATTATGAAACAAAAAAAAAATAGAAAACAATAGGCGAAATAGAATAAGAAGTTTGATTACAAATAACATATTATTTAGGAATAGATTCAATAATTACAGTAGGTTTGATTGACAAAGTTTGATTTACTGTGTCGTATAGGACATGAAGTTTAGTAAAAAAAGTGTAAATTTTAACAACTGTGATTTTTTTATAGAACTTATGTTCAGTCTATCGAATTTGAAAAAAATTCTTTTATTTTATTATTTATATTTATGTATTTATGACTTTAGTATGATATACATTTATGAATTTTGTAAATCCCAAAAGTATGTTGTGATTTTATTTTAGTTATAGTATCTTCTTATATTCTTCTAATGAAAAATCTACACTTTTTCCATTTCTTAGTTTAAATACAGCACTCATATTATTAGGATTGTTGCATTTATAATAGGTCGAGTAATAGCTTTACTTTATAACAACTTTTAATTTGAATGTATGATTAAAATTCTTAAATATATGATGTCATTTTATTATATAATAGATTTAAGCAATTTTGCCACAAATGTCGTGTTCCCCTAAACACTACGTTCACATTCCAGAAGAAGGTGATGACATGTCTATGTCACATATATGCTTATGCTACAATACAGAAAATGATGAGATTTCAGAGAATGAAGACAGCGACATTGAAAATGAACAACGTGAGTTTAACGGTGAAAAAATTTAAAACAAGGAGGAAGAAATTGATAGATAGATTTTATGAATTGTTTCAACAAACACGCAAGAAAAATTTTTACTAAGTGGTCAGACACCTATTGAGGTGTCTTTTTTTATAGAATTTAAATTATTCATAATGTGTCCAATAACAATTAATATACCAATAACTGTACTATTTGTATTGAAATTATAAATAAATTTCCGCAAAACACATGACAAAGTTTTATATTAATGTACACGAATTAAGCTATGCTCTGAATGTTTTCTATTTTCATTTGATTTATTGCAACGTTCGGATACAGGGTATTCAGTATTTTTCTTATGTAACTATGCAGTTTACCCTAACTCATTCATTGAAGATACGTAGACACGCCACTGGATGGGCTCTGATCACAAGAAGCGGCGTTGCCGAAAGGTCGCCGCCGCAACAGCTGTCTTCCATTTTCTCTCTTGCACTCATTGCACTTTTTAGAACAATAATAGATCGGCTCTTCTAGCGTTTTACGAATGAACCGTTGGGTCTCCCCGTATTAATAAAATATGTCTCTGGTAAGTACCTATATCTCGACCGATATTATATAAATGCTGCTACCTAATTCCGCTTTCTACTTCTTCAAACTTGTTTCAAATTAGACAGAGGACGTAACGATCACTAAAATGTATTTATGTAGCAGGAACAAGAAATTATATTGTGAGAAATCTCGTATTATGAATACTAAATATTTCTATTATGTAAATATATTCATACAAAATTAGTTATTACAAATTGTTGGCTATGTAAATTATTATTAATCCTCTATTAATAACCATGCAACTAATAACAAAATAATAAATTTACTTGAACTTAACACCAATGTATTTACAAACAACTTTTAGAATATATTTTCCACTTAATTATCTTCCCAGTGTTAGTCCTTGAATAAGCATTAGAGAATTTGAATATTTTGTGTTACTATTGTCATTTTGAGCGTGCGTAAAATACCGTTCCCCAAATTATCTTTCATTATTATGAACTTGATATTAAAATAACTGTTTTTACTGGAAGCCGTGATGGCCACAATCCATAATGGAATTAAGCATCACCCATCAAAAACGCAATTTCCACTGCCACACTACATAGGTATCATAAAATCAGAAACCCAAATCTAGTCAAGGAACTAAATCATCGTTTATGGTCAAATCAGTAGTAGAAAAACTGGCGGGGGTGGCGGGGAGAGGAAGTGGATAATTCGTTCGATCATCATGAGACAGATCATCGATTGGTTTCATTTGACAATCCTGTTTTTGAGTTATTGACAAATGAATTGACGGATTTAAATTGATATTGACAAATAAATCGCTTGCCCTTCGTTAGACCATGTAAGACTACCAATTGGTTTCGTTCAACCACCATCAGAATATAAGTTATTGAGGAAAAACGACTTTCTGAAAAAACGTTCAAGGGTGAGTTTATGTGTCGGGTGAGTTTATGTGAGTTTATGTGTAAAGTAGCGAGTTTTTAGCACAGTTGTTGACATTCCGCGTCGTAGTCCAACCTCAAAGCATTTTGCCCACCCCTAAATACACTCTCGGAAAATTTACATGTTAAAAAATTATACTTTTCGCTGGGGCTAAGTCAGTTTTTATGATAATGACATCTTATCTTTCCCCAGGTAGACCATCGTAAGACCACGAAAGACCACCCCCTAGTTACGTTAGACCACCAGGCCCAGGCCCGTACACAAAAAGTCAATTCGAAAAAATCATTTTTTTTTTTAAATCAATAGGGGGCTAACTTCATATGTCGCTCAAATCCAAGGTGGTGTGTTTTAGGGGTTGGAAAAAATATGGACCGTTTGACCACGTCTCAAAAATGTTTTCCCACTTTTGTTGGACCACCTTCTCGGAAAATTAGGGGTGCAATTACATGTTGCAAAATCACGTTCTTCGCTGCGGCTAAGTCCTTTTTTATGATAATGGGATCTTATCTTTTCCCGAGGGTAGTGCAATTATTGAATGATTTCCTGATTTTAAAAGTTAATAAAATCAGCACTAATTCACAAGTGCCGCTAGAACTGATGTAAACAACAAGTGATCCCCAGCTAATTCCCAGTTGGTTCCCTATCGATTACCAGTGATTACTGCCTAATTCTCAATAGGTAATTAGTAATTACTAGTCCTATCGTTCCATCTCATTGTCATGTGATTCCACACCTTTTAAAAACGTTTGCCCTACCCGTAGTGTTGTTAGACCACCCTCTCGGAAAATTTGGGGCGTAGTGTCAAAATTACATTTTTCCCTGGGACTCAGTCCCAGCGAAAGGTCAATTTTGATGACAATAACATCTTATTTTCGCCCGAGGATATAGAGCATCGTAAGACCAGGAAAGACCACCCGTTATAGTTTCATTAGACCACCCTTACTTATTCTTACTACTAAATAAAATTGCATGAACCCACCTTAACAATATTATGAAAAGAACATCGAAAAGAACTTTAGTTTGAGGAAATGTAAAGCGCAAAATACGTAAACGCGAACATTTCGGAATAGTAGCTAAATTCTATAAGAGATAAGGTTCCAACTTCAATTCTATACAAGGCCAACACCCCTTAAGTTTTGTTGTTTTGCCATCTTATTTTCATGGACATACCTAATTCTCATTTACAGTGATCTCTATAATAGTAGGTAATTGATGACGTTCTAGATTGATATACTTACCTATTATGTAATTAATAATGCATTTATAGGCTAAGCATAAGCAGGGGAAAGTTTTGCCATAGTCGTAATTTTGCTGACAGAAAAAGATTCTATACAAAATTAGAGTAGACAAAACGTCCTATATTATTAATGAATTTTATTTTTTTCTATGGCCGATCGTTCCGCCGCTAGAGCACGCTGGAAAATGGTCTAAATCCAAAAAAGTGACAAAAATGCGATTTATACACACATTTTTTTAAATTTTTGTATACATTTCCCTATTCCTTGAACTACGTACCTACTATTTGATGTATGAATTTGTGGTGCTATCACAAGTTTATTTTATTCATTTGTCTATTTTCTTTATTTTTAAAACTGTGAAAGCATATATGGTCATGTATGTTACCATGTATGTTACCATGTATGCTTTCACACTAGTTAATGAAATACAAATACATTTTTTTGCACAACAAACTACATATAATTATTGCATTGTAACTGAACATACGCAAACCGTTCTCTATACTACTCAGCAACAGCTGGGGAACGATTTTTCACCATTTGCAGTGACTTTGTGCTAATAAAAAAATTGATTTTTTTTCTCATTTTCTACCTATTTCTTTTATTTTATTAACACAAATTCATTGCAAATGATAAAAAATCATCCATTTAAAAATCTAAAAATTATCATATCGGAGACAGAATTTTTAGGTTACACTATGTCTACCTACGTACAAAAACTTGTGAAAATATGATAAAAAGTTAATAAATGAGATTGTAAATCACTTTCCTAATAAGCACAAAGTTATTCGAAGTACCGAAATACCGAAGTATTAAAAAAATAATTCAGGGAAAAATCTTGAAAAAATATCAGTAACAGATTTCGTCAGTAGCGATGTGACCATTTTTTGAAAAATTTTTAAGCACATAATTTTCAAATTTAAAAATCATTTGAAATTACTGTTTTGAAATGAATTTGATGAAATTTGAAATGAAAATTTGATGAAATGAATTTGAAATGAAATGAATTTATTAAAGACGAGATTTCTAAATTTTTCTTTGTTTTAAAAAAGTCATCTTAGTTACCACACGTAAATCCCCCTCTGGGTTCGGGGCCACAATTGTAGAATAGACCCAGGGTACCTCCTACCTGTCGTAAGAGGCGACTAAGGTGACTGAATGGGACTGCCTAGCCGCTTAGACATGACCGGTAAGATCTTCAAAGTTATGCTGGGCGGGCCTTGGTGGCACTTGGATGGGTGACCTAGGCAGGCTTGGGCCCGGACTGTGGCGTCTGCCCGAGACCTGGGAACACTCAACACATCTGCCGCGGACGCGTGGTCCCAGATAAATGGTAATGAGGACCAGAGTAATTAATCTCGGTAACTCAGAACCATACTATCATACATACAAATTGTAGAGACTTTGCCACCAGGCCACCCGTAATAAATAGGATGGTTTGAAGAAAAGTACTCAAGTAAAGAGGAGGAATGCATAAAGGGCCTAATGAGGCCTAAGTGCTGTGGTGGAATGGGAGTGTAACACTACCTTCCACTACACTCCGACCCATATACATACATACATACATACCACACGTAAAAAAAATTGACGCGATTTATTAATTCCCGCTGTTGAGGAAATATAGTTATTTTCCTATAAAATATAGCGGGCACCCTCTGAATCGCTAAGTTATTAGTTAAATCAAAATTTTTTGGTCTTAAAATTTGTCGCGATACTACTTTTAATTAGTTGCTACGTAAAAAAAATTGTCGCGATTGATTAATTCCCGCTATTGAAGAAATATAGTTATTTTCCTGCAAAAAGATAGCGGGGCACCCTCTGAGTCGCTAAGTTATTAGTTAAATCAAAATTTTTGGCCTTAAAATTTGTCGCGAGACTCCTTTTAATTAGTTGCTACGTACAAAAATTTGTCGCGATTGATTTTTTTGATTGATTGATTGATTGATTTGAATTTTTTGGTCTCAAAATAGTTGTTATGTAAGAAAATGTCGCGTTTGATTAGGTCATTTCCGTTATTGACAAAATATAATCATTTTCCGGAAAAAAGATGGCAGGCACCCTCTGAATCGCTAAGTTATCAGATGAAGCAAAATTTTTGGGTCTCAAAATTTGTCGCTTGGCTCCTTTTAATTAGTTGCTATATAAAAAAAATGTCGCGTTTGATTAATTCTTTATTGAAAAAATACAATAATTTTCCTGCAAAAAGATAGCAAGGCACCCTCTGAAACGCTAAGTTATCAGATGAATCCAAATTTGTTGATTTTAAATTTGTCGCTTGGCTCCTTAGTTGCTACGTAAAAAAAATCGCGATTGATTAATTCGCGTTATTGAAGAAATATAGTCATTTTCTTGCGTAAAGATATGCTCTGCTATCTTTTTCCACTGAATTTGTCAGTTATGAGTTTAATCAACATTTTTTGTCGTTATACCATTGCTCTGCAGATCAGAATTGCCCAGAAGACGAATTTTTCGTTCTGCTTATTTTGTTCTACTAACTTTAGGGACATGATAGAATGATAGGCATTGATAGGCTTAATTACCCACCATTATCAATTCAACATTTTCAAGCCCTCGTTTTTCAAAATAATATCTTTCGCCTTTGTCTCATCGCAACTAATTAGAAACAAAAAACTATGTACTAAGATAATCCATAAATTAGGTATTTAATAAATTTGTAACGTTGTTACTTGTTAAGTTGATATAAACTTGATGTAAAGCAGGGCAGGGCAGGACGTTATTCGATGGCAACTAATTAGCGACTAAAAAAATAAATGATTTTAGACGGTCTATCAATATTAAATATTTGTTTATTCTAGTTATCCTGCTAACTTTATATCAAGTTAGCGGGGCACCCTCGAAAAAAAAACAAAAATAGCGATTCAGTTGACTGAGTTGACTCGCAATTAATTAGCGACTAATAAGCGGCAAATTTTCAGCATAGTAATTTTTCGATTGGCCCATGTTGCCCTGCTAACTTTATATACATACATGAAGCCACCACCTACAAGTTGTAGCTACTACTGTTTCTAGTTTTTTATTTAATGTAAATATTTCATTTTATTTTTTTTTAATAAATTTCCTCGTAAATTTCCCTATTCCTTAGACTACGTACTTTTTCATGTACCTCCGAATTTGTGGTGCAATTATAAGTTTATTTTATTCATTGTCTGCAATATTTTCTTTATTTTCAAAACTGTGAAAGCATAACTAGGTAGGTACATGGTCAACAACATGGGTTGTATTCACGGAAATCCAACTTAAAGTGCCGTAAATCGCATTTTTGTAATTTTTTTGGATTTTGACCATTTTCCGACGCGGTCTATAATTAAATAAAATACGTTAAACATGTAGGAAATTTTGTTTACTTTAATCTTGTATAGAATGGTCTTCTCGCAAAGTTTTAGAGATATAGGTAGACGAGAAACCGAAAAAAGTGCCAATATATTTTTTTTTCGCAAAAAAGGCGTTCCGGGCAAAATTTCTGTCAACAAAGTACAGATTCATGGTCGGCGACCCAAAAAACATAAAGGGTGAGAAACATTCACCTATTTTTCCTAATATGCTTAGCCTCGTGCTTAGCCTATTACTGTTAGCTACGTGTGGTAACGCCGAAAAATAATACCTACTTTAACTTTAGCATTAACTGCATCTTTGCTTTATCATCTGTATGCTCTGTTAATCTGTTATACAAATCTTACATCAGGTTTATTTGTAAAATCACAATGTCACTGTCATGGTATTGCGAAGTAAAAGTAATAAATTATATTGTATTTATATACTAATACCTTCAATCAACGCTTATACACAATTCTCATCTAATAATATAAATACCATTAATTACTTAACTAAAACTAAAAAGTATGAATTTCAAATATCACATGTAGGTAATGTATTTATTATGATATAATACATAAGAAATACTATGTAATAGCTTTGAGAATCAAAGATAACAGATAATTTATATCTAATAGTAGGAATGCTTTGTGACTATGTGACTCAGAGGTATTTCTTATTTTTGATGAACCAGGCATACCTACCTAGGTCTAATGTTTCTTCCGCATTCCAAACGTTGAAACATTCCAATAAAAAACGTAAAAGTGAATTTATCAACGCTGCAGCTGGGTAGGTGGAAACATCATCACACCATACCTAAATAAGCCTGTTTTGCGTATTAATTAATCTATTAATATTACTCATATCGTAGATATTTGTAACATGAAACTATATCGCTATAGGCTATAGCCATAGGGAATTAGGGACAGTAGGTATTCCCCAAATAACATTAACACTTGACACTAAAACAAGTCAAACAACTAACAACTTAATAAGAGTAGTAAGAATGAATGTGTTTCTTGTACCAGCGAACTAGCCACGAAAAAAATAACAGTCAGAAATTCCTGGGAAATATTTCAACTCGGTATTTACCTTGTTTTGCGAGATATCCATATCTGCATAAATAGTTAAGGTAGATTTCCTCCCTTCGCTTGTCAGGCTGCTGGTGCTGATCGTGTTGTACTTCATCTTATTTAATTTATGTAACTGAACTTGACACTAAAGTACGTTTTGGCACAATACAAACACTTAAAAGCAATCACATGAACCCAATTTCTGATACTCGATATTCCTGTAGCTTTGACTGTCCTGCCACAATCTCGAATACACCAAAAAATATAAGGGGCATACTACCGAAAAAGACAAATTTCAATTATCAATATATGAAAATACAGCGCGAAAATAAATAGACGAACGTCCAACAACATAACAGCTATCGAATGACTACTAGATTAAGTTCCACATAGTCTACGTCTACACCGACTTAGTTTGTAAACGTATGGAATTCGAGGCTTCGAGTGAGTTGATTGTGAACGGTTAAGCTCGTCCCTGTCCCCACCAAGTTACCTGACCGAAGAAAGCTGGCGCGCAAAGGCTGCAAAGTATTCGAAAATAAGGTAGAGACTGGGGCTTACAAAAGGGCACGTTAATAGTTTTATTTCGTATCGTAGGCATATTCTAATAATTAATATTACTTATATATCATCCCTCACGTTCATAACCCCACTCCACTCAAATAATGCACTCATTGCATTAATCAATATAATTATTAGTGTTTTCCTTATCTATAATATCGGAATAAACATTTGGTTTCCCCAGTAATCGACTAGCCATTGTTCAATTTTTCTATACCTACTCAGCTGTCTTGTCTTATTTTAATTGCATGCCTTCATGTCTATCTTCTATTACATGTTGC
Organism: Tetropium fuscum; assembly: GCA_964058915.1. Classification (NCBI taxonomy): domain Eukaryota; kingdom Metazoa; phylum Arthropoda; class Insecta; order Coleoptera; family Cerambycidae; genus Tetropium; species Tetropium fuscum. The sequence continues at coordinate 329,682 of CAXKVY010001475.1, forward strand.
AATGGGAAGGGTCGTCAGGGGGCTGAGAAATTCACTGTCGTACATTGTTTAGTCAAATAAATGGTAGGTAGTTTGAAGTGGAAAGTTCTGGTGTAAGTGGTGTAATAATTTCTATTGATTTATTTTATGTTTTTTGGTGTGCTGAACACGAATCTGAAGTTGTCGAACAAAAATTGTGTCACAAATGGTAGATTCATTTGAAACTTATCGCGACTCGTGAGCGTCTTGCGCGCTGGTCATCTAAACTAGGTAATAAATAAAGTAGGTATAATATTGGCTGTCGTCAATTGGTTCTTTAATTACGAAAAAATCTCTTAAAATACATTTAGAACATCATTTTGCCTTACTTTATGGGATCATTTTACCCAACTTGTCAAGGTAAAACGATAATTTTGCAAACATCTACATTACTGCCCTCAAAAAACTGTTTACCTACTATATCAAAATATTGGCAGGGCAATATTTAAGCACAGTCTACAGACATTCCAAAAAAATATATTTGAGATATCTCTTGCATATTTTACTTTTTACAGGCATTTCTATCTTAGGGGATCAGGCCACCTTCCCCTACCTAGTATGGTATTTAGTAGGTCCTCCTTTAGACTGAATAACCGCCTCGCATCTTCTAGGCATGCTATCTAAAATACATTGAATGAGATCTTGAGGAACAGCATTCCATTCTTGCGTTAGTTCTTCCAGATTTCAAGCGTTATTTTCCCAAAGTCGGCACCTGCCTTAACTTATATGACATAACTTAACAAGAACGTTATATATAATGTATTATAATAGTAGTCCAGTATCACAAATAAAAATATAAAAAATGTAATACGCGATGTAAAGCTGAATTTTTGCTATGTTATTTGAACCTGTCAGGGAAGTGTGAAACTATGTTTTGCAGGCAAAAAAAGTTGTGCTAGCTGCGTAATACGTGAATAACTGCAAAAATGTTGGACTTTTTACAGTTTTTGCAGTTTAATTCACACAATGCGTTTCACACAAAAACTATGCATTTTTTGACAGTTGTGGTAATTATCATTTTTTAAGTCGGGGAGAGGGGAGGAAAGCCGTCATAGGAGGGAACTTCGACCATTAAGGCTGGGATTTTGTAGAGTGAGAGGCAAATAGATGCATTTATTTTTGTTAAATATACATTAAATAGGTATACAAAATTATATAATAAGTTTTTGGTCCCAAAATTTTATTATAAGCCTGTTATGTGCGCTTGAAATGAAAATATGCATTCTTATTGTTAAAATCACATTATTATCATTGCAAGCGCACAAAACAGGCATATAAGAAAATGATGGGACAAAAAACTTATATTATAATCATCACTATTATAATAGCTAGTGCATGCACCTAATTTGATTATCAAATCTTATGTAGCTTTTTAATTATTTATACTTAACCAACATAAATGCATCTATTTGCCTCACACTCTACAAAATCCCAACCTTAATGCTCGAAGGGAGGGAATACCGCCAACCGTCCTCGTTTCACTCGTTTGGTAGACGCATAGATTCACTTAATCTATGGTAGACGCAACATATAGCAACCTTCAACACGTACCGCCCTCTGGTATCATAGGTTTTAAATACGTGGTTGAAGTTTAAGGAATCTACACTTACAACTCAATCATTCGTGCGAGTACCCACCCACGTACATTTTATATATCCAGACACGAGAAAAATAAGAGACACATATCGCGCACATTTCATTAGTTCTCATCCTCACACAACAAATCAATATACTTCTTCAGAAGATTTCTGTTTTCCTCAGTATAAACAGTTATGTACTTACTTTTCTTCTCTGTGTTCTGTTAAATTATGTAATAAATAAAAACATTAAACGACTCGATAAATAGTTTTTGTTATTTTAGCATCATGTAATTATGGCTTTTGACAGGACAGACACAAGAGACTTGTGAATTTGTCAATATGACAACGGTTCGATGTCTAGATTATAATTTGGTTATGGAAAAAAAATAATCGAATAAAGCCATAACAGGTGTAATTCTTATTTTTAGAATATAGCTAAAACATAAAATAAACAAACAAATTAAAACAATTAACACTTTATAATATTATAATTATTTAATATGTGCTCCACTCCTACCAATTACTGCTTCAAACTGTCTTGGAATAGAATGAGCTAACGTTCGACCGTAATCTGCAGCCACATTTTCTCAAGCGTTCTCAACAAAAGTTCTTCCCTGTTTATGGACAAATATTGCTGCCATGTATTTCCTAGATCTAGCGCTTTCAGTTCGATTGAGCTCGGGACCTCTGGATGGCCAGGGCACAACTTGCTGTTGTCCAAGAACCAGTCCAATAATCTGTTGGAAGGTCAACTTGATTGGTTTTAAGGTCGGCGCTCTGTAAAATAGCGGCGAGTAGATTTAAAAAACAGGAACAACAAAGACAACAACAGAGGAGGTTCTGGGGAAGATTCTGCCAATTCCAGACCCACCAAGTGGAGTCACAAAAACAAATAGAAAAAAGCAGCATTCAGAAATTATTACTAGCACACCGATGAAGACTATTCTTCTTGAAGAAAACGAAGTAAAAAAATAGGTGAAGGAAAAGAAAAAGCAACAAACTGAAAAAAAAGAAAAAATTCAGAGGAAAGGATCACTGCGCAAAGAAACGCGAAAAGACCACTTCTTCCAAATAAGAAAAGAGGAGACAAAAATATAACTTTTGCAGACAGCAGCAGTAATTCCGATTCAGTTGATGAAAGAAATTTGGTGGATGATGATGAATTGGACGATGTAGATGAATGTTTATTATGAGCATTAAACCACAGCGACTTCAGGGGACATTTGCATTATTTGTCAGGAGGTAGGCAAGGACGAAATGTGATACAGATGTGTCATTTGTAGAAAATGGGCCCATAAGAATTGCAGTGGGGTTGATACAGCCAGAAATTACAAATATGATTATTATTCTATATGAGATTCACTGAAAACCAAAGAATTACAATCATATTGTTTATTTTAATGTTCATTTTAGGGTATAATATTTTATTTTTGTAGAAAAATATTTTATTTTGCATTACATTATAACTGTCATTTAAAGGAACGATTCTTACGCTATAAAGAGGTAAATGACATTAACCAACTTAAATTTTTTTCTTTGTTGGTACTGAAACTCACTGTAAATTTCTAAATCGCGAAAACTTTACCGCGAAAGATTTTAGGGGACGAATTCCACATCTTCATCTATGTGGAATGGAACTTCATTGGTTGAATCATCGTCGTATACTGCACACACAAAAAAGTGGTCCTTACTGTCTTCGTTGCAATTGCCACAAATCCATCGGTGGCACTTGCAGCACTTTAATCAGTCCACCACCGAGGTTGTCCACGGCATAAGTCCACAAATAGCAAAGTCCAAATAACAAAAGGATTTTAAAAAAATAATAAAAACCCATCAGCGCGCATATGCGCATTTACGGTATGTTTTCCCCTGGATTTGTATTTGCACTTCTCCTATTGCGACACTACTTCTGCCCTCTCCTGGCATGGAAAGATGAAGATCTAGGGCGTCCTCCAAAAACATTCACCGTTGGTTGATGTGGGTACCATTTTCCTTCAGCCTGATGCCACTCACGAAATGTTAGCCGCTGCTAGAA